>OX463855.1:37044143-37494703 GCA_949825065.1 Odontocerum albicorne
TACGACAAATGAAAGGCAACAAACCCAGATCCATTAAAATTGTATGTCCAAATCAAATTACCTGTTGTTTTTTCGCAAATTGTGTATATTTGTTGTCATGTGTAATATAATAAAATAAATAAAATAAAAATATTGGCTCTATTGTAGCGACACCTCTTTAATCCTCAGCTTACTCTTTGATTATGATATGATGTGGTCCTCACTTTTCATCATATAACTCATGACCATTGTGACCAAAGCTCTTAGTTCCAGATTTGACGAAGACGTTGGAATTACATACTAAAGCAAGATAAGATAAATATATGGAAGTCAATGATAGGTGAGGTGCATGGCCTTGCGGTAACGTACTGGACTTTCGTGCGCAAGGTCTTCTTCTTCTTCAGTTTCAATCCTGGGGATTGGTTAGCAGCAAAGCTCTGCATCTCCTCTTCCACTCCGCTCGGTCCTCAGCGATCCCCTTAAGCTCTGTATATGTTAGGAGGTGCAGTCCATATCGTGGCTTATTTGCTCCAGATACCCTCTGCCAATCGATCCCTCAATCATTACCTCCAGTATATTATGCAGGAGATTTTCATGTCGCAGCATATGACCCATCCATTCTGCACGCCTTTCCGATATGGCGGAAGGTCATCGTTTCGAATCCCACGCTGTGCTACTCCCCTCGAACGACACATACACTTTTTCCGCCTAGTGTTCGAGGGTGTAAAGAGACTTATAACTTCGCTCATAGGTATTCTTAAAAAAAAATAAGCTTAGTTGAACCGAAACTTTTTAATTGTCGCGTCATGTACATGTCATTCTTATCAAAGTACGCATTTGTATAGCATTTACTCGGCTTCTTTCAGTATTTTCCATATTCACCTTTCACTTTGTGAAGCAAGACTGTCAATAATAGTGAGTTTCAATACCACATTAGAGCGCCCTTGATGAGAGATTGGTCTCTAAACAGCTCTTAAAATTGTAATTTTATTACTTAAGGTGGTTTTATATTTTCTCAATTATCTCAGAACAGGTAAATGTGGGTTGGGTCCTTTATGTATATCAACGTCTATATAATATTTTAGTCCAAATCTCGAACATGAAAATGGAAGACTCGAGAGATATCTGTGCTACTAGAATATAAATTCAGTTATTTAGGTGATTAAGACAGCTTTAATCTTGTTACACTGTGTACAATCAGGCAGTCACGTTCACTACATAGGCCCAGCCTCTCGGGTTCTGAATCAATCATTAATTAGACGGACAGACGCGCTCTTCTCTCATCAAGGTCCAAGTCCAATTCCCTGTGCAACATAACATACGTCGACTGAATCAGTGAGTAAATTTTAGTTATATCCATTCCTGCTATTCTTGAAGGTATTCAGACAAATCACATGAGCTTTTTTTTCAAAAAAAATTCAACTATCTTAACTCTTGAAAGTTTTTTTGTAACGGCTTCTTCGGACCAATTTTTTTTCTCAATATGCTAAATTCAAATTGTTAAAAAATGTTATTGTAGAATAGTAACACTCAAATCAGAATATTAAATGCGCATGAATATAAAATCAACTTATCACAAAAATTGCTAACATTAACATGAATCATACAATACACAAAATGTATTTGAACGCAGTACATGCATTTTACCTACCATACATATAATACAAATATGAGACAGGCCAAGGCTCAGGTGATTCAAGGCCCTAACATTAAAAAATTAACAATTATTTTGGAAAAAATATTAATATATTCGAATAATTCGTCCATTTCAATATATATAAAGCACACACATCTCGTAAATATTGAGAGAAATATTAATTAGGAGAGAGAAAAAAAAATTAAAAGATTTAATGATTTTGTGTTATTTGAGATCTTTACTTCTATACCTACTTGATGTAACCTCTCGGTGTTTCATATAAGGCGTAGCCAAGAAATGTTGAGAATTCTATAAAGTTTCCATGTTTTTACTGCCTCTAGTTAATTTAGCATTTTGATTTTCGTGGTTCATGTTTCAACAGCATACAGTAAAATATACCATATATGATATATCACCTAATCATGCGTTACCGAAGTTTAAAATAATAATAATAAATACAGGTTTATTGATAGCAACATAGTATGTACATAATACATTTAGACACATTTCAAGAACACATTAAAAAGAGAATACATTAAAAAAACAGAAGCTATCAAAAGGTCTGGGCTCATCTAATAACACCCCCCCCCCCCAAGATACACTCCACCAATATAGGGCGAGCCCAGCTACGGGGACGCCAGATGTTTTTCAGCCCACACCCTTGAACACGTAGAACGAGAAGATAAAAAAAACACAGTAAATTAATAGATGACAAAAAAAATACATTCAAGAGAGAAGACATTAAAAGGACCGGGTTCATCCCACAGACATTTCTTCGGCCGAGATACACCCCACCAATGTAGGGCGAGCCCGACCGCAAGGGCATCGGGGGACTTCCATCCCACATCCCCGCATATCTAGATTAAAGAATAAATAAAAAAACAAAAACGTATGGCAGAAAACAAAATAAAAAGTAAACTCACATATACCACCTCAGATTAACTGTCAAGTAATCATTTCAGAAAATTAATCTCACCTTGAGAAATCCTGCACGTGCCATTTCGATTGGATTGTCAAGGTCACGAGTAATTAGACTTCCTAGATATTTGAAACTGTCGACTTGCTCTATAGGTTGCCCGGTCAGCTGCATATATACAATATATGAAACTGTCGACTTGCTCTATGGGTTGCCCGGTCAGCTGCATATATACAATATATGAAACTGTCGACTTGCTCTATGGGTTGCCTGGTCAGCTGCATCGATTCAATACTTTGAGACTGTCGACAAAATAACATATATCATACTTTGTTTTTAAACACTAATATTCAGTTCTTGTTCGACACCTGCGGTACTTATTCTACTTAGTAAAAACTAAATGTCAACTAGGTTACCTGGTAGGATGACTGTTTTATGGGCATATTTTATTACACTGGTGAACCACTTAATTTATTTTTATGCTTTTCTGTTAATTTTAATTGTCCGAATAAGAGTTAAACAAAAGTGATGAAAGAATATATCCCTGACGCATACATTTTGGAATTTCCATCATCAATTATTCACTTCAAAAACTATTTATGATACATGGTAATTTCAAACTAATTAACTACTATCTATCATTTTAAATACGGGAAATTACACATATGTCCCCCATCATTCTCGGAGAATAGGTTTTATATAACAATTTAATAAAACCAAATAAAAATACGCAGCAAAATAAATTAAAGAATACATTAGGAAGTAAATTTACGAGTAGAAAATTTACAAAAATAATAATAATATACACAGTTGACTTCATGATACGGGACCGTCTCTAGTCAGCTGCCCACACCTCACAATACCAATTTAACATTAATGCGAAAAATAGTACAAATTCAATACTTTATAAAATCTGCAATCTGCTTATTTTTATTCCTCAACAGACTATGGAAACATGTAATGTATTTCCCTTACTCTTAATATATCCTTATTTCAAAATTCCATTTACTTATTTCAATTATATTTTTCTTGGTCATCTAACATGACTTCCGTCTTTCGTTTCCATCCGTTCAATAAGTCAAACTCGTTCGAGTAGTTGTGAGCTGTCCAGCATTACTACAAACATTAGCGTTAAATGTTCCTAACAATTACACTAGACTGCGCCGGCAAGAACTGTTCTCAATAACATGCGCAAGAACGGGTCTTCTAGCTGTTATGCTTGTTGAAAGGGCCTTAACTCTTTTGAATGGGACTGCTTCGGATATTGACATATTTCATATCACATTACCAAAAGCAAAAGTTAATTTACTTCTAAGATTGAGCGCGTTAGAAAGCACTTTAACATAATTTTTCTATATTTTTAACGTTAATATTTCTTGTATTTTTTCAAAGTAATTAGGCTAAGCCTGTTTTGAGAAAAATAAATAAGTAAATAAATAAAAAAAATGTCCAAAGCACTTCACTCAAGATGATCTTTTTCACCTTACCTAAAATATCACATTTCTTATTTAGTCATACATCAACATATTATTTTCGTTCCACACATTTCCACTGCATTTACTCTTTTCATTAATTTTCCACTTCCACATATCAATGTTGGCACTTAAACGCTGTTGTGAGTCATCATTTTATCAAATCTTGATTGCATTTTATTTCAGTATATTTATTTTTAATGCCTATTTTTAATACATAGACTGTTCACAAATCATTCTAGTTTGGGTGAATTGCCTATTTAAAAAAATATATAGACCATTTTGACAGCGAACATGGTAAATCATGATATGAGAGTACATTACTCTAGTATACTCGATGTAAAAATTGTCACTCAATTTACGGTTCTGGAAAATTTTGTGTAACGATAATATATTGTGTTATTTACGAAATTCTCATTATGTTACTATGGTATTCAAACTTTATCATAGCGCAACCCTAGCATTGTTGTGCAAAGCACAAAATATATCATCTCAATTTAATCAGCTTTACAGTAGAGTGAATGAAGAAAAACATGCTTAAGGAACTTTATAAGAACTGAGAGGGAATATTACAAAATTCAAAGTCAAGATAAAAAAAAGTGAAAGGAAAAGAAAATGTGATATATCGGTAAGTAATGAATTTGAAGAATTTTACAATTGAGGTAATATTTTCTCAGGTAATGACACTCGGTATTAGGACCCACTATTATCGTCCATGACATTACTACAAATATTATCGTTAAATGTTCATAACAATAACACTAGTCTGCGCCGGCAAGAACTGTTTCTCAATCACATACGCAAGAACGGTTCTTCCCGCTGCTTGCCTGTTGGAAGGGCCTTAACTATTTTCAACGCGACTGCTTCGGATATTAACATATTTAATATAACATTACCAAAAGCAAAAGAAAATTTTCTTCTAAGATAGGGGGCGTTAGAAAGCACTCATCAACGTATTTGCAGCCACTTTGAATATCTGTGTGTATGTATGTGTATATGTACGTGTATGTATGTATGAATGCATACCATGTACATATATATTTTTTAAATGTTAACGATTTTTGTATTTTTCAATATAATTGTGCTAAGCCTGTATTGAGAAAATAAATAAATAAAATCAAAATGAGGTGCATGGCCTCTCGGTAACGCAAAGGACTTCCGTACGGAAGATCGTCGGTTTGAACCCCGCGTCCTGCTACTTCCCTCGTATGACACATGCATTATTTCTGCCTAGTATACAAGGGTATAATGATACCTATGACTTTGGTCATATCTATCCTTTTAAAAAATATGTCGGGGTATTCCGATCGTCTCACTTCGGTGTGCCATCGGATCCAGTACAGTGGTGTGGTCAGTGAGTTTGATAATGCGCTCACTCGTTTAACCCTTCCCTTACGGTGATAAAAATAATACGCGTGCTCCGGTGTTGGGTAGTGAGTACGCAATAAAAAATTAGCGATTTTAAATCGGAAAAATAAGAACATTCATAGATAATCCCCTTAATTCATTATAATTGAAGTTAAAAATTATATTAATTGAGATTTATTTGCTGAAAACATTAAAAAACCATCTGAAAACATTAAAAAACGCTCACGGAACGGGCGTACGTCTAACGTATTTGCAAGCCTAGAGGCTACTAGTGGCGCGGAACGTCAGTCGCATACCCCGGCGCTTACGCCTTTGCTTGCGACGTTGAGACAATTCAGCTCCTCGCAATTCAGTCTAGTATGCAAGAGTGAGATGCGAATATAGTGTCGCGCTTCCCGCATACTATTCACCTTTCGTCAAGACGAGGCACTCGCAGCGTTTAAATGCGAATTTGTTTTCGATCTTTACAAAACACCTCGATGTAGTCGATAAATTCTGATTATTATTAATATTATTTTTTAAATCAATGCGTAAATATATTATGGAGGAATACCTAAAATCTTAACCTTGTATTTATTATATTTATAGAGATATTGATGGTTATTAGAAGCAACGTGTAGAAGATACCCAACACAGGGAAGGAAAGGTTAAAAAACGGCTCACTCGTTTAAAAAAAAAAACAAATTCCACGGCATAGCTTCGCTTTCCTTGACTACGAGGTCCAGCGATGAATGATTGTCATTCGTGACACTTGATATGACAGTTTTAAATTAAAAAAATACTTCACTAATATGATGTATCATTCTCAAATATTTTTACCCACGAAACAGTTTTGGAATCGGTGTTATCCAATTAGTGACACCTCATTGTGTTGGCTCAATTATGGATGGTCAGTACACTCGTATGTTCCAGGTTTAGCAAATCTTTTTCTGTAAAAATAGTGGAAAAATGAACTGAATTATAACATGTAGTGTACGAGTATATCATAAAGTGTAGTATACTGGAATTACAGATGAACCCTCAAAATTCTTTGGACACACCATTGTACATGTAGCATACATATTGAAGTATTAATATTTATTGGAAAAGACATTTTTTTCCGCAATGTTCTGTTACTATTAAAATGAATAACATTTTGAAAGATTCATATGGAATAATTTGCGATAATTCATGTGATTATCGGTGTCAAACAGTACATTGTCTCTAGGGATGAATTTATCCTAAAGGAGGTCTGAGGCTTATCCACATTTCCTAAAGAAATGAAAAAAGTTAATTTTTTAATAATGTTATTATTGTTGTGTTCATAGGATTGTTTATTAATTTGTCAAATCTATTGATTTTAACATAACAGATTCTATTTATATAAGAGCAAGTAATCTTTTTTATTTATTATACGAGGCGTATCCAGAAAGTAAATGTACTGAGGCTTTCACGACCGGATGGATTTTATTTTCGACATGTTGGCTAAACTTCCGTGTAGCCTGACCCTTCCCCTCCGCAACGAGACCGGTTCGAGGTCAGTACGTTGAGAAGTGTCGACGCGACAACACGTTTCGTGAAAAATGTCAATCCAATCTCCCGCCAAGTGCGAAATACGCGGCGTCATCCGTTATCTCGTTTGGAAGGGAAAACCTCCGGGCTAGGTTTATAATGAGGTGAAAACTGCATATGGTGATAAAGCTATGAATCGTACGAGTGTGTACAAGTGGTGTCGCGAGTTTAAAAACGGTCGTACGTCTGTGCATGATGATCAGAGGAGCGGAATACCTTCAATTGTGACTGACGAAATTGTGGAAAAAATCGAAAATGCGCTCCGTGACGATCGCAGATTGAATATATGCCTCAAGGGGAGACCATCAACTCTGCAAGATACTGTGAGACCCTAAAAAAATTGCGGAGGGCGATTCAGAACAAGAGGAGAGGCATGCTGACAAAGGGAGTCTGCCTGCTGCACGACAATGCCAGACCACACATGGCCAACGCCACGAAGGAACTGCTTGCCTCGTTTAAATGGGATGTCCTGAACCATCCCGCGCATTCCCCTGATCTAGCACCTTCAGATTACTATCTCGAGGAGGTAAAGGAGGAGGTGGAGAAGTGGACGGAGGGGTTGGTGGGAAACTACTTCGAGGAAGGCATCAAAAAGTTGATACCCCGCTTCACCACCTGCATTGAGAGGAATGGCGACTATGTCGAAAAATAGCTTACATATGTACTACGGTAACCACGTATTTTTTTTGTTTAAATAAAAAAAATTGTAACCTACAAAAATTCAGTACACTTACTTTCTGGACTTACCTAGTATAAAGTAATCTATAACACAAACATATGCCAAAGGCGATACCTATATACAAATTTATATCTTAAGAACTAATCTAATTAATAAATAATGACTATGAACTAACTTAATTTTAATTTCCTACACGTCATTTTATAACAAATAATTTTTATATTTAATTTATTAGACAAAGTTGTATTCTACATACTAATAACTAGATAACAATTCATACAAATAATTATGTAGCACATGCATGTACTCAATTCTTTTTTATTTTTTTTTATTTAAAAGAATAGACATTACTGAAATCATAGGTATCCTTATACCCTCAAACACTAGGCGGAAAAAGTGTCGATGTCGTTCGAGCGGAGTAGCACAGCGCGGGGTTCGAACCGATGAACTTCTGAACGGAAGTCCAGCGCATTATCATTATTCGTTCAGGCTACTTGCATTTCATCAAATTTACTCGAACCTTGGTCCATCCTGCTAATACTGTCGGTAGACTAGTCAGGCAACAGATAATGCTTCGGAAGCCTATGCTTATAACAGATATGTAGATCAAACTTATTCTCGTAAGCCCTCAGTGCAGCGATTAGAGGATTACTGTGGTTCTGTTGGCTTTTATAGATCTTCATGGTCCAAGCGTAGATGGGTGTTGAAGGGTTTCTTCACGCTGTTCGGCGTGAAGTCGGTTAAGGTTTGTTCTGGGATGGGTGTTAAAAGAGATGTGGAATGTCTTGTTCTGCGCTAGGTGGACGAATTAGAGATTTATAGAGGAGGAACTTATTTTTGGGTGAAAGGAAGCTGTGGAAAATCGAACTGATAGCCCCCATATCTTTTTGACCCTTCTGCCTATTGGTGTTTAGATGGATTTTCAACGTCAGTCGCCGGTCGAGGTCCAGGCCGAGGTATTTGACCACACCTCTCGACCAGGCAACCACCGATGAATAAGGGCATCGATGGCACTCTTTCCTTGACTTTACGGGAGAACATGATGGCCTCAGTTTTGGCGTCAGTATTTTTCAAGAATCTCAAAGGTCATCTGAATCTCAATCAGCCTTGAGTGAGGAAGGTCAATAATAAAAAAAACGGTTATAGTCTGGTAAAAAAGTTCGTTTAGTAACAATACTCATATGTGCTAAACATGTGCGAGTGGTGTTGTCTCTTCATGTGCGATAGTATTAACAAAATATGCGATAATATTAACCCTTCCTGTCCTGTGATGTGAAACTAGTACATATTGCTTCTAAAAACTTTAATATCTCTATAAATATAATAAATACTGGGTTCAGATTTTACGTTTTCCTCCGTAATACATTTACGCATTGAGTGAAAAAATAATATTAATAATAATTAGCACTTATCGGCCACATCAGATATATTTTGTGAAAATCGGGAATAAATTCACCAATACAATCAAACGTGTGCCAGTGTGTGACGTAGGTATATTCATTCTAAAAACCGCTGTGGGTGAGGAAGCGACGCTATTGACGTCTCACTCTCACTCTACTTCAGTATATGGGAACAAACAAAATAGAATTTCAGTTCGCTCGCTTCTCTCTTTTTAGTAGTCAGCCGGCTTTCGTTTGAGGTGGTCGCTCCGTCCGTTTTGTGAACGTCGTCCGATATTTTTTTTCATGTTTTCCGTAATTGAATTTCAATTTTTATCACTTTTGACTTCAAACTTAATTAATTTAAGCGATTGGCTATGAAGATTCTTATTTTTTCAATTTCAAATCGCTCATTTTTACATATGTATTAATGTGTATTGAATACACATCACCGGAACGGGCGGTTTTTTTAGCACGGGAAGGGTAAGGTTAACAACACTTGCGAAGAAGTGCGAGTTTCATGTCTAAATTAATTATTCCAAACCAGAAGACTTGGCTATTGGGGACAACAATTTTATCTCCCGGATACACTTTTTTAATATCCTAATCACCATTTCAGATATATTGAATAGTTTTTTTTACAATCTATACGGATGGAAAAAAAGATAACACATTTTTATTCGAGTTCCTGCTTCATTGTTTTGACACACCTGGATAAAATATATAAATACGTACATTATACAGCAAAGCATTAGTCGATTGAGTTTACTCAGAGAGGTGTTTATGCTTTGTGGTGTATTTTAACAATTCCAGCAGCTATGAAGTGTGTTATATTTTTCATCATGTTTTTATCACTATTATCATTTGTGATGAATGCTCAACTATTAAACAAGATTACCGGTAAGCTTTTCTTATTTTAATTAAATTGTTTATTTTTTGAATGACTGAATAAAGAAAGACTAAGAAATCAGATATATGGTGTAAATGTGATAAATTAGATCTACGTTAAGTCCTGGTCCTGTGTGATCGATACTTCTTCGAAAAAAGGACATTTTACTAGCATCTACTAAAAATTTGGGTATATTTGACTTGAAATTTTCAGAAATATTAATTCACCGCACAGTTATAACAGGACCTAGATTCTCTAGTTTCCTGGAGTGAGCAAAATCATCTTCTGTTCAACATTAATAAATGTGTCTGTATATCTTATAGTCGATCGTTTTCACCAATCCACCATCAGTATACTATACATGGAGTGGCATTAAACAGAGTTTCTGAATTCAAACTTGTTTTTACTCTAGGCCTCTTTACCATCGTTTATGGTTGGTTGGAAGATATTACTACATGACAATAAGTCCGCAGAGTTGTTCTGTCTATCATGAAAGTGTAATACATTACAATACAATATCCTTATAGCCCCTAATACTAGGCGGAAAAAATACATGTGTCATTCGAGGGGAGTAACAAATCGCAAGGTCCGAACTGGCGACCTTCCGCTTGGAAGTTCGAAACATTACCGTGTGGCCAAGCACACCAACATTGTTAGAGCCACTGCAATGGAAATAGATTATCTAATTTAAAAGAACCTCTGCGCTGCCTGACATCGGACTAAGTCCAGGAATGGGAATGCTTTATTTGTAACATTTGTAACGAACCACTAATGGTCTAGCTCGGGACAGGTAGCGGCGTCTGACCGAATCCTATAGAACACTTTCTTTTATAAAGCACTGTTTAGAGAGTACACTCTAAAGATGTAACACGACTGTGCACAGTTACAACAGGACCTGGACTCCATAGTCTCCTGGAGTGAGCTAAATTATCTCCCGTTCGACATTAATAAATGTGTCTGTGTATCTTATAGTCGATCGTTTTCACCAATCCACCATCAGTATACTATACAGGGAGTAGCATTTAACAGAGTTTCTGAATTCAAAGATTTGGGCGTAACCTTTGATATCGGTCTCACGTTCGTTTACCATGTCTAACGTTTGATATCGGACTGTTACAAACTACTGTTTTATAATGAGAATATCAAGAGAATTTAACAGTACCGATATCCTTCGAAACTTTTATAATTATCTAATTAAAACCAAATTAGAATATGCATCTACAGTTTGGACTCTTCATCAGTTCAAATATAAAGACAATATAGAACAAATACAAAAAAAATCTTCAGATATCTATGGTACAGAACAAAGGGCGATTACCCAAGTATGTAACTATAGAAGCCTCGAAACAAGAAGGCAAGAATCCATTACGATATTCCTAATTAAGGTTTTTCAAGGTTGCTTTAACTGTCCCGCGATTCTAGAAGCACTAAGTTCTATGTATCTAATAACTATAGCCTTGCAAGGAATCACCCTCTGTGATACATACCAACTTACAGGACGAATATCATGGCTAAACACTCAGTCACGCGTGGTATAGAGATATTAAACCAACTGAATGACACTGTTGATATATTCTCGCTACCGCCTAGTAGTATGAGAAGAATCTTGGCTGATATTCTTCCTAACGAATAAGCTAACGCTACAAGCAGACCCTCTTTGTGTAACAGGAGAAATCCATGCAAAGTGGATAGAAAAAAATTCAACCTTTAAACGATAGTATCCAAATTTCCGATTCTTGATTTATAACGTGGACAATCCCTAGACATTGAAAATATGCATGCATTCTGACGTCAGATCTTGAAGATTATTTCATATTAATCTGGAGACCAACTACAGCCTCCGGGTCCAAAATAGAAGAAGGAATTTGCAAGATCCTCAAAACAGGTTGTTAAAAAACATGTGTTGATGTTTATTACATCAACTTACAAAAAATAAAAAAACCCTGTAGAACTTGCAAGGTAAGTGCATAGCACAACACCCTGTAGAACTTGCAAGGTAAGTGCATAGCACAAAAATATAAGTCTACTTTATTTTACTTTATTTACTTTATCTTAGGCTGTAAGCATATATGTAAGAAAAACAAGAATGCTGTATATACAACCTTAGATGAAAGTTCAAAATCACATAAAACTTCGAATGCAGCAAAAATATCGTCAAACGGAATGGCAGTACCACAAATTGTGGTTTGCTGATCATAATGAGGGGAAAAGATACAATATGGCGAAGAGATAATGTTGCAGCTAAAAAGTTTGCGATTAAAACTACCCCAAGGTCAGAAAGAAATTGGGTCGTCCAATAGCTTGGATATATCAACGAAAAGGCGAGACAGTGACGAAAAAGAGTTTCACAACTGTTCGGATAATCGCACATTCAAAAATATTTTACAACCAAATCAGAAGTATCTTCGTTCGATTCGCTGTCGACCCTTGATTTTGCATTTATCTTACTTACATCACTGTTTTGCCACGTCTTATATTCGTTAGCTAAACTTAATTTTGGGTTTCAAGATTTAAGTATGAGAAGTCAGTTTTGATTCCTTTGATATATTTCGGTCTGTTAACACATTGTATATCCCAAAATTCACTCTATTGCATGCAGCTAATTTTATTTCAATAAAACACTTCGTGAAAAAAATAGTGTATAAAGTTCCACTGAAAATCTCCGTGGCCTAGTTGGTAAGACACTTGTCTCCCAGCCCGGAGGTTGCGGATTCGATTTCCGTTGGAACCCATTTTTTTAAAAAAGGATTCCCGCCTGGTTTTCAATTAAGGTTACTTTAACATCTTTCTGGTTGGTTGTAAGAGATTGCCACGTGGCGATAATCCTACTAGGGGGTACTGTATACAACGAAAGTGTAATATAAAACATTCATACCATAGCACCATTTCTATGTTGGGATACTTAGAGAGGATAGAACGCCAAACTTTCCGCATTCTCTACGTACATTTTCCCCTCTTATATATCCAAACACCTTCTCATATAACTCCTACAATTTCTCAGACACTATGTTTCCTACTTTCAGAATATTTTTCACTTGATACAACCATACTTTTCAAGGTCCTCCTCTGTCACGCTTTTCACTCACATTTGCACTGTTTATACATGCCTTTCTTCATTGAATCGTTCTATATGCCCAAACTATATCAGAGTTTTTTTTTCATTAATCCAGTCTGGTTTTCCCTTAAGACCTCTTTAATACATTTATGCTTCGTTGGAAGAAATTGCCAAATGGCAAAAATCCCACCAGGTTGAACTGTATACAACGATATAAATTTACGCCAAAAAAACTGCACAACGATTTTGAGTAAATCGAAAAAAGTAAAGTAATCACTGTCAACCAGGGTCGATCCACTGCTGGATGAAGGTCTCCCCAAGTTGACTCCAAATAGTTCGGTTTTTTGCTCACTGATGCCATGTGATGCTGCCATGCTTCCTGATTTCATCTATCCAGCGTACCTTCGGTCTTCTTCTGGGCCTCTTTATGCCTCTTGGGTACCATTGGATTATTACGGATGTCCATCAGCAGTCTGACATGCTCGCTACGTGTCCGGCCCATTGCCAGCCCATTGCTTTCATAATCATATGTAATTAACTCTTTTGAAATGAAATTAGTTAGGAATTTTTTCCCTAACTATATATATTTGACAAATACGAAACTGCTTTACGGACAACCTATTATACAAAAGTACCACGCGAATGAAACAAATTAAATAGGGGCATTAAAAAACTAGAAAAATAATAATTTTCTCTCGTAATCGCATTTAATATTGCACTAAAGCACTAAATATATACATTTAAGCGAATTATACTGGATAAAATTAAATATTAAACTGGAAAATAACGATCTAAAATTGCTTATTTACCAATTGTTAAATATTAAAATTTTTATACTTAAAAATATAAATATATTTTGATCATGAACTTGTCGATTTGAAGCCTTGAAAAAAATGTATAATTTTTGTTATTTTTCGATTGATAACACTGGGGAACAACGTTTTTGTTTCCTGGAGTCCGATACATATTTTAATGCAGTTTCGGGTGTTGATTTTATTGGTATCATTTAAGTCTTTGACAATAACACTTATGCTCTACATGGTACAAAGGACATATATCTACTTGTCGCCAATTTTACATTTTTTTAGGAAGTTTTTTTTTATATTGTGCTTTTGGATTGTATTTAATTGATTCTGGCCTCTTTTGCCAGCAACTTCCATTCTTGAAGTCTCGATCCTAACAATTCTGCTTTGCCTTTTTCCTAAATTTAAA
This sequence comes from Odontocerum albicorne, assembly GCA_949825065.1. NCBI lineage: Eukaryota > Metazoa > Arthropoda > Insecta > Trichoptera > Odontoceridae > Odontocerum > Odontocerum albicorne. The sequence continues at coordinate 37,058,280 of OX463855.1, forward strand.
TCCCTGATGAGATCATTAAGCTCTGGCTGAGTTATCAAGTGTGGTTCATTGAAAGTTGATGGTAGGTGGTATTCCGTATCCGTATAATGTTCTTTTATCGCATGTTTGTCATCATCTTCTTCATCTGGTGTCCAAAATGAAAGCGGTATTGGAATTGGTAGCATATCACTGTGTGCGATAGGTCGAATTGCGAAATGAAGATTCGGGTATTCAATATTCTTTTTATTTTTTGAAGAGAACCTAATTACATTACTTAAACAAAAGTAGCAATCAGTTGCATGATCTTTTTGCTCTCTCCATACCATGGGAACAGCAAATGGCATTGATTTTCTGGCACCTTTAAGCCAAGCTCGCAGATTTACCGCACAAGTAGCCCAGCAAATGTGAGGCGCCCATGATTTATCCTGGTCTCCGATCTTGCAGGCAAAATATAACTCATATGCCTTCCGTATTAAAGATGTTATATTTCTATGCTTTTCCTCCCATAAATGTAACAAAAAGAGTTTGAGCTATTAATGCACTTCCTTGGCATATTTTCCTTTCAAAATAAGTTTTTTACTCAAAATCACAAAATTTCTCGCTTAAACCACATAACACCTATTAACACTACTTTGACATAACCTGCAATGAATGGTAAATGACAGTTGTGCAATGCGGTTACATTGTTACCAGTATTAGATTAAATTTAAAAATAAAATTTCCCTAAAACAGTTTTTTTAATTATTTCTCGGAATTCTGACGTGCCAGCATAATAAAAAAATACATATTATTGTAACGTAGTGTATGCTCAATTATAATCACGATCTTTTTGATCAATTTGTTTGAGAAGCAAAACAAAATTCCTAAATTGCTCCCCAGTGTCATTTTTGTACGAGACCACAAGCGTACACTATTCTATTTATTAATGTTTATTCGATGTAACGAGTAATTTATTTGCTCGTATGATACTACCACTAGCTCTGTATTTCCAATGCTGAAGAACGTTGCTAGGAAACTTTGTATTGAAGTTAATTATGAAGCGTTTAGTACCACTAGTGCCTAGTTAAATAACTAGTAGTTCCTCGTCATACTCGTATGTGCTCCTTCTACAACATAGACAAATAATTTACTTACTTCATCACTGAATATTAAACTTAGACCTTACCTTTTGGATGTCATCAGGAATTAACTCGTAAGCATCTGGATAGAAGACAAACATCATCCCGACTAGACCACAAAAGGCGTTTAAATTTTAAAAAGACTAAACACTCACTATGATTTTACACATATCTATTCATAAATGTTCACATTGCAGTCTCGAGTAAGGATAGCTTCTCGTAGGTGGGTGCTACTTTTTGCTTGTATACTATATTTAGAAAAGTTTCTTTTGATATCGCCCTGAGGATGAAGGCTGCAACGCATTAAAAATATCGGTCATTATTTAAGCTAACTTAACGCTGAAACGAACACAATACTTAAAGTCATATTATATTTGAACATAACGACAAACCGTACAAAGAGTACAAATATATTATAAATACATAAATGTTACATTTGTCTACATAAAAAAATCATATCACAAGACAAGGGATGTAACGAAATGGTCTCATTCTTTATTTTTTTATAAATGCTTGTTAACTCAGTTAAAACATTTATATACGAATTCGGCGTTATCAGATATGCAATTGTAAGTTATTTTATTTTATTTTTCCTTCTATTTTATTAACGACACAACAGTGTCTTTTATATATTGTACATATGAATATATGACAAGTTATACAAGAACTTTATTAACGACACAAGATTGTCTTTTATATATAATACAAGTGAATATATGACAAGTTATAAAAGTACTTTATTAACGACACAACATTGTCTTTTATATACAATACATATGAATATATGACAAGTTATACAAGTACTCGTACTTTATTAACGACACAACATTGTCTTTTATATACAATACATATGAATATATGACAAGTTATACAAGTACTTAAAATTATTGACAAAAAAATACAAAACTTTATCTTAAACTAACATGAATATACAAAAAACAGTAGTAATAATAAATTACAGTCATTGTTTAAAATTATTTAATATTAATGTGTATATTTAAGTTCAATACATGTATGTATACCACAAAATATTACCAAACTTTACCAATCAGACTAACGTAATTGTCGAAGACTTATTTTATAACATAGAGTACGTGCTACGTTTGGCCAGTGTTATTGCATGGAGTGGAATCATGGACCCTCAAAGTTGGTAGTATGAACCGAATGGAAGCATTCGAAATGTGGATACACCGGAGAATGCTACGGATACCCTGGACGGATATGGTCAGCAACACGAGGGTTCTTTCAAAGAGACAAAGTTGATAGAAAGTTGCTGACTTATATTAAAATCCGAAAGGTGTCCTATTTGGGTCATGTACTTAGAGGAGAAAAATACAAATTACTGCACCTGATCATCCAAGGTAAAATAGAGGATCGAAGAGGTGTTAGCAGGAGGCAAATATTCTGGCTGCGTAATATACGTGACTGGACTGGTATAAGGAGCGTTGGGGATCTTTTTCGGGCTGCCGGGGACAAAGATGCTTACTCTCAGGTGATAGTCAACGTTGGGGGGACCTGACATGACATTAGGAAGAAGAAGTAGAATATGATCATATTATTTTAGAAATATGCATGCAATATAAATTAATAAATAAATCACCAATTCAATTTCATGTAAATTTTATGCGTATAACTCACTATACGCTCAGAATCTGCATCAGTCATCGCCTCATATGGATATGTGGAGATTGCTTGAAATTGACATTCTTGATATTCTGTTACAGGTCGCAAGTGTAGCTCTGACGAAGAATACAAGCAGTGTGGTACAGCCTGTCCCCCGACCTGCGAGAAGCCACTAGAAGAAATCTGTCTCTTTGTGTGCGAGGAGGGCTGCTTCTGCAAGTCTGGACTAGTGAGGAACTCCAACAATAAATGCGTCACTGTGGACCAATGCAGTTTGCATTAATGACTTCAACAGTAAAAAAAAGCCTGCTAGTTACAATCAAATTCAATGTTTTTTAGTTACTCCCGTATCTTTCTTAGCTACCTTGACTTACTTACCTGTTTTCTTCTGTCACCTGGCAGGTTTGATTATCTTAATGAATTGCTTGTTTGAATGGGATTCTTAGTTCCCTCCGTATCTGCTTCCATCAAGTAATGAACAATATATATCTGTCATAAAATTGTGTAAAAAGTATCAATGACAGCTAAGCTTGTTCCCTGCAATTTCGGATGCGACTTTGTTTTAGACGAAATGGTCAAAAGAATAGGTTTAGCTGTTCAAAATAATAGGTTTAGCTATTCTTCTCAGCTAACATTAAGCCCCAAATTCAAAGTCCAACCTTGACATTAAATACTAAATCCTAACTATTGAAATGTGAATTTTGAAAAAGTTTTGTTATAGCTTGCTTAAATAAAGGAGTCAGTCAGCCTCCGTGTCCTAGTTGGTATGCTGCTTGTATCGCAACTCGGGGGCTGCGGGTTCGATTCCCGTTGGAACCAAGGTTTTTTTAAAAGGGCTTCTTGTCTAGTTTTCCTTTAAGGCCTCTTCAACATGTTTCTGGTTGTTTGGAAGATATTGCCACATGCCAATAAGCCTGCCAGGTTTTTTTGTGTACAACAAAAGTATAATACAATACAATTCAATTCAAAAAGTCATTTTAAGGTTTGAAACATATAATATCCGATTATGAATACAAATCACGAAATTTTAAGTTTAGTAATAAGTATTTAGGTCGAAATATTAAATCAAGCCTTATGCCTTAGCTGAAAATTTAGTATTGTCGTACAAAAGTATAATTAAATAGTAAAACAATTCAATTATACACAAGACAGACCTCCTGTTTTGATTAAGCGGTTTAAAAAAGAGCATCGGTATCGTGTGTTTATGCGTTGGGTGCGTAGACTGTCATTTAAAATCAGGGACTTAAAAATGCTAACAATAAATTTATAATAAGACAATAAACCAAGGTTGGCGTGTACTCAGTCTTATATATGTTATTCCAGTCTGGTGCCTTGCTTGCTAGGGACTAGCCGCGCGCACGCGCATTGTTCTGCAAGCGCGTGCACATATCATGCGTACATGAAATGCTATATAAACTTTTCACAGATGCAGCATTATCTATAATATAAAGGCAATTATATTGGCATTGTATGTACAAATGGTTTTCAGATGCATATCTGTTATCTTTTCGTCAATTTTGTTGATATTATATACGTATTTACGAGTATTTATTGTTCACAGTTGCATGCCCGTAATTTTTGGTCAATTTTGATAATATTTTACAAATGGTCACTGAAGTGTTTGACCGATTCGGATGACATTTTACAAATTGTCAAGGTTAATGATTTATATCTTTTTTTAAACTTTTTTATATAGACTAAATTTATCAGAAATAATGTTATTTATACGTATACAAATGAACTGCGCAGTTTAGACCTATGACAAATTTACAATTTTTGCACTTATGAATTATTGATTCAAGACCATATATAGTATATTTCGAGTGTTTGAATCAGATTTTTGTCTTTTCTGAAAGTGCTATCAATTTTATATACATACTATAAACATTATTTTTAGGATACTCTGAAATTAATTTTTATATTTTTTTAAATACTCGTATATCATTTTTCCGAGTCAAATAATTACGAATATTTGAAGAAAATATCAATATTTTAAAATGAATTCCTCCGCCTTAAGACTTATAAATCACAAATAATAAAACTTGACCGATCTATTTTTTTTATTTTTTTTAACCTGGCGAGTTTATTGCCATGTGGCAATCTCTTCCAACCAACCAGAAATATGTTTTTATAGGCCCTAAGTGTTAACCAGACTGGAATTCTATTTTAAAAAATCTGGGTTCCAGCGGGCATCGAACCCGCAACCTCTGGATCGGCAGACAAGTGTCTTACCACCAAGCCACGGAGGTCGTCTGTATTATATATTACGTAACAATACAATTGAAATGAAGCTAAATAAATTTATGCCGTAATATATTTTAGTTTTTTTTTAATCCTTATATTTATTGTAAGAATCCAACGTTTCTGACTGGCTTCGATGGAGTTATTTTGTTATACTACCTTGATCAAAAAGTTTTAGGACTTTATTCATAAAATCGAAAATACAAGTTTATTCATCAAAATCGATATGATACCCTTCAAAGTACTCCCCATTGACTGCAACGCACGTACGCCAGCGCTTGATCCAATCCTCGAAACACCGCTGGTACTCAATTTTCGGTATGTCCATCAGAGCCGTCTTCGATTTTTCATGACATCCTCTCGGATGCTGTAACGCGTTCCGCGAAGCGGTTTTTTAAGTCGGTTGAACAGGAAAAAATCACAGGGAGCCAGATCAGGTAAATTCAAAGACTGCTGGATACTAGTCGTGTTGTTTTTGGTCAAAAACTCATGTATTTCGCGATTTCAACGTGGTCCTTTTTTTGCATGAAATTGAGGTCTTTCGGCACCAGTTTTGCAGCGACACGTCTGAGGCCCAAATCACTAACCAAAATGTCTTGAGCGGATCCATAAGCGATGTTCAAGTCCTCTGCCAGCTCTCTGATGGTCAATTTGCGGTTTTCGGCCAACATTTCTTTAATTTTATCGATGTTTTCATCGGTTTTCGACTGCCACTACGTTCGTTATCTTCGACCGACTCACGACCACTTCTGAAGCGTTTTTGCCACCAAAAAACACTTTTCCAACATTTCCAAGGTCTGCGGACCGTTAAATCCGTTTTTCACACAAAATTTAATGGAAAGTCGTTGATGCCATTTTCAAACTTGTAAAAAATCGAAAACAAGCACATAGGTAGATGTACTCAGTACATCGTAACTTTTACAAATGTCAAGCTATGACGCTGAAATTTAGAGGGAAGTGTCAATGATAGATGTGGTAACAAAAAAAAAATTCCAATCGGGTGACTGACAGCGCCACACGGTGGCCGGTCCTAAAACTGTTTGATCAACATAGTATGCCTGTATTCCTGATGAACTATATAGGGTATTATATGTCATCGATGTGTAACAAAGAAGATTAATTAAAGTTGAGAACATATGTTTCGGGATGATGGTAGGGGTCAGGTTGCATCAGCAAGTTATAAATATGATAGTTCATCTTCGAACGCAGGAGTAATCTACAACCACCATAATAAGGCTGAGACGCTGGAGATGGTTGGACCACGTATTAAGAATACTGTCTGGTAGTTTGCTGTCTGGGTGAAGACGTCAAGTTAACCAGTCTACCAGTGAAAATCATGATATTTTATTTAGATTTAAGACGCTGTAATTTCATATGAAGTTAAGATATTTTAACATTAAAATAAACTTATTTCATAGTTCTTTGTGTATCGGCTCATTGCCATTAGGAACCTTTGCAGGTGGTATGCTAAAGAATGTATTTATCATCATATTGAGAAAGAAAGCATAAGAGGTTTGATTAAAAAATAACGAGCATTTTGATTTTATCAAAAAGTATTTATTTAATCAGAAATATTAATATTGTACCCTTCGAATAAGTCCTCATAGGTTCAAGTACACTTTTGCTAACGTTTTTTTTCAATGCGCAAAACATTTGAGGAACGCACTTTTTGGGATTGCCTTAGCTTACCCAGCGATTTTGCCTTAATTTCCTCTATGATCGCAAAACTTTATCCTTTCAATGTTCTCTACATATTTGGGGACAGTAAAACGTTCTAGGGGGTCATATCGGGTGAATATGGTGGCTGCGGCATCACGACGGTGTTGGATATGGTAAAAAATCACGAATTAATAGTGATTTGGAACCGGTGCATTATCGGGGTGTAAAATCCATGAATTGTTTGTCCAAAATTCTGATTGTTTATTTCAGATTGCCTCACACAAACGGCGTAAAACCTCAAAGAAATTCTTTGTCTGGTCATTTTTAGAAGAAGAAAAATTCAAACGTGCCAAAATACATTGTAAATACTTGTCTGTCAAACACAAACTGCCCATCCAATACGACTGAAAATTGAAATCCAAATCCAAAACAATGTCGCCAACGTGAGGAAAAAAGATGGGATCAGTAAAAAAACAAACAGCCAACTAAATTTACAGATTCTCGTTATTGTTTTATCAACCCTCGTACATAGTCAGATATGAAATGATGCTGTTTAAATATTGTATATATATAGAGTATTGCATCACTTAAAGTTGCTGCATGTTCTCAACAGCACTCACTTAGAGTCAATAGTCGATTTCTAATTGCACCACTTATTTATATATCTTAAAACAACTTCATGTCTGTAAGACAGGCTCATTATCCCATTAACGTAATTGTGTTGACTAATTGTACTATTTATTTAAAATACCAGACAATAGAAGAACCATTACAACATGCAGTTGTTGATGCAATATGGCCTTTCACTTGATGCAATCTTTTAATGAAAGTAATAAAATAACAACTTATGCAGCGCTATTATGAGAGCAAGCTCTCCTCTGAGCGTTCTTACTCAGGACTTAAACTCACTATTTTTGAAAATATTTAAAATATTACAAAATAACTGTATACACACACAAAAGTTGAGTGGAGTATAGGAAAATAGTGACTTTTGAAGGAGGTAAGTGAGAAGTTTGTTAAAACAAAAAATGTTTTCTTAACCATCCTATAAATTGACCATCCTGTGGCTTATTTGGTAAGACAATTTGGCAACCCCGGGGGGGTTACGGGTTTGATCATAGTACTTTGATTATTATTGTAACAAAGAGAAAATATTTCAGTTCACTTCACAAGTTTAAAAAAATAAATGGTTTAATATTTGACACTTAAAGATTTATGGAAAATGTGATTGAAAGTTTCTCAAACACCACAAAAAATATTTAAAAAAGAGTTTTTTATGGTGGTTTAGATATACAGAACATATTAAAATCACTGTTTTGTAATAGTTTTCAAAATCAGCTAATATGGATTGCGCTTTGAAAAAAAAGTTTTTTGGTTGATTTGAAATATCGAATACTTTATTTATTTACCATACAAACAAATACGAGTATATATTAGATGTTAACATAAGTTGTGTCCGTTTTTTTTTTCAAATTTAAAAATGAGCACCAAAAGTAAAACAAAATGGTAAAGGTTATACGTCATTCGAAAGAAAATGTTGTGCTCTACAAGATATTGTGTTTCCTTATACGCTACATGTATTATTTTATTTAATTACAAGCCTTCAAAATGGAATATCAAGTAGACGAAAGTGAGCATTTTCGACACCTCCTTCTGTTCGCGTTCAATCAAGGGAATTAAGACTTCTGTACTTTTACCATTGATTTAAGATGCCGATATACAGTTATGTTACCACAATTCATCTGCTCAGCCAATTCTACGGTGGTTTGAAGGGGATCTTCATGAATAATATGGTTTGAGCGGTCCTTACCGAAGTCCACTGGTCGTCCGGAACGCCCATGTGTTTCAGGTCGAAATTACCGTCTTTGAAACGCAAAAACCATCGACGAGCTGTCGTTTCATTCATAGCATCTTTACCGTATACTTCGCAAATACCGTGAGAAGCTTTGGCAGCTTTATTCCCTCGATTGAACGCGAACAGAATAAGGTATCGAAAATGCTCACTTTCGTCTACTTGACATTCTATTTTGAAGGCTTGTAATCAAATAAAATACTATATGTAACGTAAAAGAAAACGCGTATCTTGTAGAACAGAAAACTTTCTTTCGAATGACGTATAACCTTTACCATTTTGTTTTACTTTTGGTGCTCATTTTTTAATTTGAAAAAAACAGACACAACTTATGTTATTCGTTCTATACAGTAGAATCTGGCGGATTTATCGCCATTTGACAATCTCTTGTAATAAACCAGGAAGGTGAAATAAACATTAAGTGAAAAATAGACTAAAAAAGGGAATCAAACCCGCAATCTACGTATTGGAAAACAGACTGGTCCAATAGGTCACAAAGGTCGATATCCAGGTGCTATAGTTTATGTAACAATAGAAAACCCTACATTAAAAAACTCTATTCCATACAAATTCGTATATATTGTTTTTTGGTTTTCAAATAATCAGTTAATTTATATGACGGGTATTGCAGTGCGGTAACGAGCTTTTCTTCCGTGAGGAAGGTTGGTGTATAATGATACCCATGAAATTGGTCACATATATAATTTGAAACATTCGATTCAAATACATCTCTATAATATTTGGTCGTTGTTTTTTTACACATACTTACCATAAATGTATATTTAATTCATTCGGTGGTAGGTCGGAATTCATATCATATCACCTTATTCTTGAATACTAAATTTTAAATATTTTTTTATGCAGAAATTAGTATTTAAGCGTTAACTTCTTAAAATTGTCTAAGCTTACATAAATAAGGGAATAATGCTGTTTCATAACTTAAGTTTAAAATGTGTAGCTTTAGAGGTTCAACTTGGATTATTTCAGTGGGTTAGTTTGGTAAAAAGTTTGTCTCCCTACCCGGGAGTTGCGAGTTTAAATCCCGAAGGAATACAGGTTTAAAAAAAAAAGTTTTTAATTAAAGCCTCTTGAACATCTTTCTGGTTGGTCTGAGGAGATTGTTACTTTGCGATAAGTGCGCAAGGTTATTATACTTCATACAAACAAATGCAAATCCAGAAAATTTAAGATTTGAATATTAATATTTAGTATTTAAGCCGGACTAAGAATTCTGAGTATTGTGTTACTTAAAAATAGTTTTAGTTGGATTTTTTTTTTCAGATGAATGACTACTTTCTTAGAAATAAATGTAAATAAAATCGAAACAATAAATGAGAATAGAAATTAACACACAAGATGATTAATTGATTTTGTTATCATGAAGCTTATAGGTGTAATATACAAAATGTGATTCAATGATATTTTTTTATCTTCTTATGGAAGGGTGATCAATCCAATGTTATCTCCTTCATAAAATATTGCTTCGATTGAATCCATGACCTCTTCACAGTTTGGTATGATAAGTGCAGGAGGCAAGATGAATCCACCACTTTGACTGCCTCTCATCTCATAAGTAAAGGCTATTGGAGGCTGAAAGTTCCATTTCACCCAGTCCATCGCTCCACCACTGTGTTTATCTAAAAATCAATAAATAATATTAGTACCAAGTTCTATTTCACTCAGAAAATTGCTCCACCACTGTGTTTATCTGAAAATTAATAAATAATATCAGTACCAAGTTCCATTTCACCCAGTCCATCGCTCCACCACTGTGTTTATCTAAAAATCAATAAATAATATTAGCACTAAGTTCCATTTCACCCAGCCCATCGCTCCACCACTGTGTTTATCTAAAAACTAATAAATAATATTAGCACTAATTTCCATTTCACCCAGTCCATCGCTCCACCACTGTGTTTATCTAAAAATCAATAAATAATATTAGCACTAAGTTCCATTTCACCCAGTCCATCGCTTTATCACTGTGTTTATCTAAAAATCAATAAATAATATTAGCACTAAGTTCCATTTCACCCAGTCCATCGCTACACCACTGTGTATATCTAAAAATCAATAAATAATATTAGCACTAATTTCCATTTCACCCAGACCATCGCTCCTAGGTAAAGGCTATTGGAGGCTGAAAGTTCCATTTCACCCAGTCCATCGCTCCACCACTGTGTTTATCTAAAAATAAATAAATAATATTAGTACCAAGTTCTATTTCACTCAGTCAATTGCTCCACCACTGTGTTTATCTGAAAATTAATAAATAATATCAGTACCAAGTTCCATTTCACCCAGTCCATCGCTCCACCACTGTGTTTATCTAAAAATCAATAAATAATATTAGCACTAAGTTCCATTTCACCCAGTCCATCGCTACACCACTGTATTTATCTAAAAATCAATAAATAATACTAGCACTAATTTCCATTTCACCAAGTCCTTCGCTCCCCCACTGTGTTTATCTAAAAATTAATAAATAATATTAGCACTAAGTTCCATTTCACCCAGTCCATCGCTACACCACTGTGTTTATTTAAAAATCAATAAATAATATTAAAAACAAGTTCCATTTCAACCAGTCCATCGCTACACCACTGTGTTTATCTAAAAATCAATAAATAATATTAGTACCAAGTTCTATTCCACCCAGTTCATCGCTCCACCACTCTGTTTATCTAAAAATCACTAAATAATACTAGCAACAAGTTCCATTTCACCCAGTTCACCGCTGAACCACTGTTTTTTTTTTATTCAAATCTTAGCAAAAAGTTTCATGTCACCCAGTTTATCCTTTCACCATATACTCTTTAAGACCCGATCGAAATCAAGATAACCTTTTCCAGTGCCCAGCTGATTTTTGAGACATTCTGACTTATCTTTGAAGGATTTTGTAAATTGTTATATCTAAGTAAATATTAGGAATGTTGTTATGAAATATTGTATATCTGTCAAAAATACCTCAATTATTAGTGTAATGTGATAATTGCGTCAATGTTTTATTTTGTTGAGAGCTACATCACACTCTTTACGCCTGTATTGGGTCTCATTTCTATTAATGCTCTTAGTATATACCGTGCAAGTTCTACAGGGTTTTTCTTTTATGTCAGTTGATTAAATATACATCCACACATGTTTAGACATGTTCATTGAAAACCTATTTGGAGGACCCTACAAATTCTTTATTCTATTATATTTTATTTATAGTCAAGGCATTGTCATTGTGGAGGTTTAAAGACATTGTCATTTGTTTTATCAAACACTTTATTCCACTTTTTGTAATGGTATAAGCCTACCGGTTTCAAGGCTTTCACATCAGGGGAGCACAAACAAGACTTCCTTATTGTATTTGTACCCGGAGACCGTAGTTGTTCTCCAGATCAATATGTCAAAATCTTCAAGATCTGATACTTCACAGCACATTGATGACGTAACCTCAGAAGTCATGCATATATTCATTGTCTTAGGCCGTGGCCACACAGGTAGGGGCCTCGCTTGGTGCTTAGAGCTACGCTGCGAGTTAGGCGACATATGTTAGCGAACCAACGCACCGCATACTATCGCAATGTCCACACTTCACGCTTCGCGCCACGCTGCATGACGATTAGTTACCGAGTGAATCTCCTAGTGAACAGACGTGTTGGTTAATTTTATTGTGTCACCGTGATTCTACAAGATGGCGGAAGTTTTAATACAGCTGTGTATAAAAGGGAGCCTTTGTGGAACCTGTGTCGAAAATTCTCACTTTCATCTACTTGACATTCCATTTTGAAGGATTGTAATCAAATCAAATAATATATGTAACGTAAAAGCAAACACAATATCTTGTAGTGCAGAAAATTTTCTTTCGAATGACGTATAACCTTAACCATTTTGTTATACTTTTGGTGCTCATTTTTAAATTGAAAATAAAAACGGACACAACTTATGTTAATACCCAATATATAATAATTATTCTGAACTTTCAATAATCGTATAGCCTTGACACAAGTATAGGATGTTATTGATCCTATGTTAATCCTTCTAAAGGAGTACTCACAGACCTAGTCGTCCTGAATGGCGCAGGATTATATTCCAAATAATATTCTGAAACCATGGAAATGTAGGAACTTAATATCTGGAAGCATTAATTTAACCAAATGGTTTAAATCTGTTGTCTTTGGGTAATTTCTGGCACGTTAGAAATTATATTTACACATTTAACATTTAAAAATCAACGTGAGTGATTTTAATGTTTTGATTTATTGAACATATTATTGTAAAGCATATAAATGGCAAGTTTATTGCATACCATTTTCAACAATCTACCAGACCATATTTGAATAGTGTCGTCAAAAATACTACGTTGCGGTCAAAATGTTATTTCTTCCAACGTAAAAAGAAAGAAAATGAAAAATTAAACTTATTTATTATTTATTTATTTATTTAACACTTTTATTGCAAATACAATCTGACGGGCTAAATGAAGCAAGTTAAGTGGTCCCATAAATCATTCAAATGACTTTCCATAAACACATATCACACGTGAGCATATGCCCACGAACCCCACAAAGACGGACAATCACCCGAAAATTATTTTTCATATAAAGTGAGATATCATCAATCAAAAGGGAAGAAATGGAAACATTACTCAACGAATTAAATAACAAACGAAAAAAAAACTAGGAAATGAGAAGTCAGATGAGAATAAACGAGAAAATGGGAGCTATGGAGATATATACTTCGTCATTGAAGAGAGATTAAATATTTTTTATTGCGAACCTATCGGCAACCGATAACTGGTTTCAGAGTCTTTTAATCTTTGTTTGAGCGTAGTGCAGTCCGCAATTGAATAAGCGCTTAAAAAATGAGGGTCCTTTTTGGAATCTCATTCAAAATACCAAAAATAACTTAATGGTTCTTAAACTAGATGAGTAATTAACCCTTCCCTTACGGTGATAAAAATAATACGCGTGCTCCGGTGTTGGGTACTGAGTACGCAATAAAAAATTAGCGATTTTAAATCGGCAAAATAAGAACATTCATAGATAATCCCCTTAATTAATTATAATTGAAGTTAAAAATAATAATAATTGAGATTTATTTGCTGAAAACATTAAAAAACCATCTGGCAACGCTCACGGAACGGGCGTACGTCTAACCTATTTGCAAGCCTAGAAGCTACTAGTGGCGCGGAACGTCAGTCGCATACCCCGGCGCTTAGGCTTATGCTTGCGACGTTGAGACAATTCAGCTCCTCGCAATTCAGTGGAGTATGCAAGAGTGAGATGCGAATATAGTGTCGCGCTTCCCGCATACTATTCACCTATCGTCAAGACGAGGCACTCGCAGCGTTTAAATGCGAATTTGTTTTCGATCTTTACAAAACACCTCTATGTAGTCGATAAATCCTGATTTTTATTAATATTATTTTATAAATCAATGCGTAAATATATTATGGAGGAATACCTAAAATCTTAACCTTGTATTTATAATATTTATAGAGATATTGATGGTTATTAGAAGCAACATGTAGAAGATACCCAACACAGGGAAGGAAAGGTTAAGAGACTCACTTGGCTATAGTTAAGAAGGGGAGGGTATGTCGCATGAATGGAAACAAAACCCCCTGGAGGACCGCACACCAAAAAGATAACTCAGGGGCGCCCTCCACAATGGTGACATCAGTCCGTTTCCTGAGGTATAGCGGATGCAAAGTGAATGCCAAGGAGGGAATAATATTATGTACACCACAGACGAAGCGCCTATATCTGCGTTTATATTATTAAGTTCATTGTACCAATATGATACATGCCAACGCTATGTTTTATATTAAGTACCGACAGTGCCATCTGTGTAAAAGCTTATAAATATTTTTGTCATTTGTTAAGATGATTTCTGATCGAGATACTGTAATTTTTCTAAAGTAATTAGTTTGACAATCGTTCGTTATGTTAATTTCATTTAAAAAAAAATTCATAAAGTTTATATATACATGTTTAACCCAATTAAATACAAAGCTTAAAAGAAATTATATACAGTTACAAAAATAAAAAACAATTTACATAACATATATCATAAAGCTTTATATACATATATTATATAGCAGAAAAATGTAAAAAATTGTTAACAAAAAATATTAGTTATGTACTCGTAGTTCGAAACAACTAACTTCAATTACTAAGAAAGGTAATAGAAGTTAGTACATAGTTCTTTAAAAACGTTATCGGAAATGTTGAAGATGTCAATATCTGTGGCTTTATTTAGAAGGGACAGACCGTGATACAGTAGGAGAGAAGGTAAGTTCTACTTATTGGTGGTTGAAATTAATTAGTATTTCTGTACCGCGAATAGTTGTTAGGAACATAAAACTTTATAATTTCTAACATAGTAGGAATATTTACATCTCCCGTCAGTAACTTATAAATACAAAAAGATACTCTCACATCCCTCCTCACGCTAAGAAGCTAGTATCCAATATACCAAGAAGAAATCATGTAGGATAGAGCCACGGTTAGAAACCGCGCTGCCGTAAGTAGAGGAATCTCAACCATTTATTTTGTACTTTCTCCACTATTTAAGAGTAACGAACCCCCCTCGGGCTCCACACCAATGCTCCACATTCCAACTTGCTACAAACCAGCGCATTGTAGATGAACCTGAAAACCTCTCCCATCAGAAATGACTTAGGGACTCGTATCATAAACCCTAGTATTCTATAAGCAAAATCACATTGTTTCTCAATATGAGGACCCTATGACTGCCTACTGTTAAAGGTAAGACCCAAATATTCTACTTTTTTAATAATGCGTTCTACTCTTACAATCATAATACCGTTCAGAGTGTCATGTGTCGCTAGGGTTGGCTCTGTTAATAGTTTTTTTTTAATAATCATTCAATTTTCATATGGATTATCCACAATTTATTAGTTATTTGCATCGCAATATTTGTTTGCATAATTTACCTCGTGTGTCGTAAAAGTTTATTGAAAATCGTGAATTTTCACGCAATTTTTGTCTTATATTTATATATTATATAATCTTTTTCGACAAGTGATAACACGTGATCCTTATACATAATTCATAATTTTTCGGTTATAGATGAATGATTTTCTTATGCATAAATAGTGAAATGAAATTCATGCATTGCATTATAAAGTTTTTTATTTCAAAGTGTTGTTATAACCCTGAATTTATTTTCTCAATTATTGAATTTTATCTAAAAGAGGCATAAACCATAATTAAACGTCATTATATCGTGAGTTTTTACTTATTATAACGCATTGAATTAAAAAAAAACAGTTGAGTGAGACTCTCGCGTGGTAGAAGTGAAACTTCTTAGCTCCTAGAAAAAATTGATTTTATGCATTGTTTTTTTTTTCCATTTGCTAACGATTTTTTAAGGACTAGAAAATGCTTATGTGGAATTTAATTCAAGAAAATCTCTCTTAATTAAATTAAAAATGGTTATGTGGAATTTACTGTTATTCTAGAAAATCTCTCTTAATTAAAAAAAATATATTTTAATTTTTTTTATTAATAAATAATTATTAATATTAAAATAATTAATAATAATTTATTAATAAATAAAATATTTAATAATAATAATGAATAATAATTTAAAACTAATAATATAATACACCGTTTCACTTTTCGTGATGTTAAGGCCAATATGCTCTACCGCGCCTATAAAAGTTTCACTTCAAAAATGTTAAAAAGGTATGGCTACAGATATACCCATACGCTTGACAGGAAAATGGTTAAAATGATTCACGAATGACGGAGGAAAGGGAAGGTCTTCATTCGGCAGTGGATAAACACAACTTTATGATTATAAATGGGAAAGAAAATGAATACTTACAAATTGTTTCAGCAGTATTCCCAACATCATACTTGGTGTTATATTTAGCTGCCAAAGCCTTTGCTGCAGCCTTACCCACAATGAGCTAAAAGCAATAACATGAATCAAACCTTTAAAAAATCCATTTTGCTTTCTAGTTTGTTAAGTGCACCCACACTAGGCTGATTTGTACCACCACATTGCAGTCACTTTGCAATTATATGCGTTAATATAGTAAAAAAATACAATTTAAAGTTTCAACTGATTATTAGACTTCAGCACTTAAAGAGGATACTGTTATCTTCTTAATTTGATCTGTCCATCCTATAGTAGGTCTCCGTCATTACTAGCTTCTCCAAAATTTTATATTTTTTTCTAGCAACATGCCCAAAGTACGCTAGGATTCTTTTCATGCATATTGTCGAAAGTCTTTCGGCAATCAGCAATTCTTGGATAAAGAAAACGTTGGTGCAGCTTGTGGTATATGGGACACCGAGCGTTTGCCTCCACACCACATCTTGAGGCCATCTACCATATTTGACGAGTCCTTGATGAAATGACAATGCTATTTCGCCATGCAGAAGATGAAAGCTATTCAATAGGTCTCAAAATTAATAAATCAAACACTAAAATGATGGTTTTTGATCAAAACAATACAATTAACGTGTCTACAATAAGATTTGGAGATGGTACACGATTTTGATTATCTAGATAGATATTAGAAATATTGTAATGAAACGATATTTATTATCATATCGAGAAACGCTATCACTGTTAGTATTATTAGTTACTGAAATATTTTATACTTTTGTTTAAATATTTTGATATATTTAATATTTAGTATTTTGACAACCTTTGTCCATATCTATATTACACTGATACATGTACCGGGTCTCACTTCTCTTCTTGCGCTTAGCAAATATCTTGCAAATTCTATAGGGTTTTTCTTTTTTGTCAGTTGATATAATATATATCAACACATATCAGACACGTTATTTGACAACATTTTTGGTATATATTGCAAATTCTTTGTTTAATTTGGACCCGGAAACTGTTAACTGTGTATGTCAAAATCTCCAAGTTCAGACACTTGTAGATTTTAACATATGAATCTTAAGTATTAATCAGGTAATTTTTCATGTTAAGGGACGATTTATACTAATTACAAATTAATGGAAACAAAGGAATAAAACATATGTTGGGAAACTGCTTTATTGTTAAATATTTCAGAGCTTTTGGGCAACAAATGTAAACATGTGACTGAAAGTTATTTAAGAGTTAAATTTTAGTATGTGATATATGTTGACGGTCAGACACATTAATACTATAGTCAAGATCATGTGCGGCGCGTACAGGTCACTCAAAGGACACTTGGTAAAGGATTTCACAGACGTATGTAAATATAGGACTCTTATTTATACGTCAACAATATGCTTTATCGAATAAACTACGACATTTAACCCACTGATGTCTTTGTATTGAAGTTAAGGCCTTATTTATTTTAAAATTTTTGGGTAAGAAGGACTAGAGCGTGAATATTTTCAGCTACAAGTAACTTGTTGTTATGTTTTACTTTTTCAGCTAATTTCAGCTTTCAGCTAACTTTTTGTTTCAGCGTTCAGCTAATTTCAGCTTTCAGCTAACTTTTTCAGCGTTCAGCTAACTTTTTGTTATGTTTTACTTTTTCAGCGAATATTTTCAGCTACAAGTAACTTTTTGTTATGTTTTACTTCTTCATCATCGTGTGCTTACTGTTGAACATTGTGGTTGTCCACTATGTTTCACCTATCACCTATCTCCATTCCACCTATCACCTATTTCCATTCCACCCGGCACATGTTGAATGCAGCACTTATAGAGGATCGTATCAATTCCTTGATTAAATCCGTACATTTCATAAAACACATTCTTCTTGCCCATCTTCTTTCAACTGCTCCCGTGATCAATAACTTCTCCAGACCATCGTGATTCTTTCGAGCAACATGTTCAAAGTACATTAGAACTCTTTATCAGAATTTTGCTACAAATTGTCAAATATATAACGAACCTTATTCTGTATATCATAGTGTGGCGGTCGCACACTCGGAACACTGTGGGCGTCCATACACACGGTCAATGACCGATGAAATGACCTTTGCATTCCTTAGCAATGCAAAAAAAAACAATTACAAAGTCCACGCGCCGGCCATTCAACCCGTAGCTGGGAGCGGACCGCATTCCATACTAGAGCGAGAACGCACCACACTTGTCTCGCCAGTTCCGTATTTGAATGATACCTACATACAACATTAATCGTTTTTGCATTCGCAGAAACGAGACGTAGGCATATCGCGAGCGCATTCCCACGCACATTCTAAAATGATATAAATACCTACGTCTACCAAATAAATCACTCTTTCTTTCCGCATTGCGATCTAACGAGTTTTATTTATCAACAAATCATCATCATCTCTCCCTTAAGGGCTAGCTCCTAAAATAGTATAAATAGGCCAAAACCCATACGATGGTTGTCGTCAAAGAAAGAATACGAGAATTGAATTTTGAATACAAGAGAGCGAGAGAGGAATACTTGGATTCTCTCCGAAAGTAATTCGAAATTTGAATCTCGGTGGGTCCGTGATACTAAACGAATTTTAAATATCTAGCTAACAATTTTTGAACCGGTGTAAAAGGGGACGATTTATAAATGATATATTTATAAACAAATTCTACATTTATGAATATATATTTTCATAACTGTAGAATTTGTTTTACTTCCGTGAATATTTCACGGGTTGCAACTAGTCGAATAAAATATCCGATATCAAACGCCGTTTAGATATTTATTATTTAAATTTAATATAAAGTATTTTTTAATTTATACGAAACACTTTCAAAATTCATTTTAGTTACACTGTTAATTAACAGATGGCATTTTTTTAATATCAACATCTACAATATGACACATAAAATAAATCGAAAATAGACATTTGGGCTAAAATTTAACGACAATCTAAGTTTTAAATTGTCAGCGAATGTGACATGTTAGATCATATACGTCTATACTTTAAATCCACATTAAATGGTTCGTATTTAACATTTTAGGAAGATTGACTTTTGAAGAATTAACCTATACCTATTGAAGAATATTCATTAAAAATATATATGCCACCGTTTGCTTTTATTTTAATTAAATTGCTGTTGACACTCAAAATCCTCTTTATAGGAAACAATGCCTGATTAATTAAAAAAATATCATACATTGTACATATTTCCATTTCCATAACCAAATATCTGCCAAAGTTAAGTTTCAAAGTCTGTGGTTGTCTTATAAACTAATGCAATATACAAATTTATGTTCAAAATTATACAATAGTGTGGTAGATGAGCGTAACATAGCTTTAATATTTTGATGGAACAAAACTTCGGCTTGATTCAGGTCAAAATTCAAACTCACGAACTAAAACTAATTTTGTTCAATCCTTCATTGTTATATAAAAATACTCTATTTTAAGGTTACGAACCACAGTAATTTTTTTAATGGTTATCACACAAATTTTGATGTTCTCAGACAGTGAACAATATTGAGTTGAGTATTTTCTTTTTAATTTTATTTACAATATTTTACACATAACAAGAAATATACATAATTTGCGTAAAAAAACAACAACAGGTAATTTAATTTGATCACACAATTTTAATGGATCTGGATTTGTTGCCTTTCATTTGTCGTGTCCCCAGTTAACTAGGCTTTTTCCTATATCTCACCGACAACATATAGCATGAAAAAATAAATCGATATTTCTTTCCGATTTTTGATTTTATAAAACCCCGTTGCACATTCTCATCAACCTGACAAACAGTGACACTCAATTACATATGTATACATCACGCGAAATCAAACTCCGCACACTTCATCACTCCAGACAGACCAAAAACATTCATCCCACAATATACCGCACATAATCATAAAAACAAAAATATATAAGAATATAAATATTAAACGACAAAAAAAAACCACACTCAAGAGCTCACACAAACCTTTTCCACAAGTCATTCATCTTACAAGCCCAAGTACTCAAACTCCTGTCGCAATAACAACCACGCTCCGATCGACTGCCTAAATTGTTTTCCTCCCTTTGCCTTTATTGACCTCCTTTATAATCTGCAAACAGTGGTAAACATATTCATGTCGAATCATGGTGGTTTTTTCATTGTTTCTAATGATTGTTACTCGTTTGCTTACTTCTTATGTGTTATAAGCTCAATGCTGATGAACGTCGTCACCTACACTAAATTTGCAGTATATTGTAAATATATTTTTCCAGTCTTACCGGCGTTTCGTTGTCCGCTGAGGCTGTGGAAAAGAGAAATCCGTAGCAATATTCATCTGGTCACTCCCGTGAATAGAAGATCTATTTCTACTCCGGCAACCTTCCATATTTCTAGTGACCTTGACTTTTTCCTCGCTCTCATGATCAAAAAAACTGATGAGTACGTCTAGTGCGTCGAATAATAGACCTCTCTGAGTTGTTAAGATATTCATATAGAGGCATTTTACTAATTGCATAGTTGATGAAGTATTAAATCTATACTATACTATTCATCATCCTGATGTATAGCTAATGACTGAGCATAGTGACTCCTATGATAGTCTTTGACGACTCTTCTCCATCCATTGAATTGAAAGGCAATTGTTAAGGGTAGTCTAGTTACATCTCTCACTTGTTCAGTCAGACATATTGGGATTGTTTATCTTGTGCGTCGTTCTTCCATGTCTCCAGTAACCACAAACCTCTCCAAACTATCTCCTTTACCACGAGGATTCGTCGAAGACATATTGTCGACAATATGTCGGTGATTCTCAGTTTTCGAGAATGGAGGCGTTAGTTCGCCTTTGTTATCAGCATTTGTAGACCCATGATGAACAAAATCATGTACGATATTCCAATCAAATTGTAGATCCATTAATTGTAGACCCAAGATGAACAAAATCATGTACGATATTCCAATCATATTGTAGATCCATTAATTGTAGACCCAAGATGAACAAAATCATGTACGATATTCCAATCATATTGTAGATCCATTAATTGTAGGCCCAAGATGAACAAAATCATGTACGATATTCCAATCATATTGAAGATCCATTAATTGTACACCCAAGATGAACAAAATCATGTACGATATTCCAATCATATTGTAGATCCATTAATTGTAGACCCAAGATGAACAAAATCATGTATGATATTCCAATCATATTGCAGATCTATTAATTGTAGACCCAAGATGAACAAAATCATGTACGATATTCCAATCATATTGTAGATCCATTAATTGTAGACCCAAGATGAACAAAATCATGTACGATATTCCAATCATATTGTAGATCCATTAATTGTAGACCCAAGATGAACAAAATCATGTTCGATATTCCAATCATATTGTAGATCCATTAATTGTAGACCCAAGAGGAACAAAATCATATACGATATTCCAATCATATTGTAGATCTATTAATTGTAGACCCAAGATGAACAAAACCATGTACGTTATTCCAATCATATTGTAGATCCATTAATTGTAGACCCAAGATGAACAAAATCATGTACGATATTCCAATCATATTGTAGATTTATTAATTGTAGACCCAAGATGAACAAAATCATGTACGATATTCCAATCATATTGTAGATCCATTAATTGTAGGCCCAAGATGAACAAAATCATGTACGATATTCCAATCATATTGAAGATCCATTAATTGTACACCCAAGATGAACAAAATCATGTACGATATTCCAATCATATTGTAGATCCATTAATTGTAGACCCAAGATGAACAAAATCATGTATGATATTCCAATCATATTGCAGATCTATTAATTGTAGACCCAAGATGAACAAAATCATGTACGATATTCCAATCATATTGTAGATCCATTAATTGTAGACCCAAGATGAACAAAATCATGTACGATATTCCAATCATATTGTAGATCTATTAATTGTAGACCCAAGATGAACAAAATCATGTACGATATTCCAATCATATTGTAGATCCATAAATTGTAGACCCAAGATGAATAAAATCATGTACCATATTCCAACCATATTGTAGATCCATTAATTTTAACTCGCTTTTTCGATAAATAACCATGATTTTGGTTTTTGATTTATCAATCCTAATCCCATTAATCAGCTTTCATCTTCAGCACTGACATTTCATCAAGCATTTGTCAAAAATCTTATGAATAAAGAATACATAACAAATAGTTATTTAATTTGACAACCTCCGTGGCCTAGTTTGTAAGATGGCTGTTCTTCCGACCAGGAGGTTGTGGCTTTGGTTGCCGCTGGAACCCATTTTAAAAAAAAAAAACAGAAAAGGTTTTTTCACTCTCGTTTTCACTTAAGGCCTCATAAACATATTTCTAGTTAATCCATGAGATTGCCACATGGCAATAATCCCACAAGGGTTACTCTACACAATAAGTGTTATACACGATTCGCTCGGGCGCTGCTATAACTTCTAAGTCTAATTAATAATAGTGAGTTCGAGTCCCGAGTTGGAGAATATTTGAGGAAAATATTTTTGACTTTTGGCGCTATGTAAAATTGTTTTTTGTATTAAGAATTTAATCAATAGACAAGACATATTGTCGACAATATGTCGGTGATTCTCAGTTTTCGAGAATGGAGGCGTTAGTTCGCCTTTGTTATCAGCATTTGTAGACCCATGATGAACAAAATCATGTACGATATTCCAATCAAATTGTAGATCCATTAATTGTAGACCCAAGATGAACAAAATCATGTACGATATTCCAATCATATTGTAGATCCATTAATTGTAGACCCAAGATGAACAAAATCATGTACGATATTCCAATCATATTGTAGATCCATTAATTGTAGGCCCAAGATGAACAAAATCATGTACGATATTCCAATCATATTGAAGATCCATTAATTGTACACCCAAGATGAACAAAATCATGTACGATATTCCAATCATATTGTAGATCCATTAATTGTAGACCCAAGATGAACAAAATCATGTATGATATTCCAATCATATTGCAGATCTATTAATTGTAGACCCAAGATGAACAAAATCATGTACGATATTCCAATCATATTGTAGATCCATTAATTGTAGACCCAAGATGAACAAAATCATGTACGATATTCCAATCATATTGCAGATCTATTAATTGTAGACCCAAGATGAACAAAATCATGTACGATATTCCAATCATATTGTAGATCCATTAATTGTAGACCCAAGATGAACAAAATCATGTACGATATTCCAATCATATTGTAGATCTATTAATTGTAGACCCAAGATGAACAAAATCATGTACGATATTCCAATCATATTGTAGATCCATAAATTGTAGACCCAAGATGAATAAAATCATGTACCATATTCCAACCATATTGTAGATCCATTAATTTTAACTCGCTTTTTCGATAAATAACCATGATTTTGGTTTTTGATTTATCAATCCTAATCCCATTAATCAGCTTTCATCTTCAGCACTGACATTTCATCAAGCATTTGTCAAAAATCTTATGAATAAAGAATACATAACAAATAGTTATTTAATTTGACAACCTCCGTGGCCTAGTTTGTAAGATGGCTGTTCTTCCGACCAGGAGGTTGTGGCTTTGGTTGCCGCTGGAACCCATTTTAAAAAAAAAAAACAGAAAAGGTTTTTTCACTCTCGTTTTCACTTAAGGCCTCATAAACATATTTCTAGTTAATCCATGAGATTGCCACATGGCAATAATCCCACAAGGGTTACTCTACACAATAAGTGTTATACACGATTCGCTCGGGCGCTGCTATAACTTCTAAGTCTAATTAATAATAGTGAGTTCGAGTCCCGAGTTGGAGAATATTTGAGGAAAATATTTTTGACTTTTGGCGCTATGTAAAATTGTTTTTTGTATTAAGAATTTAATCAATAGACAAGACATATTGTCGACAATATGTCGGTGATTCTCAGTTTTCGAGAATGGAGGCGTTAGTTCGCCTTTGTTATCAGCATTTGTAGACCCATGATGAACAAAATCATGTACGATATTCCAATCAAATTGTAGATCCATTAATTGTAGACCCAAGATGAACAAAATCATGTACGATATTCCAATCATATTGTAGATCCATTAATTGTAGACCCAAGATGAACAAAATCATGTACGATATTCCAATCATATTGTAGATCCATTAATTGTAGGCCCAAGATGAACAAAATCATGTACGATATTCCAATCATATTGAAGATCCATTAATTGTACACCCAAGATGAACAAAATCATGTACGATATTCCAATCATATTGAAGATCCATTAATTGTACACCCAAGATGAACAAAATCATGTACGATATTCCAATCATATTGTAGATCCATTAATTGTAGACCCAAGATGAACAAAATCATGTATGATATTCCAATCATATTGCAGATCTATTAATTGTAGACCCAAGATGAACAAAATCATGTACGATATTCCAATCATATTGTAGATCCATTAATTGTAGACCCAAGATGAACAAAATCATGTACGATATTCCAATCATATTGTAGATCTATTAATTGTAGACCCAAGATGAACAAAATCATGTACGATATTCCAATCATATTGTAGATCCATAAATTGTAGACCCAAGATGAATAAAATCATGTACCATATTCCAACCATATTGTAGATCCATTAATTTTAACTCGCTTTTTCGATAAATAACCATGATTTTGGTTTTTGATTTATCAATCCTAATCCCATTAATCAGCTTTCATCTTCAGCACTGACATTTCATCAAGCATTTGTCAAAAATCTTATGAATAAAGAATACATAACAAATAGTTATTTAATTTGACAACCTCCGTGGCCTAGTTTGTAAGATGGCTGTTCTTCCGACCAGGAGGTTGTGGCTTTGGTTGCCGCTGGAACCCATTTTAAAAAAAAAAAACAGAAAAGGTTTTTTCACTCTCGTTTTCACTTAAGGCCTCATAAACATATTTCTAGTTAATCCATGAGATTGCCACATGGCAATAATCCCACAAGGGTTACTCTACACAATAAGTGTTATACACGATTCGCTCGGGCGCTGCTATAACTTCTAAGTCTAATTAATAATAGTGAGTTCGAGTCCCGAGTTGGAGAATATTTGAGGAAAATATTTTTGACTTTTGGCGCTATGTAAAATTGTTTTTTGTATTAAGAATTTAATCAATAGACAAGACATATTGTCGACAATATGTCGGTGATTCTCAGTTTTCGAGAATGGAGGCGTTAGTTCGCCTTTGTTATCAGCATTTGTAGACCCATGATGAACAAAATCATGTACGATATTCCAATCAAATTGTAGATCCATTAATTGTAGACCCAAGATGAACAAAATCATGTACGATATTCCAATCATATTGTAGATCCATTAATTGTAGACCCAAGATGAACAAAATCATGTACGATATTCCAATCATATTGTAGATCCATTAATTGTAGGCCCAAGATGAACAAAATCATGTACGATATTCCAATCATATTGAAGATCCATTAATTGTACACCCAAGATGAACAAAATCATGTACGATATTCCAATCATATTGTAGATCCATTAATTGTAGACCCAAGATGAACAAAATCATGTATGATATTCCAATCATATTGCAGATCTATTAATTGTAGACCCAAGATGAACAAAATCATGTACGATATTCCAATCATATTGTAGATCCATTAATTGTAGACCCAAGATGAACAAAATCATGTACGATATTCCAATCATATTGTAGATCCATTAATTGTAGACCCAAGATGAACAAAATCATGTTCGATATTCCAATCATATTGTAGATCCATTAATTGTAGACCCAAGAGGAACAAAATCATATACGATATTCCAATCATATTGTAGATCTATTAATTGTAGACCCAAGATGAACAAAACCATGTACGTTATTCCAATCATATTGTAGATCCATTAATTGTAGACCCAAGATGAACAAAATCATGTACGATATTCCAATCATATTGTAGATTTATTAATTGTAGACCCAAGATGAACAAAATCATGTACGATATTCCAATCATATTGTAGATCCATTAATTGTAGGCCCAAGATGAACAAAATCATGTACGATATTCCAATCATATTGAAGATCCATTAATTGTACACCCAAGATGAACAAAATCATGTACGATATTCCAATCATATTGTAGATCCATTAATTGTAGACCCAAGATGAACAAAATCATGTATGATATTCCAATCATATTGCAGATCTATTAATTGTAGACCCAAGATGAACAAAATCATGTACGATATTCCAATCATATTGTAGATCCATTAATTGTAGACCCAAGATGAATAAAATCATGTACGATATTCCAATCATATTGTAGATCTATTAATTGTAGACCCAAGATGAACAAAATCATGTACGATATTCCAATCATATTGTAGATCCATAAATTGTAGACCCAAGATGAATAAAATCATGTACCATATTCCAACCATATTGTAGATCCATTAATTTTAACTCGCTTTTTCGATAAATAACCATGATTTTGGTTTTTGATTTATCAATCCTAATCCCATTAATCAGCTTTCATCTTCAGCACTGACATTTCATCAAGCATTTGTCAAAAATCTTATGAATAAAGAATACATAACAAATAGTTATTTAATTTGACAACCTCCGTGGCCTAGTTTGTAAGATGGCTGTTCTTCCGACCAGGAGGTTGCGGCTTTGGTTGCCGCTGGAACCCATTTTAAAAAAAAAAAACAGAAAAGGTTTTTTCACTCTCGTTTTCACTTAAGGCCTCATAAACATATTTCTAGTTAATCCATGAGATTGCCACATGGCAATAATCCCACAAGGGTTACTCTACACAATAAGTGTTATACACGATTCGCTCGGGCGCTGCTATAACTTCTAAGTCTAATTAATAATAGTGAGTTCGAGTCCCGAGTTGGAGAATATTTGAGGAAAATATTTTTGACTTTTGGCGCTATGTAAAATTGTTTTTTGTATTAAGAATTTAATCAATGCTGTGATATCTAGTTCATATGACGAATCTCATGTGACTTCCATTCCATGTTGAATGATTAAATACGTATGTGAATTCACATTGTCAGTTAAAACATAAAATTTTCGAGTTTGGTATTTCAAGACGTTTCTCGTTGGTTGATGAATTTTTATGATGCAATTGCGAATAAGATATTTTAGAATCTAATTTTTTAGAACAATTCAAATTTGATGATTCTCTTCCAATCCCACCAAATACGCATGACCATTTTTTTATAATGTAACCTGTCTCAGTCGAGGTAACATAAGTTTACTATGCTTGCTTATGATTGTTTTCATTGTCTTTGCAGTCGTTCCATCAATGAATTGATCAATATAGTCATCAACGATCCTTCTCCGCCACAAGTGATATCTATACCCATGTATCACATCATGAAATAAGCATTTTTTCACCTGGCTACTCCATTTGATGGGTGCTTGCCCTTTACTCCTTCGCCTTTTATATTACCGTTTTCTTTACGTATTATTATTAACTATCCATTTATTGTCACTATTCACTCGTTTTTGGTTGAAAGTTATAAAAAAAACACATGCAAAAATGAGGAGAATATTTTTTTTGATATATTTTCTTTCAGTCAAAAATTCGAACAGTAGATAGAACAAACAGGTGCTGCGCCGAATTTGGAATTTGAGCCATACTAAAGGATCTTAACTCTAAGCGCTCAGCAAGCGATGAACATAATATATTTAAAAAAACTTACCACTTCATTATAATTGTCCAAATGGTCTGTGGTGTGTCCATAAGGCATTAACAACATGTTGCCGTAAGAGTGAAAGGATATGAACACTTCCAAATCAGATCCAATGCTTCTTATGAAATTAGAAAGGAAATGGGTCTCAGGTTCAGAGAATGCCTTGGTTCCTCCATATGTCTCATCACAAGGGTTGGTACTAGTCCCTACAACTAAAAAATGTTTCTATTTTACTTTCAATACTACCTGTAGATAGACACCAGTGCTAAAAAAATTACTTTAATGCAAGGTTTTTTTTAAATTCCAATTTTATCAAGATGTGTCAAAATTATGGCGCACATTTACTAGGTGCGTCCAGAAAGTAAAGAACGATGGCGCACCACGCCCTGCGCCGATCCCCCACCACCGCGATTAGCTCCTTCTCTCACTTCAGCGTGAGCCGAGTTTTGTTGCTGAATGGTCGTGCGTCTTTGTTCTGTAACCTTTCAAAATGGCTGCGCCCATCGAAAATCCCGCCAAATGTGAAGTGCGTAGTATCATTCATTTTCTGAATGCACGGAATGTTCGGCAATCGACATTTTTTTACGTCGGAATAGCGTTTCACCCACTTACTTCAAAAATATCTTCGACTTTCTAATGTACTCGTATTTAGCAGTGGCTCCGTATGACATTTTCGGTTATTTCGGATGTGCACACAAAAACACGGCTTCGTAACGTGTTGCGTACGCGACATTCATGGTGAAATATATTTTTGTGAAACCAATGTCGAACGACAACTAAGTTTTTCTAAACAAAGCGTCTTGGGAAAAATGATTTGCTACCTGCTCGCGTTTGAATCTACCCTCTAACAATTTTCAGGAAAAAATGTATCCATACACGCTCTTGTCAAACAGACCGCAACAACATCACTGTTCTTACTTCTCTTGCGTCGTGGTTGATGAATCTGATATCAAAAAAGTATCATATTCATAGATAATGATTACACCAAGGTAGCTGACATGAAATGGCGAGTAGTATATACGAGTATAAGTATTTACACCAAACGCTGATGGGTACTGATGGGGACTGTATATCAACAATGGAGTAATTTAATACTCAACCAAAATATAAGCATTCAGTAAATTAATATCGCACCGCTTTCCTGTTCCCTGATTTAAGGAGCGATATGGAGTTTGCTAAGACAAATAATTAGCGTATGAACTTAAGTCTACATCTAGTCAAATACATAAACTAGCAACTTTAAGGTGTTTACTATTAATGGCGGCATTTTTGACTAACGTATAGTCGATAATATGTAAGTTCTGTGATAATTTACTATTACGTATAGTACCCGATGGTAAGTAATACAAATCGGGCTTAAGAAAGAGACTGTCGGTCAAAATCGGCTAACTTCGGCTTTGTAGAGCGTCGTCTCTGTCATACAAACACGTGTTCCGTCGCGATTTGTCAGTCATTGTCAAGCATTCTAATGACAGAGACGACGTTCTACAAAGCCGAAGTTAGCCGATTTTGGCCGACAGTCTTTTAAGCCCGATGTGTATTACTTAGCGCCGGGGACTTGTACATACTTTGTTTGAATATAAACTAGTCCTATGTATGATGAATATGTACTAAAGAAGATAATGGTCACCGGTTCGAACCCCACGCTGTGCTACTCCCCTCGAATGATAAAGGCATGTTTTCCGCCTTTAGTACATATTCATCATACATAGGACTAGTTTATATTTAAACAAAGTATGTACAAGTCCCCGGCGCTAAGTAATACACACCGGGCTTAAGAGACTGTCGGCCAAAATCGGCTAACTTCGGCTTTGTAGAGCATCGTCTCTGTCATACAAACACGTGTTCCGTCGCGATTTGTCAGTCATTGTCAAGCATTCTAATGACAGAGACGACGTTCTACAAAGCCGAAGTTAGCCGATTTTGGCCGACAGTCTCTTAAGCCCGATGTGTATTACTTAGTGTTGGGGACTTGTACATACTTTGTTTAAATATAAACTAGTCCTATGTATGATGAATATATACTAAAGAAGATAATGGTCACCGGTTCGAACCCCACGCTGTGCTACTCCCCTCGAATGATAAAGGCATGTTTTCCGCCTTTATCATGTAGAGCGTCACCTTTTTTTTGTAGTGCGTCGTCTCTGTCGCACGATGCGCTAACAGTCCGTGCGATAAAGACGACGCTCTACAAATCGACAGTCTCTTTCTTAAGCCCGATGTGTATTACTTACCTCCGGGTACTTAATTCGATATAACGTATGGTTGGTTATTATGGTTATTATGGTCGCGCGGTAACGCACTGGACTTCTGTGCGGAAAGTCGCCGGTTCGAACCTCACGCTATGTTATTCCTCTCGAGTGACACAAACATTTGTTCCGCATATACAAAGTACTCGGGGGTATAATGATTCCTATGACTTCGATCGTATCTATTCTTTAAAAAAAACATGCCGGTGTGATCGTCTCACTTTAGGTGTGCTATTGGATGCAGTACACCGGTGAGTTTGCAGGTGTACAAGAGCTCACTCACTTTAAGAGGAGAGAAAAAAAATAAGAGATAAACGAAAACTCCACGACACAGCATCCCTTTTTAAATTGAGTTGAAGATGGATTGGCGAGGGGATCCTTGAGTACGAAGCCCAGCAAACAATGACATACATACATACCAAAACCATTTTTCTATAAGTGTAGGCAGAGAGGACAGAGTGCCAGAATTCCTTGTTTCAACACATATAGTTAGTTTCTTCTACATCGACACACTTCTTGTATAACTTCTACGACTTCTCTGCCTTTCTACATGTCCGTCTTTTAGAATATCATTAAGTTTTATTATCTCTCTCCGTGGTTGCAGTCCTAAGACTGGTTTGCAGCAATTTCAACTCTTCTCCTCCATTCCCCCTTGTCTTGTGCGGCTCTTTTTAAATCTGTATATGTTGAGCAGCGCACGTCCACCAACAGGTCCTCCAGGTACTCTCGGCGTGGGCGTCCCCTAGAGTTTGTCCCCTCGGTCATACCCTCCATTATGGCATGCAAGAGGCCCTCTTGTCGTATTATATGACCGATCCATCTTGCACGCCTTTCGGACAGGATCCTGAGCAGGTGCCTTCCTCCTTCGATTCGTTGGAGAACCTCTTCATTTGTGATGCGGTCTCTCCAGGAAATTCCTAATAGTCTTCTATAGGACCACATCTCAAAAGCCTCTAGTCTTCGTCTATCTCTTTCGGATAGGCACCATGTCTCGCAGCCGTACATCAAGATACTCCATACATAGGTCTTGATGAGGAGTATTCTCAGTTTTAGGTCTATATTATTTGATTCTATTATTTTCGACCTTTTATTAAATGCAAGTCTAGCCTGATGTATACGGCTGTCGACCTCGCTCTTGGACCGACCGTCCCATGTTATTTTGCTCCCGAGGTAGACAAACTCCTTGGTGTTTTTTAGTGGTTTACCCGACACCGTTTTATTATATCTACTCGTATATCAGCTACATCACTTCTACAAATCTCAGATGGGGCGATACTGATCAATTAGTATATTTCCCCGCCTCGTGTTGCTTTTAAACACCCTTTTATTATCATCTCATGGCGAATTATCACGTATGTATATAAAACGAAAATAAAAAAAAATATGGTTAATAAAAACAGACCAGATTCAATGTGAAGAAATGTCACCTCAAGTTGAATTTCATTCAACGAAATAAGAAATTCACGATGGACATATCACATGTGCAATATTCATTTTCTATTTCGTTCTTGAATATATGAATTGAATATACAAGTATCTTATATATTTCTGGCATATCAGCTCTGAATAAATTTTGTTGTGAACTGAAACGATTGTTCAGATCTTGTAGTCCTGTTTGTGTTTCATGGTATTTTATTTTCATGAAAATTACTTTGGTAGATAAGTATTGTATATTCGTTCAAATAAATATTCAAAATGTTTTAAGTATACGCATTAAAAAATCATACTCAAGTCACATAAATATGAATATTTGTGAACGAAGGAGCTGCCATTTTATTTTAAAAGGTTCATCTTCATAATGTCTCAAAATTAGTTTCTAAAATGTCAAACTGGCAGTATTTTTCGTAATTGCGTTGGCAAAAGTACGAATGATTTTGAACATAATTATTGGACCGTTATTTTGTTTTCCTTTTTCGCAAAATTACTTAACTTTCAACACCATTTCCCTTTTACTAACTTTAAAATTTCCAACATTGTATTCTGTCACAATAGTCAAACATATTTTATAATCACAATGATGTCTGATTAGAGAACTCGGTGAAGCTATGATATTAAAAAAAACTTAGCATTACAATTAATTCTAAAGCATTAGTTCTAAATTGCCACATATGTACGAGTATGCCACAACTTTTTGAAGGCATTAAAGAACATTGTAACATACATCTAAAATATCCGAACTGAAGTATCCTTTAAAAGTCATTAACGCCTAACTTGAATCTTCGAAAGTTCTTATCCAAAAGTATCGATAATGTCTGGTGGCGTACGATTTTAAAACAATTAAAGCTCCTTAATATTACACAGAACATTTTTCAGTTAATTAAGGAATATTTCAGAGATTGCGGGGTGAGGGTTGACTGCGGTTTTAAATTTTTAGATAGAGAGATCGACATTGGTTGCCCGCAGGGTAGTATATTGGATCCTTTGCTCTAGATTGTTTTCATGGACGATCTATTAAAAAAAATCTCTCCCTTCGGGTTGTATGATTCAACCCTACGCGGATAATCGCCTAGTTTTGATCAGAGCCAATACCAGGACCTCGATTGAGAGCCTCTCAGCAGTCTGCTTGGTCCGGATTCGTAAGTGAGGGTCCAGAAATAGGCTAAACTTCCCTCCACATAAAACCTGCGGGCTACTGTAGAAGGGTTCTCTTGACAACTAATCTCGGAGTGACAATCGACCGTGGCCTGGGTATGTTATCCCATATAAGACCATTACTACCGAGTACAAAAAAGACTTTTCTAACTGTTTCACACTTGGTGAGGCCCATATGGGGCTTACCGTTTCGTACGAGCAAACTCGACTACAGTGCAGTTTTTTTAAAAATGGTGTGCTATGCATCCAAGTGCTGGAAACACAAAAGTTGGCTCTCAGATACCAGGAGGACGCTGATTGGCGGTCAACAGTGGCACTGTTGACTATCGCCAAGGTTTATAGGACATGCTAGGTGGAAACACTCTGTCCTAACGGGGCTTACTCCGTTGAATCTGGAAGTCCAGTGACACGCCGCCATTATCATTCTCGGTAAGGGTCAGCCCGAGAGTAAAGGTGACATTCGCCTTTCCCCCTTACCAAGGATAACTTCTCACGCGATTTTTAATTTTAAAACCTGCCTAGAGGCCCAGTTGTCGACTTGGCAACATCTTAGTCATCCTCCTTCGTGGGAAGACAGATATTTAAATACTTTCCTCGCGCCTTGGCTCCCCTTAGGTACACCCAAACTATTGGACTACCTAATTTCTCTCTGGCTATGGGAGCTTTAATGGCAAACTCTTTAGCTTCAATAGTGTCCCTTAGTCCTGCATCAATGTTTGCGTCCATCTGAATCAATCCGCAGAGCACATTTTGTGGCACTGAGTGAAAATAGAGTCATTAATTTCCGAAGGGAACTCCACTTAGCTTTTTATCGGTCTATCTTCGTACCAGTTGGCTACTCTGATCTAGTGGCGTCAAAATAGTTTTGCAGCATTTGAAATTTTCTACGAAAGTCCTGGCAACTTGCTGAGCTATTGGAACTCCAGACCTTAAGCCACTTTATGATGAAAAAAAATCTGCGCTGTCATTTTCCTTCACCCGTGATGTTGGATCTTAAGTCCGTCGTCACTTCTATTCTTTTCACACTCTGGTGTGTCGTCACTAGAGAAGGAGTGCCTTTGGGCAGTTCCTTCTTTGTCACTATATGATGCTGCGCTCATAAAAAAAATACAGAAGATCTTCAAGTGTAGATCGCGCCGGATGGGGATTTATTTTGTCCCTGATAACAGTGTGAATGGTGGTGGAATCGAACTATACAAAAGTATCGATTTATTATTTTGTTATATTTAAATTTAAACCATCGTTCTCATTGGATATGAGATATTTTTTCTCCAATCAGAAAATTCAATTGTGTCGTGAAGTTTAAAAGTCGTGTCAGTTTGCGAAAAAGAAACATACTGAAAATATTTTCAAAATTAACCCTTGTATTATAAAGCCTCTTGAAAAGATTCTGAGACATGGTTACCACAGGAAAGCTACCTATGAAATGCATTTTGTTTGGCTTTACAGATTAGAATAAAAGTGCATGACATATACATTTATACCATCACCTTCTTGCTTTTCAGTTAGCTTGAGAGAACAGCTTTTCAATTCAATTCAATTGACAATTTTATAAAGCGCCATTTAGAGAGCAAACTCACCTCAAGACCAGTTCTTGCCAGTCTTATATCCTCCATGCGGTCTACATGATCCCTCCAGAAGCGCCATCTGTTTCTTCCCCACCTCACTATGTCTTCAACACCACAGACAGACCTTATCGTGCTCATTTCTGATCCGATCTCTAAGAGTTAAAACAAATCACGTCTGGCAGATATACCGCCCGAGCGAATCATAAATAACACTTTCTTTGTTTATGGTAAAAACAATGGGATTTTTGTCATGTAATAATCTCTTCCAGCTAACCAGAAATATGTTTATGCGCCTTAAAGTGAAAACTTTTTTTTCAATAAAAAACGGTGCTTCGGCGGGAATCGAACCCGTCGCCTCCGGCTCAGAAGACAAACATCTTACCAACTAGTCCACAGAGCTGTATTCATTCACTCACTCTTAACTTCAATTTCATTAATACATCTTGTCAAATCATTTTCATTATACTTATAAAATTCTTTAAAAAAAAACATTTATACTAATTTGATCATTCTGTTCTCTCAAGCATACATATTAATACTTAAAAATTTCGTAAGTAGTTGAAATAAATTTTATTTCAAGATTTCATTAAACGTCCGAAGTAATATCAAGAGCGCTTCTTATAAATATTAAAAAATGAATTACTTACATCCCCAAAAAATATCCCAATTTCTGTTACCGTCAGTTCCAGGACAAACATTAGGGGACCTATTTTTACGCCATAGTCGATCCTGTAATAATACATTGAAATTATTATGAGTATATTTGATTTTCGTTAATTCATTCGTATATATAATATTTCCTGAAACAAACTGTAAACATACTGAAAATCATTACTGAAAGAAAACAGTCTTCAATCTTAATCGAAATCATACTATAATAAAGAAAATGTAGAATGGTCCCTGTGACGTTTGAAATGTCATGTCTCAAAGGGATGGGGTAAAATCGTTTTTTTTACGAATCGTATCGTTCTTTTATAAATCGAAAAATTGTTTTAATTCCTAATTTTCATTATACTGACTTTCTAATGTATTGTATGATTTGTATCTATCTTTAAATAGGCCAAGATCCTTTATGAATTAGTACTAATTACGAACATTTAATTTTATGTATAAAAAAATCGAAAATTTGCAGGAAAGGAAATGTTAAGAAAGATGAGTTCAGGAACTGTGCTAGAAGAGTGATAGGTGAAGGAATTATGTAATGTTATTGGCTGGTAATATGAAAGGAGGGATCAGTGTAAGAAGAGATATTTCAAAATGAATGTTACACAAACATACTGATAAGAAGACGAATGATAATGTTAATAAACTTCTAGAAATCTGTCTGAAGAATGGCCTGAATGTGGTTTATACCTTCTTTGATCTCAAAGAGAATCATGTGTATAATATATGTAGTAAAACTTCAATGCATGAGAAACAGAAGAGCATGTTTGTTGAGATAAATGATTGTGGATGAAAAAAAGGTTGTTTATGTGGATAGTTTAATGTGGAGGTCTATCCTCTCTGCCTGCCAAAGGGATATAATGTGATAGCAAGTACGCAATATAAATTGTATGTTTATTGAAATCCCGTAGAATTATTGAAACAGATGGTGTATATCTGTCTGTGTTTTACAACAATGTAAAAATTCAAATAAATTTCACATATGTGCAAATTTGTTAATCAGGTAAAAATATCTAAATAAAATATTTATAACAGGACTAATGGCATTATTTTATAGTGTACATTATCGTATATATAATATATACAGATTCAAATGAAATCTTTGTTAGAATGAAGATGAAAAAAAAAGAGAGATGGTTTGTCCATGTTGAAAAAATATTTGACGACGTATCATGAAGGAAATTTACTGTAATTTATTTAGTAAAAGGCTGTTTAATCTATTTAATATAACGATATAACAAGTCTTATTTGTGCTTCCCTGATGATGAGATGAAAAACCTTGAAACCGGTAGGGTTATACCGTTACATAAAGCGGAATAAACAGTGTTTGATAAAAACAAATTACAAATTTGTTCAAGTGTTAAAAAAAATCTTAACTTACATTAGTATGTGTATAAACGTATCCATCTGGATTGGCAACAGGAACAAAATACCAATCAAAACCTTCCGCTATTCTTTTAAAAGTAGGACTAGTAGTTGTAAGTAACTGGTTTATTAAAAAGTTTGTAGTAGCTGGAGATATCCATTCTCTTGCGTGCAATCCACCTTCAACGTAAACTGCCTTTCTACCAGGTCCAAACGATATCTTCAATAGCTTCATTGGACGTTTCTCATGTGTTATTCCAACTTCCATTACCTCCACAACTGAATATGCTGAAGCAAGTTGGTCCATCCATGAGTAAATATCATCCAAATTGTAATATTTATTCCATGTCATATTAACTCGTTCTGAGCTATAGTTATCGTTTATGCTTTGTTCGCTGATAATACTTGAAAAATAGAAAAACAACAAAACGGTTTATAAGAAACGATTCTCAAATATAAAATCATTACAATTGTCTTCGAACATCTGTGTTTTGTGTAAATGTTTCAGTTTATTATTATGAACTATGTAAATAAAGGGTATTTCAAATTAAGCGTTTTTTTTAATTCTTGGATAAAAAATAGATGGCGTCACAAACTTGCTTGAATCTTGTGACATTTGAAAAGTGTAATGTATGATATTTATGAAAATGGAGTCGTATACTATAACAATAACGCGTTCAAATTGTTGAACTATTTTATGTATTGTAATCTCCGGAAACGGTGGTGTTAATTGGCCACCAAGATCGTGTGATCTGACACCGTTGGACTATTTTCTCTGGGGTTATATAAAAAGCCAGGTCTAGAAGAATGACCCCCCAATTAATTCCTGTGCTGAAGTACGAAATTATTCGCGTTATTGGTGAGTTAGTACCGCAATTATGCCAAAATATCATCGAAAATTTTGACAAAAGAGTGGGCATTTGTGAACCTGCAAGAGTTGGACATTTGGCGGATATTATTTTTTATCTTTAAATATCATACATTATACTTCAATGATCAATAAAAAGTTTTTTGAAATCAAAGCAAATTGAGTGTTTTATTTAAGAATTAAAAAAAAAAAGAATTAAAAAACCTGCTCAATTTGTGAGACTTGTAATTTTGGTGTTTTTATTTAAATGTACTCGTATATGACAGGCGAGTTTGTAAATTTGATATTTGCTGGGCCATAGAGCACGAACAACCACAATAATATTTTTATAATTTCAAAAGACTTAATTTGATTGAAATATGTCCAGCGTTTATTTAGGCATTTGAATGAAATTGTACGAAATATTATTTTGGTGAGAATTTTGAAATCTCACGCACGGCTACAGCTCGGACTAATTGGTTCGTTTATATGTATAAATTTCGCGGGATTCCAGAATTCGGTTTATGACGGATTCACCTTTGAACTTATTTTACTCTTAGACTATTATATTACAACTTAATTTGTAACTTTTCCCTTTCTATTAAACAATTTATTATGAATTCTAATAGCACAATTTTTAAAGAATTCTAACACAAGCAACACAAAATGGACGATATGAAATCAGTCGAAACGAAAGGCTGAACCGATTTAAATCTCCTTGCAATCAAAACTTAGGGTTCGGTCTGTCAAGACTGTGTGATTACTGTATTGTAACAGCTTTTGTAAAATCAACCAATACATAAATAAACGTTTTTCGTCTACATGATGCCTGACAAGCTTTCTTGATAACGAGGGATTGCTTATCATTATCACTTGAAAATTGTTCCCAATACTCATAAATATTAAAAAATTTCATCTTAAATTGCTTTTATTGTCTTTTCGTGATTTTTTTATTGAACAAGGTACGATTGGCAGATTCAATACTAAAAAAAATCGTTCCAAAGAACACGCCAGAAGTAACAGTTGGTGCAAATTGCTAGGTGAGGCTGGAAAGTTTTTTTTTGTTCTTATACAGAAAATGATATATCTCACTTTATATGAAAAAGAATGTTCGGGTGATTGTCCGTCTTTGGGGGTTCGTGGGCATATGCTCACGTATGTGTTTATGGATTTCGTGGGGATGGATAGTCATTAGAATGATTTATGCAATCATGTAACTTGCTTAATTTACTTTTGTCTGGTTGTTTGGAAGAGATTATCACCTGACAATAAGCCCCCCAGATTGTTTTTTCAATAAAAGTGTTAAATAAATAAATTTTCGTAGTTTTCTAACCGAATTGGTTTTTCTAAAGATATACACTAATCTAGTGGCCGCAGCCACCACCTTCCTATATTTAGACTCATCTAGTTTAAATGTTATATTTTTAATCTGTCAATAATAATGAGCTCAGATCCCGAATTATAGCAACCTTGATTGTCTGCTCTCTTAACTTTTGTCCTTATATTATTAATGTGGAAGAGGTAAAAAAAGTGAAATATGTCGTGTTGGGAAAATTTGGCGATCTGTCCTATCTGCCTACTCCAAAGAATTATGTTGTAATGATATGTTACCGAGAAAACGTTCTGACTAGTCCACCTACAGTATTAGCTGGGGAGGACCAAGGTCTGAGTGAATGTGATGGAATACAAGTAGCCTGAACGAATGGACATGTATTTACTAAATAATTAGTTGAAAGAATTGTTACACAAAATTCGTATAAATTAATAATAAAGTATTGTAAGCCATAAAAATAATTTGGTCCCAAAACACAGCCCTGTGGAATGCCAAAAAAAAACAATTTTAGTGTCATTAAATTTGAGCAGGTGTGGTTACAAATTATGAATAGTCCAAATCCAAGGAAATTTTTCTTTTAAAAAACTTGTGATTACTTCTTGTTACGATAATTCCTCTTTATCAGTACGGTGTGTGTTTTCACATACTTGTCTAAAACAGGCCTTTTTATTTTTGTTTATTATACTTATTTGATTATTGATTGTAATGTAAAAGATCAATATATTTTGCAATTACACACGTATATCAAATAAATAAAAAAAAACAAATATTTGAGAGAAAATGATATCAAAAAAATATCAAAAGCATCTTAATGAGGAACCACCCCAACCAACGAAAGTGAGTCCAAGTGACACGATGTCAGATTTTTATTAGCCCACCTCCTAGCGTTGCGTTTGAGATTTAATTAGTGTTAAGGCTTAAATAATTTATTCGTCTATTCTGCATGCCTTAGGTTTAGCACCAGAGCTGTTATTATGAAGTTGGTTTATCTGGCATGTCTGTTTAATGTTTGGCATTAAATCTATACCTATGCATATTTTCTTTCTTTGTTTAGTTCGTTTGCCTAAAATTTGACAGTAGATAAACACGTAAGCCTTATGGTAAGCTTGCCGGTCATAGACATGATACTCGAGCAATACTTCGACCTAACTGGCTAGTTTATCTTGCCTGTCTGCCTTAGGTTTGACACTAGAGTAATGCTTAGGCCTAAGTGGTTAGTTTGTTTAACCCCAGTCCCTATCAGCGGGTGCCGGTGTGGTTCATGTGAGTACTAAGCCTATGTTCATTGCTCGTGGTTGACACCTGGGATTTTCCCCTTACAGAGTGCGTCGTTCGTCCGGGCAGGCAAACCATGAGGCGGTTCCAGGACAAGCCAACAACCGGGACGGAAGATTCCTTGGCATTCCCCGCTGGTCTTGACTTCTACCCAGCGAGTATGATGATCGCCGGTCGCTGTTGCGGGCTGCCTGATGACAACAGTCATAAAAGGGACATGTCGTCAGGCCCATTCAAACAGGATGTCACATGAACTTTAAACCGAGAGTCCACTGACCCACCTAGACCTGTCACTGCCGCCAAGAGTCCGACATCTTGATAGAGCACCGATAGTACCCCCCGGCGGGCTTCTCTATCCCCTTGTGCATCATACGATGTTACATATTTGCAGTACTTATTTATACCGTGGAGACTTGGACACTCACCCAAGCCATAGCAAAACGAATAAAAACATTTGAAATATGGTGCTACAAAATTTGTTAAAGATTTCCAGGGTTGACAAAGTACTGAATAAAAAGGTCTTTAGACGCATGAAAAAATACAATGAAGTTCTCACTTGCATTAAAAGGAGCAGATTGAAATACTTTGGGCATTTCATGAGAGGAAGCAAATATGAAATCATCCAAGTCAGATTGCAGAGGAAACGAAGATTAGGAAACATAAAGAACTACTGGCTGACCTAAGAGAGTGGTTCAACAGTTGCACAAAGACGTTGTTTAGAGCAGCTGCAGGCAAAATTTAAATAGTCATGACAATTGTCAACCTCTAACGTTGAGAGGAACGTTAGGAAGAAACAGTGTTTTCATTCTTCTACGAACTTTCAAGTACTTTATGTGAAAAAATAATAAAATATATAAATACTTCTACAAAATATGTAGTCATCATACTGCCGTCATAAGCAAAAAAGCAGCTAATGGCAAAAGTTAAGTTTTGAGAAAACTGTACTTTCATGTTTTTCATTGCTGCTTAAAAATGTCGTGATTCATGAACAAAAAAGCAGTAAAATGTGATTCATAAGCAAAAACGCAGCAAACGCATAGGCACTTGCTGCCTTTTTGCTTATGAATCACATTTTACTGCTTTTTTGCTTAGAAAAACCTAGCATTTTGTAAAATAAAAGAAGACATTATGTCGATTTTTGTATTGAAATAAATGATTTTCTGTATTTTTTTATGGATTTTTTTATGGATGGTTCAGAATTTGATATGGGATATTACCTCATACTTGGTTAAATTTCTGATTTTTTCCCGTTAGATGCGTTTTTGCTTATGAGGGCAGTATACCACTTACCTTTGCACATCATGTAAGAAAATCTCAGGCGTCATTCCGTTTTCTTTCCATATACTAATAAGTCCCTCTCTTCGTTTTAGGGGCACCATAATATCTACTGCGACTCCAACTGTTCTAACGTTAGTCCAAAAATCAATTTCGTTTTCTTTTTCCAACTGCAACAGCAAATTTCTATGTTCCTCATTTTCAGGTGTTATTCTGTGTACTTGAAACCCATCATACGTTTGAAAAGAACAAGAAACTCTCGTGATGAAAATCACCAATGCTATGGAAATTAATTTCTTCATATTGCTGAAAATAAAAACAAAATTGTATTAAAAAAAAACAAAAAATATCGATTTGACACATTTCGACTACAAAATTACTCGTATGTAATATAATATTGGGTCCTTACATGTGAAATTGGCGTTTTGTTTGGGAGGAACATAAAGTTGATTTTTTTTTAATATAATATATTTATTTAATCAAAGTATTAGGTGTACCGGAAAAGAATGTCGTTTTTTCAATAAAACAATTTGGTGCATTTAACGTATTTATTTATTAAAACTTAGTTCAAAATATAATTGCCATCGTTTGATGTAACCTTCTTCCACCTCTCAGTCAATTTTTTAATACCGCGTTCGTAAAATTCAGCTGGTTTCGATGCAAAATACTCAGATATGCCATTTTTGACATCCTTATAACTTTTGTATTCTTTTCCGTTTAAAAAGCGTTGCATTGACCGGAACAAATGGTAATCCGATGGAGCAAGATCCGGTCAATATGGTGGGTGACGTACAGTTGTTCAACCTAGGGCTTTAATTTTTTCTTTCGTAATTTTCTGAGGTATGCGGTAGTGCATTATTGTGCTGTAAAAACACTTGTCCACAATTAGCCAGTGTAG
Organism: Odontocerum albicorne; assembly: GCA_949825065.1. Classification (NCBI taxonomy): domain Eukaryota; kingdom Metazoa; phylum Arthropoda; class Insecta; order Trichoptera; family Odontoceridae; genus Odontocerum; species Odontocerum albicorne. Next base: position 37,100,417 of record OX463855.1, read on the forward strand.
GTCTTTTTTTTATTATTTCTGCGTCTAAATGCTCTAGTTGATTACAATACACTTGGGCGTTAATTGTCTGTCCGGGTTTTAATGTTTCAAAATAAATTATTCTCTTGCAGTCCCACCAAACAGACAAAATAACTTTTTTTGCAGTGAGCCCGGGCTTAGGGGTGGGTTTTGGTACCTGGCCCTTTGAAAGCCATTGTTTCTTGCGTCTTTGGTTTAAATACAACACCAATTTTTCGTCACCAGTAACAAGATGTTGTAGAAATGGAGTTTTGGTATTTAATTCCGAATACTCAGTGCACGCATTTATACGCTCACCGAGATTCTCTTCACTTAATTCATGACGTATCCATTTTCCTTGTTTCCATGTCTTGCCGATTTTTTTATATGCTCTTGCACGCTTGACCATGAACATCCGAGTTGCTTCGCGAGTTCTTGAATCGTTGAAGTTGGATTTTGCTGAATCAGCTCACTTTTAACATCGCTATCCACTTTAACAGGTCGACCACTTACAGAATTATTTTTTAGATCAAAATTGCCGGATTTAAATTGTTTAAACCACCTCTGGCATTAACGAACATTCAAAATATCTCCCAGAAAATCACAAATAATTTTTAAAGCACATGCTGCACTTTCTTTCTTCATGAAATGGTAAAGCATAATATTTCGAATAAATTCCTCATTTGGTACAAAGCTCACCATTCTATACAAGGCTGTAAATGTTTTTGTTTAAAAGTCCTAATACACTCCAGGTATACGTAGTCAGAGAAACAACACAGAACACGTTGTAAAAGTTCGACTGCCGAAGCACAACTGACCACTCAAAAGCGATAACAAAAAAAACGACATTCTTTTCCGGTACACCTAATATGTACCATTGCTATCTATGCACTTTTGCCATCTCATAGGTAGTTCATCGATCCCTTTACTAAAAAAACCAAGAAGTTATCCAAATTTCGAAAAAAAATAGTAATCTGTTGGGGCAAGGTCCGGAGAGTACGGTGGATGTCTTAGACATTCCAATTGAAGCTCTTCTAATTTGGTAGCCGTCTGTTGTGCAGTGTGTGGTCTAGCGTTATCATGAAGCAGCAGTGGCCTAGAGCGATTAACCAGCCTCGGTTGTTTAGCAGCTAGCTTTTCCATCATGGTTTGCAGTTGCTGACAAAAGACATCTGCCGTAATCGTCTGGCCAGATTTAAGAAAGCTGTAGTGAACGACACCAGCACTAGTCCACCAAACGCTCACAAGTAACTTTTTTGGAGTCAATTTTCGCTTGGGGCATGGTTTGGCTGGTTCGGCAGGGTTCAGCCATTGCGATGATCGCTTCCGATTATCATACAGGATCCACTTTTCATCACAGGTAATGATTCGATTCAAAATCCCTTCATTATTGTGCCGGTTGAGTAATGCAACGCAGCAGTCAACGCGCGTTTGTTGATTTGCTTCACTCAATTCGTGAGGTACCCACCTTTCAAGCTTTTTCACCTTCCCAATTTGCTTCAAGTGGATTAAAACAGTTTTATCACTAACACCGCAGCCTGCAGCTAACTCGGACGTGGTTTGCGATGGATCCGCTTCCACAATAGCCTTCAATTCTTCATTATCAACTTTGGTCTCCGGCCGTCCACGGGGCTTCTTCTGCAGGTCGAAATTTCCAGAACGAAAACGTTGGAACCAAAAACGCACTGTGTTTTCTTTTGCGGCACCGTCGCCATACACATCATTAATCCTTCGAGCCGTTTCTGCAGCACTGGTGCCACGGTGGAACTCGTACTCGTAAATAACGCGATATTTCAAGTTTTCCATTTTGTAAACTGAGTGACGCAAAGAAAAAAAATAATTGAGGAAAAAACAAATGAATTATAATTTTCGAAACACAAATACTTGAGTAAATAGCTGTATAAATTTGAATTTGAAATTCCTAACCAAAGAGAAGATATTTGAGATCAAAGTTGCCAGTACGGCAAAACGCCGGTTTCGTATGTGGGGACCTAATATATACATGCAGTTTCCTTGTTTGGGCTGTTAGAAAAGACAGACTACCATATATTCCTATTTTGATACAACATTTCACATCTTCCATATCAATATACCTTTTCATTTAATTTCTACGATTGCTCTTACTTCTAACATTTCCTTCTTTCTAAATATAGATCACATGATCTAACCACACTTTCCCTGGTCTCTTTCCACCATGCCTTTACTTACATAGCTCTTCTTAATCTTACTTCATATTATAATTCTTACTCAACACATCATCGTTAAGGTTACATTCATCTTCAATCATTATATTATTTATAGTTAAGACATTATGATCAATTCACCTCACGACTGTGCACAGTTACAACAGGACCTAGACTCCCTAGTCTCCTGGAGTGAGCAAAATCATCTTCTGCTCAACATTAATAAATATGTCTGTGTATCTTATAGTCGATCGTTTTCACCAATCCACCATCAGTATACTATACAGGGAGTGGCACTAAACAGAGTTTCTGAATTCAAGGATTTGGGCGTAACCTTCGATGTCGGACTCACGTTCGTTAACCATGTCTCACGTTTGATATCGGACTGTTACAAACTACTCGGTTTTGTAATGAGAATATCAAGAGAATTTAACAGCACCGATATCCTCCGAAACTTATATAATTATCTAATTAGAACCAAATTAGAATATGCATCTACGGTTTGGGCTCCTCACCAGCTCAAATATAAAAACAACATAGAACAAATACAAAAAAAATTCCTCAGATATCTATGGTACAGAACAAAGGGCGATTACCCAAAATATGCTCACCATGCCGAACTTCTCACGGTGTGTAACTATAGAAGCCTTGAAACAAGAAGGCAAGAATCCATTGCGATATTCCTAATAAAGGTTTTCCAAGGTTCCTTTAACTGTTCCGCGATTCTAGAAGCACTAAGTTTATATGTACCCAATAAATATATCCGTGCAAGGAATCACCCTCTGTTCTACATACCAACTTACAGGACGAATATCATGGCTAAACACTCAGTCACGCGTGGTATAGAGATATTGAACCAACTGAATGACACGGTTGATATATTCTCGGTACCGTCTAGCAGTATGAGAAGAATCCTGGCTGATATTATTCCTAACGAATAAACTAACGCTAGAAGCAAACCCTCTTTGTGTAACAGGAGAAATCCGTGCAAAGTGGATAAAAAAAAAAAAAAAAAAACATTGAGGTTTAAAGACTCAGCAGAGACACATGACATGCATGGAAACAAATGAAATGTTCACCATCCCTAGAGTTAAAACCTCTTTTGCCCAAAGGCAATATGCTTATTTGGCTCCCATGACATACAATGGCGTGCCGAATTCAATAAAGGAAAAGGTAGGAAAACCATTTAGACAGTCGATCGGAGCGTGGTTGTTATTGCGACAGGATTTTGGGTACTTGGGCTTTCAGGATGAATGGCGTGTGGAAAATATTTGTGAGGGCTCGTGAGTGTGGGTTTCTTCTTGTTGTTTTTGTATTTGTGTTTATGAATATTTTTGTTTTTATTTTTATGATTGTGTGCGGTATATTGTGGGATATATATTTTTGGTCTTTCTGGAGTGATGATGTGTGAGGAGTTTAATTTCGCATGATGTTTCCAGCTGTAATTGAGTGTCACTGTTTGTCAGGTTGATGAGAATGTGCAACGGGGTTTTGTTATTGTGTAATAAAGAATCGGAAAGAAGTATCGATTTATATTTTCATGCTAAATATCCTCAGTGAGATACAGGCAAAAGCCTAGTTTACTGGGGATACGACAAATGAAAGGCAACAAACCCAGATCCATTAAAATTGTATATCCAAATTAAATTACCTGCTGTTTTTTCGCAAATTATGTATATTTCTTGTCATGTGTAATAATAATAATAATAATAGTAATTTGTTTTATCAAACACTATTTATTCCACTTTTTGTAACGGTATGTAACACTGTTCTTCTTTGACTGACGTTGAACGATGGAATCTCTTATGTGGAGTGGGAATCTCTTGCTTAAGACCGTGAATTGTGGAGAGAGGTGCTCCGGACAGATATCATGGACAGCTTCAGACATATACCAGAAAAGGTGGTCCATGATACCAACTGGCTAAGCTGCGCTGGTGAGGAGATAATGCGAGCGGTCAGTATCAGACAAAGCTCTCAGATCGTCTTGGAGGTATGAGTCTTTGCTCGACTTTGTAATTCGAGAAATTGTTTCTGGTTTCAAGGCTTTCACCTTATCATCAGGGGAGTACAGACAAGACTTTGTGCTCCTCTGATGATGAGGCGAAAACCTTGAAACCGGTAGGGTTATACCGTTACAAAAAGTAGAACAAACAGGGTTTGATAAAACAAATTACAACATCTCTAATCACCTTATTCCATATTCTGTCAAATATTTTCATTGAATTTATTATTCTCAGTTCACCCCGTTTCTACAGCATTTATTCGGCTATTCCAGTATATTCCTACGTTCACGTTTCCCTGTCATACGTCAAAGTTAGTTCTAAAATATTGTTTTGGATGATTTCATTAATGTCTGGTTTAACCCTTTTAATCCCAGCATATTTTGCATAAAATGTGCGAAAAATCCCATGCATTATTGGGCCAAAAAACAGTAATTTATATTTTATTTTTTATCTAAGTTAATATTTAGTTTTAAATCAAATTTTTTATGGAGACCTCCCTGTAGAGTGTAAAATAATAAGTTGTCTTCATATTTCATTAAAAAAATATGTTTTTTTTATTCAACATAAAAACTTGTAAGAAAACTTTGAGGCCGATGATCGGCCCCGTGAGATTTTTCGCATACACAAGTTGGGGGCGATAATCAGCCCCGTGGAATTAAAAGGGTTAAGTATACTCATACGTTTACATGCCCGACTGACTTTGTTTTCTATCGCTACATGCCGTTCGATATCATTCGTAACTTTTCCATCATAAAGAGTGTGTAAAATAACTGTAAAATCATTGCATATTTAATACTATAGCAATTTTGTTCATTTTGTGTATTTACATATTATATATGGTACACATAGAGGACTGATTGCTATAAATCAAGTGGTGTCAATCAACCAGCTTACCTCGGTTAAGATTAGTTGTTTAAATTCATGACAGATATTACAAAAATATGTGATTAAATCCAAGTGATAAAATTAAATAAATTAATAATCTCCAAACAATAATGATATACTTAGAGGAATACAATTCGTTTAAGGACAAGGAAGAGAATCCATATTCTACTTACTGTATATAACGAAAGCGTAATACAATAAATATACTATACCAGCATTTTTTTCCTCTTGCTTACCCCTTGAAATGTGACTTAACTATTACAGATCCCCAATTAATATAAATTCACTATATAAAAATTAATTTTGTTAATTATAATATAATATTTATATAAAGGGCCTTTCAAATTGAGCGGTTTTTAATTCTTTAATAAAACACACAATTTACTTTGGTTTCAAATAACTTTTAATTGGTCATTGAAGTATAATGTATGACATTTAAACACAAAAAAACAATATCCGCCAAATGACCACCTCTTGCAGCTCCACAAATGCAGCTTCAAAATTGCAGCTCCACTGTCTTCTCTTTTATCAACATTTTTTATGACATTTTGGCATAATTGAGGTTCTAACTCACCAATAACGCGAATAATTTCATCCTTTAGCTCAGAAAGTGATTGGGGGTCATTCTTATAGACCTGACTTTCTACGTAACCCCAGAGAAAATAGTCCAACGGTGTCGGATCACATGATCTTGGTGGCCAATTAACATCACTGTTTCCGGAGATTACAATACATAAAATAATTCAACAATTTGAACGCATTGTATTGTACATGACTCTATTTTTATAAATGTCATACATTACACTTCTCAAATGTCACCAGACCCAGGTAAGTTCGCGATGCCATCTGTGTTTTATCCAAGAATAAAAAAACGGTCAATTTGAAAGACACTTCATTATGAAAACTTCCACCCACTACCCTAAGCTGACGTCTCGTTTGCCACCCCCTCCGGCTGCTGATACAAAATACTCTCGTGTGTTGGTAGGTTGTTAGGTACATATATGTTAATAAACACTTGCATGCATTTCTTAATTTTAAAGAGACGGCCACCGTTATAATAAAATACTCAATCAAGCTTATTAAGGCATGAAATTATTCGCGGGTGCCCCTGGAATAAATACCCTCGTAGACACCCGGGAGTCTTAGAATCCTAGTTTGAAAATGCTGAGAACGATTCAATAAATTTCTCTCGAACGTGTTAATCTGTATTATTTATATATTATTGTATACATTTTTCGAAATTGATGCATTTCAAAGAAAATATCATGGAAACAAGGAATTTTAGTGCCCACAATAAATTAAAAAACACAACTTCAATATTATTTAATTAATTACCTAACAACTAAGACAATAATTCCAAGGTAAAATCAAAGATTACAAAAAATGTGTTATCTTCTATTTTGATTCGACAAATAACACTTACCTGCGTCAATAACAAACATTCAGCAACAACTGATAACTAACTAATTAGAAACACGACTGAATTGAACAAACGATTGATGTCAATTTTATTTGTCAACTAATCAGCTACTTTGCATTTTGTCCTTAACGTTTAAATGTGTCGAGGAGTGCCAAAGATAGCTTTGATTGAAATATTATCATTTAATTATTTCTCTATTTGATTATATCTATCAATTGTTTTGTACAACTGCTCATGAAAACGTTCAAAATAGTTTAATAAATCGATCAAGAAATGAAAATTGGTTTCGTTTTTTACGGTTTCATAAATTGAACACAGTTCAACCTGATAATAGGACAGTTGGTTGTCACACTTTAGCTAGAAACATACGGAAACTATTCAATGGAAATGTGTCAATAGCAATTTGCTCATGACAGTTGCACGTTGTGATTCATCAATAGGGAGAATACTATAAATTGGAAACTCCATATTTGGTTCAGGGGATATATTATACGTGGGGGATGTCGAGTTTAGGAGAATTTTACTCCTGAATTTCTTCAATGTAAAGCCTTGACTGGTTATTCCATTTTATTTTTAATATATTTTTTAAATTTTCTCTTTAATTTTATATGCACGTTGCCCTTAAGAAAAATCGTTTTTTTTTCTCCTAAAGTTTTATATTGTTGACGTCATTAAACGGTTTAAAAATTAGTAGGAAAAAGACACAATATCTGTACCTGCCATTTGAAGACCCAAATGCCACAACTCCTTCAATGCAACTGGATGGGGAAATATTAGCCGGCTATGACTCATTTAAGTATCTGGGCTCACTCATTCACAAAGACGGAGGGTGCACCGCGGATGTTGACCATAGAATAAATGTGGGATGGATGAAATTCAGATCGGTAACAGGAGTCTTGTGTGACCCAAAAATGCCTATAAAACTGAAAGGAAAGGTATACCAGACTATAGTTAGACTCGCAATTATGTATGGCTCAGAATGCTGGACTAGGTACACCTCTTACTCTAGGCAACTTGAAACAGCAGAAATGCGAATGCTTAGGTGGTCGACAGGAGTATCACTGAAAGATAAAATTAAGAGTTCACGCATTCGTGGTAGTCTGGGAGTCACTGACATACATAGTAAGCGGGAATAGCGAGAGCTGAGATGGTACGGGCACATAAAACGGAGACCACCAGACCATACTGTAAATCAGGCAATGTTTGTGGATCTTCCTCGACAGCCGTCCAGAGGAAGATCAAATAACTCCTGGATGACTCAACGCTCCAAAATTCTGCAGAGAAACGGCCTAGATGAAAGCGACACCCAGAACCGATGAATATACAGCCTGAGAACGAGAAGAGCTGACCCCAACAGCTCTACTACCTAGGCAATGAGTTGGGACAGAGCCAGGAAGAAGATTGTTGACGTCATTAATTTAATAGTATTATTTTTTCCTCAACTTTCCACAACAGTATTTTAGTACCAACTATGATGTATGTGAGTGGAACTTGGACGTGAAAAAAAAATGAAAAATGCCAAATAAATGCTGTAGTAATGTGTGCACTTAGAAGAATACATGGGAAGATAGTGCATGATAAAATACGTGTTGAAGTGGTTAGGAATAAATGTGAACTTAAAGCTGATGTGTTAAGTAATATGAAGAAGAGCACTCGAAGAAGGTTTGGGCATGTAAAACGAATGATTAAATGATGACTAACAAAACCAATATATTGTGCCAATGTAAGTGGAAAACGTAAAGTATGATTGAATCAAATGACAAATATTTTGAAAGAAGTAGTAAAGTATGATTTAATCAAATGATTGATATTTTGAAAGAAAGGAACGTAGAAAGCCAGTGAAATCATAGGGGTTGTATAAGAAGGTATTTGGGTGTTGATGAAGTGAAGGATGTGTGTCGAGATAGGAAAGTCTAGCGCTCTGTCGTCTCTGCCTACCCGAGTCAAGGAAGGGGGGTGAGGGTATGTTTAAGATTATTTTTTAACTTTCATGTAATAAATATTGGTATTTGCATGCATCACGTTTGAAAGATATTTGTATCCTGAATAGTTATTCCTTGTTCTTTGGAAGATGTTGAAACGTTATATTTTATTTTATAATTGTTACCGTGATATTTAAAGGATATGTAAGTGTCGTTTATTTAGTCAGTAATTAAAAAAAATCTTCAAACGAACAAAAATATGTTGAGAAATACTCTATTAATAAAATCTACAACTTTTTTGAGGGTAACATCGGGATTTTGATTCCGAACCCCTGGATAGAAGGCGAGCGTGTTACCACCTAATCCATGGATAGATTAGGACATCTAATCAATTTAACACACTCTAGTATTGATTTAGTTGAGTAATTTTTCCAATCCAGTAAATAAAGTCAAATAATATCTAAATGGGTTAAAAAAATCTTTTACAATTATTTAAAAGAATAAACAGAATAAACATTACAAGTGACCATCCGAAAAGGATGTTTTGTTGAAAGAAACTCGAATATCTTTCTTTATTTTAATTTAAAGCCCTTTACATATTACTTATTTCTATAATCCATCCATTGAACAAATTTATAAACAATCCTTTCTTAAAAAAATATAAACAATAAAACTTATAAACAATTCCAAATTTATAAACAAATTTATAAACAATCCATTGAACAAATTTATAAACAAGCACAAAAACACGTATATTTTTGTTATGTATAACAATAAAAATGAAATTATTTACAGCACTATTCATTTATAGTTTACTATAATAATAATAATAATATGCAAAGCAGTATTAAATAATCAAAAATCGAAAAGAAATATAATTTTATTTTCCATGTCATATGTTCTCAGTAAGATACAGGCAAAATCCTAGTTTACTGGTGACACTACAAATCAAAGGCAACAAAGCCAGATCGCTTAAAATTGTATTTTCACATTTAATTACTAGTTGTTTTTTTTTTTCAAAAATTATATAATAATAAGATTTCTTGTTACACATAAATAAAAAAAAAGTTAAATAATAAATATAATTTACCCCAAACTTCGAACAGAGGACCTTCTAAACCTCTTAACTACGTTGAAAAACCAGCCCATTAAATGAAATAAAAATTAAAGCCTTTTTAAATGTTTTAAATGGATATCAACAAAAATTTATATTAGGAGACTTCGTCTAAAAATATTAATAAATGCTTATTTAATTGTATGATTTAATTTACCTTCCCATTATCTTCTGAAAACACTCACTGAACCTTTTATATTCGACAAATTTAATTATTATTTGGTTTATTATTTTTCTTAAATCAACGTGTGATTTGGAATTTACAAAATACAAAACATAGTTATTAAACTTAATTATTCAATTAAATTGAATTTATACTCTTAATTAAAATGACAATTATACGTTTGGTTGAATGAAATCGTTCGTTAAGTAAAAAAACTTATTTTGTTATCAAATGTTACATTAAATTTTTATTATTAACTGTAAAATATTAAGGTTTCACAGTGTTACAAAATAAAATGTCTGTTTAGAAAATAAATAAAGCTGTAAACAAAATGAAAAAAATATTATTAAATTTATATAAAAAATAAAAAGAATCGATTGTTTTCAATAAATGTAATTTAAATAAGGTTGTTTCATATTATTTCAAAGATATCTTCTATTTCAACGCTAACACTTTCAGATGTTAAAAGTGCGTAGTATTATTCCAAAGGTAACACTTTTCGTTTTCTTATCAACGAAGGATCCTGATATTAACAGTGTGTCGTATTATTTCAAAGATATCTGTTATTTAAACACTTCAGATTTTAGTATTACTACAAAATATGTTTATTATTTCAATGCTAACACTTTCACTTTCTTCAGCAACGAAGGATCCAGATGCGAACACTTGGACGTCGAAATCTTGTCTGTGAATGACTGAGGGTTAAAAAATATAATCAAGATATACCACCCCAACCCTTATAAGAAGCGTCAAAACACTTTTACGTCACTGCATCTCCATTGACTAAAGAGTTTTATACCATATTTACGAAAATCTAAAATATACTATCTTCCGCGAATACAAAATCCTTTGATACGTATATATTCAAATATTGACAGCTTTTTTGACGATATCACGTTTCAATTGACAGATTTTATATTCATTTCTATCAAAAAACTTTCGCATGAAAACTTTTACTGGTGTTTTTTTTAGCTGCCTCTGTGATCTAGTTGGTTAACTTCCACGAGGGTTTTGGATTTCATTGCCAGTCTGGTAACAATATTCGTACGCATCGAGTGTTGGTGTCTCTTCACGTATATAAAAGTAATGGTATAAAAGATAAATACTAATATAAAAGTGATGGTATAAAAGATAAATATCATACTTATATAAAAGTGATGGTATTAAATATAAATACTTATATAAAAGGGATGGTATAAAAGATAAATACTTGTATAAAAGTGATAGTATAAAAGATAAATACTTATGTAAAAGTGATGGTATAAAATATAAATACTTATGTAAAAGTGATGGTATAAAAAATAAATACTTATTAGGTGTTAACATAAGTTGTGTCCGTTTTTTTTCCTTTTAAAAATGAGCACCAAAAGTAAAACAAAATGGGAAAGGTTCGAAAGAAAATTTTCTGCTCTCTAAGATATTGTGTTTGCTTTTACGTTACATATATTATTTTATTTGATTACAAGCCTTCAAAATGGAATGTCAAGTAGACAAAAGTGAGCATTTTCGACACCTCCTTCTATTCGCGTTCAATCGAGGGAATAAAGCTGCCAAAGCTGCTCGCGATATTTGCGAAGTGTACGGTGAAGATGCCATGAATGAAAGGACAGCTCGTCGATGGTTTTTGCGTTTCAAAGACGGTAATTTCAACCTGAAAGACATGGAGCGTTCCGGACGACCAGTGGACTTCGATGAGGACCGCTTAAACCATATTATTCATGAAGATCCCCTTCAAACCAGCATAGAAGATGAATTATAGTCACAGCTGAACAGATGAATTATAGTCACATGACTGTATACCGACATCTTAAATCAATGGGAAAAGTCCAGAAGTTCGGCGCTTGGGTTCCACATGTCTTTCAGGTATAATGGACGATGTAAAATAATAAATCATGTCATAGGAAGTTTGAAAAAATAGATATTTGGAATCGTTCATGATTTGTTTAACTTTTTTAGTCACCTCAACATACTGATGCATTCGTGGCTATTTGTGTGTTTGTGTATATGCTAAAATGATCAACAGAGGCAGTTTTTCTGGCAAGTATTCGAGAATATAAGAACATCTATGAATTCTTTAATTTTTAGTATAATAAAGGAGAGATTTCATAGTTAACTTATCTTATTAGTATTATAGCTGAAACATATGTTATTACTCTTTTACTATTACTATGAAGGAACTTTTTTCAACTGCCTTTTAATTAACTATTGTTGTTTTTTTTTATCTATTCTTGTATTTTTCCCCGTGCTGAAGGAAATTGTGAAGTGGTAACTGTCTGATTCCACCCTTTATATTTAGTTTTTGATGTATCATTGAATGATTGATGTTTCATTAATATTTATTTTATTTTTATTATTAAATTTGTTTAAACATTATACATGCATTGACATTCTGAAAAATTGAGTGCTGTGGGTACAATTTTTACTTTCGATTTTTTATTTTTTATTTTATTTATTATTACACATGACAAGAAATATACATAATTTGCGAAAAAACAACAGGTAATTTATTTTAATGGATCTGGGTTTGTCGCCTTTCATTTGTCGTATCCCCAGTAAACTAGGTTTTCGCCTGTATCTCACTGAGGATATTTAGCATGAAAAAATAAATCGATACTTCTTTCCGATTTTTGATTACACAAAAACAAAACCCCGTTGCACGTTCTCATCAACCTGACAAACAGTGACACTCAACTACAACTGGAAACATCATGCGGAATTAAACTCTTCACACATCATCACTCCAGAAAGACCAAACTTGTTCATCCCATAATATACCGCACACAATCATAAGAATAAAAACAAAAACAAAAGTATAACCAAAAATTAACCCAAAATGAAACAAAAATAAAACCAAAAATGTTCATCCCATAATATCCGCACACAATCACAAGAATAAAAATTAACACAAAAATATACAGAAACACAAATAGAAAATAACAAAAATCAAAAGATTATATTTGGAGTACGCACTATTTGATTTTTTTTTGTTTATTTGCATCTATAGTATATCCCCTTTCGCACTAATGTCAAGAGTGACGCCTGGTTTGATGCAGTGCAGGCTGTACGCCTTTGACGGCTCTGTATTGTGTAGGTGACATATCGTCGTCATACAAGAGAAAGTGACCAACTAACAAAATGCAAAAGGTTCAGGAGAGCCATTTAACCATTTTTACACTTTTGTTTTCAATTTTTTTTTAAATAAACGTATTCACATTTGTGATTTTTTTTATGTGTATAGAAATGTTCATTGCTTTCAAAACAAAGAAATAATATTTTTGAAATTTTTCATACAATTTTGCTTGTCAAAAAATAAACATCAATGCAGATAGTCATTTTAAACAAGTCAAGATATTATTATTATTCTTCCAAGTTCTTGCTGGGTTATTTTTTCCCGGCCACCATTATGTTAGTAAGGTGTCAGATAGTCATTAATCACGTTTTCGCGAAAAATGCACTTGGTCACTTTCTCTTGTATGACGACGATATAGATTTGTACGTTTTTATACGCCTATTTCTTTGTAATTGTTTAAAATTATTTATATTTTATTCTTCTTACTGTATTGAGCTATCACTACTGTTTTTTTATTGTTATTATAATTGTTATTAGGTATATTGTAACGTTTATATTTATTATTGTAAATAAATGAAATACTATAATTTTCTTAAGTCTATACCGTGAAAATTGAGGGTTTATTCGCATGAATGCCTTTCTGAAGTAATTGACATGTTTATTTCTCGTCAAAACACCTCCGTTATCTTAACCCATTAACCTTTGTACGAAATGACTTAACCCCATTAATATCAAATTTATTCTTGCATATTAAATATTTCATTGTATAAATATAGTGGGAAAGTAAAAATAGCTGGAGAAGATAACAGCGAGAGGTTATTGAATCTTTACCTTAACGGTCCAGCCGACACTTTTTTTATGTCATGAAACGTTTTCATTTGGTCTACAGTCTGACACTCAACGTCCTCCCATGTTAAGCAGAGTCTGAATCTCCCTACGGTAATGTAGCGGGATGCTTAATTTGATACGTCGTGATGATTTTGATTTGTTTGTATTTAAAATAAAATAAGTCAATTCAGGAATGCGATAAAAGTGAGAGTGAATAATCGATAAATAGTAAACAGCGATGAATGGTCAAGTGAATAATAACAAGTGCCTTTATTCATCGATAAGTAGGTATATATAGAATTTCAGAACGGGACGCGTGACTGCGTCCGCGGTATATCTCGATCTCACTCCTGCGCGTGCTGAGGTGGTCGCAAGCGCTGCGGATACTATGGTGGGTAGGATATTTATTGTCGAAACGGCGAGACGGCGTGATATGTTCTCTTTCTACCTTGGAATGCGATGTAAATATTATTTGCGTGTAAACAGTGTTGACGTTTCTGGTATGTGACAATTGTACATATCCAGAGGTTGATTCATCGGTCGTTGACCCTGCATATTGACAATATTTAGGGACGTGGGTACCCTACAGTAACATTAATGTATGATGTGAGATGGAAATCCGGTTTCGTCAAGTCCCTCGAGCACTACTCCAGTTCTTGACCATACTCCAGTTCTTGACCAGCTTATCAAGCAGCAGACCTCTTAAAAGAGATCTTACCATTTCCACCACCTCACCCTTATTTTAATGGTTATAGTCTGCTGATGCATCCGAAGACGAACCGTCTCATTCGTTACGTGGTCACACCACCTGTTAAGAACGGGTGAATAATTGGATCTTTAAAAATACTCTGACCTTTTAAATAGTTTGTGATTAAATTAATTTTGATTTTAACTCTCTTTTCGCTGGCTCAGGGGTTGTGCTTTCGTGTGTACGCGTTTTCTTTACAAATAACGCAGTAAACTTGAAAATTGGATCGAATTAATTTAATATTTTGATAAAAATATCATAGTTAATTTAATAAATTGTTAAGTTTTTACTTGCTATTTGTGCCGTTAAAATTTTCAGTGAAAGAGTGTCAAAAATCAGAGGATGTTTCAATGATCAACCGTTCCAATGCATAAACTAATTTATCATAATCGTATATTTGAAACGTAATTAAAAAATGACATTATGTACATTCGTATATAATTTCCTTTCTATTTATGTAATTTTTTACCTAGTATGTGTAAATAGGAGTTACAAATTTGAACTGTATTTGAATCTAAGTGGAAATATAACATATATAAATGGAAACTTTTATGTGCTGACTGTGATAATTTCTATATAGAAAAGACAGGAGGTTCTTTTGAAAAGAGATTTCGTGAACACAAATCCGCCTTAACAAATCCTGTAATTTATTCTGAAATGGCTAATCAGTGTCACCGTGAAAACCATAATTTTTCTATCGATGATGCCAAATTCTTACATATCAGTAGTAACGGAAATAAATTGGACAGATTAGAGGTTCTAGAAATTTGTAAGTCAGTACATCGATCCAAACATCTGGTGAACAGTTATATCCCAAAAATCTCTTCACTCTTGGCCGAAATTATACCATGCCTCCCTCACCCATCAGCCCCCAACCGCTGAAGCGTGTATATCGGTACCAGTTCGAACAGAATTTAGTCTTGTTTGTGCTCCCCTGAAGATGAGGTGAATGCTTTGAAACCGGTAGGGTTATACCGTTACAAAAAAGGGGAATAAACAGTGTTTGATAAAAATAAATTACAATATATAAATGGACTTCATTTCGCCGGTTCATAATTAAAAAAATACTTGTGTTTTAAATTTTTCTTTTCAAATGCTTATATTAAAGGAGAAAAAATCAAATATCTAGATTGGACTGGAAGAAGCAATGCCACGCAACTGCAAATGTACTCTTGAAGAATTAAATATATCTAAATGGATTTCAAATAGATGTGAGAAGAATTGTACCCATCACCGATTAACTGGTTCAAGTTTATATAACTTATATTATTTCATAGTTATTGGACGTATAGCCTCATCCAGTGGAACCCACACAAAACTTAAAAGCCTAGAAAGCAATCAGGGTACGCTGTGTCTGTAAGAATACATAAAATAGTAGGCCTAGCATGGACACAAACGGCAATACATACATACATACCAGTACGTCATTTCTATGTTGAGGTTAGCAGAGAAGACAGAGTTTCAAACATTCTTATCTTGACATATACATTTCGCCTCTTCCATATTCATACACATTTTCTTTCAGCTCCTACGTTTTCTCTTTCTTTCTTTCAACTTATCATTCATTTAATCCAACCATACTTTCCTTGGTATTCCTCTTCCACGCCTTCCGCTCACATTTTCACTGTACATTTGTTGTATAAGTTTTTCTTGTTTTTTAGGTGTCAAAACCATTCCAGACAGCTCTCCTCCGTGTTACTCTACACATTAGCTTTAAGTTCACGTTCAACCCTTATCACTTCATTCCGTATTTGGTCACAACATGCAACGGAAAACCGATTTTGGTAAAATTGTGGAAAAGAGATTTAACTAATAAATAACTGATTATTTTTGTGATGTAAATATGAAGAATCCTAGCGTTGAAAAGGTTTCAATCAGAATCAAAGCTTATTCAAGTTTCATAATAAAAGGCTTCGCGTAAAAAAATTACACGTTTCCCCTTTTTCGTTTGATATACTTACGGGTCGTTAGGCGAGATGGCAAACACTATCACAGGAAAAAGAACTATGTGAAAAATGATAGTTTTCTAATAAAAATATTATATAACAGCCTTGGCCTAGTTGGTAAGACATTTGTCTTCAACCCGTGGGTGTCTGGTTCTAAGAAAAACTTCCCGACCAGTCTTCAAAACCTCTTTTTATTTTTTCGGGTATGTAGATTCAAAATTGGCCAAATTCACATACTGTCTCTATTGTATAATATCCTTAATTGTCCCGACGCCCCCTCTTATCTCGCCGAAAAATTTCAGCGTATTTCCAATCATGGATTAGCGCTACGCTCAAACAGTGATTGTCTATTGGCCTTTCCAGTTTACCGCTGAAAAACGTATTTGCAGAGATTGCCGATGTAATTTTCCATAAGGGGTTGTTTAACTATTAAAGTAGACTGTTGACCAATGTAGGCTGATTATTGAGATGATGAAGTATTGTTTTTTTAATATACCATTTTTTTTTAATTAATGTCAAATTGGTGGATGAGGTACTGGCAACTGACTCGAGACGGTTTCATATCGTGTGAACAACTTTGTATATTGTTAGTATTTTACATTTTTCCAATAATTTTGACTTGTGTACTTATTAAACATTTTTTAAATTTATTTAACACTTTTATTGCAAATACAATCTGGCGAGTTTATTGCTAGGCGGAAATCTCTTCCAACTAACCAGACAAAAGTAAATGAAGCAAGTTACGTTGTTTGCTTTTACGTTACATATATTATTTTATTTGATTATAAGCCTTCAAAATGGAATGTTAAGTAGACGTAAGTAAGCATTTTCGACACCTCCTTCAATTTTCTCAAAGAATTGTCGACAATCTGTCGAAATTGCGTGGCCACGGAAACAGTTTGGAGAGGCTTGTGGTTACTGAAAGAGTAGAAAGACAACACATAAGAGGAAGAGTCCCAATACGTCGTACTGCCCAAGTAAGAGATGCAACAGGACTACCCTTAACAACTGCCCTTAAAACCACAAAGTGCAAAGATGGATAGAGAATAGACGTCAGAGGTTATCATTGGAGTCACGATGCTCAGTCATGAGCTACACGGTATGATGATGATCTTATGTATTATTTTAAACGTTTTACTATGTTGATTTGTCTTTTTATTCCATTTTTTTATTAAACAAAGTAATATATTGTACAAATATTTGTCAAAGCTATACCTATTTAGTATGTACAAATTAATTACTTAACTAATCTTATTTATATATTATATTATAATTTATGAACTTACTTAATCTTATTTTCCTACATGTCATTTTATTTTTTTACAATCTTAATATATGATTTCTTAGAAATGATTAATACCTAATACATACTACTTATAACTAGATAACAATTCTTACAACTAATTATTTAGCAAGAACAAGTCCACTCGTTCAGGCTACTTGTATTCCATCACATTCACTCAGATCTTGGTCGTCCCAGCTAATACTGTAGGTGGACTAGTCAGGCAACAGATAATGCTTCGGGAGCTTGTGCTTATAACGGAAGGGTAGGTCGGATTTACTCTCGTAATTCCCCAGGGCAGCGACTAAGGGATTGCTGTGATTTTGTTGACTTTTATAGAACTTCACGGTCCAAGTGAGGATGTGGTGTTGTAGGGTTTCTTCGTCGGGTAAGGTTTATTCTGGGATGGGTGTTAAAGTTTTTATTTCATTTTGTCGAATTGTTATTATTTGTTTATATTTATTTTTTATAATTTTATGATTATTTTTGTATATATCATAATGTAAATGAACCACAATTAAATTGTTTTTAAGGTACATTATGCCGTCGATCAAAAATAGATTAAAATAAAATAATTTAACAGTGGGTAGCATTTTGTTTCGCGACATTGTGGGTGGATCTCATCAAGTAAATATCAAAATAAATTATTTTAAAAAGCAAAGCGGAGGTTTTCGTTTAGGAATTATTTTTTTCTATTAAACAAAAACTTAAATCGATTATAAAAGTTATATTTTTACATAGTGTGTAGGCGGTTTACATGAGCTTTAAGCCCAGTTAAGTATCTTTGTCTTTATGCCAGCAACCACAATTCTGAAATCCATTTATAATAATACAATTTGACATTATTAAATACGAGAATCAAAGCATTCGAGGTGCAGTGTGAAGGTTAATGTTAAAAATCTCATAAACCGTGATATATTATCTTTTTTAGCCTTCCTTCCCTTAAAGTGTTGCAAAGATTCCTTCCAACCAAAACCAAAATTTTACTCGTACAATCTCTGCTCTTTCCGATTCTGGACTATGCGGACGTATATTACTTGGATGTTACAGAGGAACAGCTGGACAAATTACAGCCTCTTCAAAATGTGTGCCTAAGATTCATTTTAAACCTACGTAAGTACGATCGTATAACTTCATACCAGACGGCATTGAACTGGTTGAATGTTAGAAATAGACTCCAAATTCACATACTGTCTCTATTGTATAATATACTCACTGTCCCGCCGCCCCTTCTTATCTCGCCGAGAATTTTCAGCGTCTTTCCAATCATGGATTAGCGCTACGCTCAAACAGAGATTGTCTATTGGCCTTTCCAGTTCACCGCTCCTCTTTTTTTACGTCGTCCTTTACTGTCCATGCAGTGAGACTGTGGAATCAGTTACAAACCGTCCTTGGCATGTTTTAAGAAGCGACTGAAAACCCTCTTAATTTCTAGTCAGTAAAATAACGTGTTTCATTCTTGATTTTTCTTTTCTTTTCCTCTCCACCATCCCTTCCTTTCCTTTTGATTGATGATATCTCACTTTATATGAAAAATAATGTTCGTGTGATTGTCCGTCTTTGTGGGGTTCGTGGGCATGTGCTCACGTATACGAGTATGTTTATGGATTTCGTGGGGATGGATAGTCATTTGAATGATTTATGCGACCACGTAACTTGCTTCATTTACTTTTGTCTGGTTAGTTCGAAGAGATTACCGACTGGCAATAAGCCCGCTAGATTGTATTTGCCATAAAAGTCTTCTCCCTGGCTCCATCCCAACTCACTGTCTGCGAAGACTTTTGGGGTCAGCTCTCCTCGTCCTCAGGTTGTATTATCTTTTGTCCCGGACTACGTCCCCCAGGCCGTGCCTCGGCATCAGGTTAACTTTTTGCACCACCCATGAATTCTTCGGTCTTCCTCTGGTTGTTATTCGAGGAAGATCCATAGAGATTGACTGGTTCACAATGTGATCAGGTGCTCCGCTTCCAACGTGCCCATACCATCTCAATCGCCGCTCCTCCATCTTGCTGTCTGTAACACCTAGGCTTGCACGAATGCGTGAGCTTTATATTTTATCTCTTAGGGACACACCAGCTGACCATCTTAGCATGCGCATTTCAGCAGTTTCTAGTTGCCTAGAGTAAGAGTTATACATCGTCCAGCATTCGGAGCCATAGATGAAGAGATTGTATTTGCAATAAAAGTGTTAAAGAAATAAATCTATTAGTATGCAATCTTTGGAATTTATCTGAAAGATTATATAATATAATAGTATCTTAGATAATAAGTAAATGTAAATTAATACATATAGATTTATTGATAGCAGCATAGTATGTACGTAAACGAGTATTTTATTCAAATTAAACATATACGAATACATATTATATACTAAGGTATTGTGAAAGAAAATACATTCTAGACTTCTTCTTCTTCCTAGTGTCATGTCAGGTCCCCCCAAACGTTGAATATCACCTGAGAGTAGACATCTTTGTCCCCGGCAGCTCGAAAAAGATCTCCAACGCTCCCTATACCAGTCCAATCACGTATATTGCGGAGCCAGGAGATTTGCTTCCTGCAAACACCTCTTCGACCCTCTATTTAGCCTTGGATGATCAGGTGCAATAATTTGTACTTTGCTCCTCTAAGTACATGATCCAAATAAGACACCTTTCGGATTTTAATATTAGTCAGCAACTCTCTATCAACTTTGGCTCTTTGAAGAACCCTTGTGTTGCTGACCATATCCGTCCAGGGTATCCGTAGCATTTTCCGGTGCATCCACATTTCGAATGCTTCCAGTCAGTTCATACTACCAACATTTTAGACAGTTACCATAAAATGGTTTGTGTTCATTTTAAACATCCTCTCAATCGAGACACACCCCACCAATAGGAGGGCGAACTCAGCCACATAAACATCAGGTGTTTTTAATCAATGCCTTTGAAAATGATATTATAAAAATTAATTTATTATTACTAATAAGCTGTTAATGCAATTATAAATTCAATACGAAATTTTAAACAAAACACATACAAACACACAAAGTCCAAATTCCATTCCAGTAAAAAGGGAGAAAATCAAATAAGGTCCAAATTTTTACAAAATAGAAAAATAAAAAAGAAGATATTTTTTACTAACAGGCATCAAATACACGAGCGTCTGTGGTCAAGATCTGTTGAACTATTTATGTGAATTTGTATGTGAATTGCCTGGATGAAAGCCAACTGTCTCAGAACAAGCAATGAGTCTTGTGAGAATGCTGATATATAAAACATAAATTAATAAACAATACATTGATTGATATCAATGGAGAATGTAAATACGTATCTTGAAAATATACAGAAAGTTAAAGCAGTTAATAAGACAGGAGCTATTAAATGGTTTGGGCTCATCTCAACCGAATCCTAGCCGAGATACAAACCCACCATTCGTAAGGCGAGCCCAGCCACAATATTTTTTTGTTTTTCAGTATATACAGCGCATTGTCATAAAGAATACTCATATGAGATACATTTTTTTGCGATTATCAGATCATTCTACAGATTGACTTCAAAAAGAGAACACTTCGGTTGCTGGTGAGTATTTTGAACAAATTCAAGGATGCTACAATAACAAAATCGTTGAGTAAAATCGTCACGAGGCGTGAGATTATTGCTCGACAATTCCCCTTTGCATAGTTCTGTTCCTGCAATGTCTGCGACTCGGCACTGTGTTTTCCAAGAGTTGTATCATCCACCCTATAGTCCCGATTTGGCTTTGAGTGATGCGCTTATAGTTTTATTTTCAAAACTGCAATCCTACTTGCGTAGAAAAAGAAATAAAAGTGGCGAAGAAGTGATCTCCGCAGTGTTAAACAATTTTGAGAATAAAACTTCAGAATAATTTTTCAGTGGCATTGAAAATATAATTCATCGTTGTAAAAATGATATTGGAATACAGGGTGACTTGATCAAAATAATAAAAAAAACAATAAATAATAATTTATTTCACCTTTTTTATATTCTTGAGCCTAAGAATGCATATTACGACGTTCACAGAAGAAGAAAAAAAAACACCCACACAAATGTAGTCGTGCAAAATAAAAATCTAATTAAATTAAAAACTGCAAGTGACACATTCAAATTGTAAAAGGTTCCGTGTGTTTCTAGCTCAATGAAAATGTTTGTCATTCGAGGATAGTATGGCGCAGGATTCGAACTGGTGACCTTCCGCACGGAGGTCAAGGGTGTTACCGCGCAGCCATGCACCTCGTGTAAATATTATATTTATAGAATTTCAAATATATAAATCATATAGACTTAAGTGGTGCATAGCTGGTAGTATAATATCAAACAAGAATGTGTGAAAATAGTAAGTAAGGCGTGTGAAGAAAAAAAAATTGTGAAATCAAAAATCTTTGTGATCGAAAAAATCTTCAGTGAAAGTAAATGTACACATACATACCATCACGAAGTCTAACTATCGGGCTAGGCAGCAAGGAGAATACATCAAACCTTGCTATTGCAATACATATTTTTCGCCTCTTATACATCCATACACAATCTCCTATAATTCGTCTGACTTTAAAAAAAATTCCTTCAAAATATCGTCCACTTGATCCAACCATACTTTCCTAATCACACCTTCCACTCACATTTGCACTGGATAGTTGTTTTGTTAATATTTTTTATCATTAATTCGTTCCACGTGCCTAAAACCATCTCAAAGTCATTTTCGTCATCTTTCTCAACACGTCAGCTTTATGTTCACACTCATCAGTAAATGTTGTCATTTAAAAAAAGAGTTCCAGTCTGGTTTTCACTTAGCACCTCTTTAATATCTTGCTGTAAAAGAGTTCCAGTCTGGTTTTCACTTAGCACCTCTTTAATATCTTGCTGTTTGGTTGTAAGAGATCACTACATGATAATCAACCCATCAGGTTAGTATACAGAGAAAGTGTAATACAATACAATCCATCCTCTTGTATTACGACATAACATAACTTACCCAGTCCCATTTCACTTATGCTGTTCTCTCTTTCTCCATCAAATCCATCACTCTTGTTTGATATCTGATACAGCTATCGATATTTTGGTCCCCCAGGATGAAACCCTTTATTTCTCTTTCCATAGCACTTTGAATACTGTCTGTCGGTACATTTTAGATTAAAAAGAGGAAGGTGAGTTTTACAATAAGCACTCAAACAATGACTTTTAATTATGACTAAATAAGAGCAGACGAAACAAACGTAAGAGAAACTGGGGAGATCTCCTATTTGAATAGTAAATTCCCAGATTATGGAAGAATTAATTTATGAGATGTATTCGTGACGTGTAGCGATAGTAAACAAAGCCAATGGAGCACTTTACTACCCTCATAAGCATAAACGCAGCTAATGACAAAAGTTAAGTTTTGAGAAAACTGCACTTTTAGGTTTTTCATTGCTGCTTAAAAATGTCGTGATTCATAAACAAAAAAAGCAGTAAAATGTGATTCATAAGCAAAAACGCAGCAAACGCATAGGCACTTGCTGTCTTTTTGCTTATGAATTACATTTTATTATTTTTTTGCTTAGAAAAACCTAGTATTTTGTAAAATAAAAAAATAAATACATTATTTCGATTTTTGTGTTGAAATAAATGGTTTTCTGTATTTTTTTTATGGATTATGGTTCAGAATTTGATATGGAATATTGCCTCATACTTAGTTAAATTTCTGTTTTTTTTCCGTTAGCTGCGTTTTTGCTTATGACGGCAGTATAACAAGCATACTTCATCCTAACAATGTCAAAGTTTGCTAAGACGATAATTCCCATGTTGTTTTAATGCCAACTTTGATTTATGTGAGTTAAACATGGATTTGGAAAAAAACAAACTTAGCTGAATAAATATGTTTTGAGACTTTCACGGTTCTTCGTATAAGTTGTATAAAGTCTTTCATAGTGTTGTACCACTGATGTCTTATGACACCGACGTGTCGAATATGTTATAATTTTAATTTTCAGGGCTTGTTTGTTATCAACTTTGTCGTAGGTGGATGTGCGTCGAATACCATATAGTTTATAGCAGCTCTCAACTGTAACGTAAGCGCAGTGACCATAACGTGAGCGAATGTGTCAGTCCCACCATAGAAAGAAGCCGCACGCTTGTTCTTCCTTGGTGGGTTGAACCAATGCACTCAAGTTACGGTTGAGACTTCACTCTACGCGACATCATATCCGACACATATTTACTTAAAGCGAAGTTAATTACAAACAAGCCCTAAAGATGAAAACTGCAACGTTTTTCAAACGTTGACATCCTAAGGCTAATCACGTTGTAAACACCAAAAGACCTTATACAACGAAACTTGATGAAAATGGAAGAAGTGTGTGAATTGAGAAGAATACGTAGTGTGAAGATGTGTGATGTATACAGCATAAAGTGTCTTAAGGTAAAAAAACTTGATGGACATGTAATACTAATGTGGAACTCAAACACGGACAAAACATATTTGTTGAATGTATCATGTTGCTATCAAATTTAAAAAAAGGTCTGCGTTGGGGATTCGTATCATGTTGCTATCAAATTTAAAACAAGTCTCCGTTGGGGATTCGTATCATGTTGCTATCAAATTTTAAAAAAAGTCTCCGTTGGGGATTCGTATCATGTTGCTATGAAATTTAAAAAACGTCTCCGTTGGAGATTCGTATCATGCTGCTATCAAATTTAAAAAAGGTCGTATCATGTTGCTATCAAATTTTAAAAAGGTTCTGCGTTGGGGATTCGTATCATGTTGCTATCAAATTTAAAAAAGGTCTCGGTTGGGGATTCGTATCATGCTGCTATCAAATTTAAAAAAAGATCTCCGTTGGGGGTTCGTATCATGTTGCTAGTTTGAACATGTAATACTAATGTGGACCTCAAACACGGACAAAACATATTTGTTGAATGTCTCATGTTGCTATCAAATTTTTAAAAAAGTCTCCGTTGGGGATTCATATGCTGATATCAAATTAAAAAAAGGTTCTGCGTTGGGGATTCGTATCATGTTGCTATCAAATTTAAAAAAGGGTCTCCGTTGGGGATTCGTATCATATTGCTATCAAATTTAAAAAAGGTCTCCGTTGGGGATTCGTATCATGTTGCTATCAAATTTAAAAAAAGATCTCCGTTGGGGGTTCGTATCATGTTGCTATCAAATTTAAAAAAGGGTCTCTGTTAGGGATTTGTATCATGTTGCTATCAAATTTAAAAAAGGTCTCCGTTGGGGATTCGTGTCATGTTGCTATCAAATTTAAAAAAAGATCTCCGTTGGGGGTTCGTATCATGTTGCTATCAAATTTAAAAAAGGGTCTCCGTTGGGGATTCGTATCATGTTGCTATCAAATTTAAAAAAGGTCTCCGTTGGGGATTCGTATCATGTTGCTATCAAATTTAAAAAAAGATCTCCGTTGGGGGTTAGTATCATGTTGCTAGTTTGAACATGTAATACTAATGTGGACCTCAAACACGGACCAAACATTTTTGTTAAATGTATCATGTTGCTATCAAATTTATAAAAAAGTCTCCGTTGGGGATTCGTATCATGTTGCTATCAAATTTAAAAAAGGTTCTGCGCTGGGGATTCGTATCATGTTGCTATCAAATTTAAAAAAGGGTCTCCGTTGGGGATTCGTACCATGTTGCTATCAAATTTAAAAAAGGTCTCCGTTGGGGGTTCGTATCATGCTGCTATCAAATTTAAAAAAGGAATTTCAGTCAGGTTTTCCCTCTCAGTCTAAACATGTTCTGGTTGTTATAAAGATATTGCAACAAATCTGCTTACATACAATGAAAGTAGTAAAATATTACTACAGTGTAAGTGGAAGATCATACAAAACATAGTTATACCTCGTAATGAATGAATAATAAATATCAGAGAAATTATCTAAAAAATCAGTGTAAATTAAGATACACTCGTATAAGAATATGCGTACATGTTAAGGAGGTGTAATTAACGCACTAACGCTTCGTCTTCTCTGTTTACTCCGATATCGCAATATCGTGATTGTATGTAAGTTTGTAAAAATACTGTAGATTTATCATTTAAAAAGAAGGTAATAAAACAACATTTTCTCTGTTCCTTGGAAATATTTACCGTAGCCAAGAAATTTTGACCGAATCGAATGAATTTTGTCCAAATCGCTATAAAGTCGTTTCGGAGCAATTTTATCATATAAATGTTATCGTAGGTTATAATTGATTTTGAAATTTCCGGAAAGTGAGGGAAAAATTCTGATGCTGTGTCAGAAGTTGTCAACTTAATACACAATCAGTTACACATACATTGTTTAGTTACTCATATCACTTTAACCTGTACACCGCGTTAAAAATCTATTTTTTTAATTTCTAAGTTTAAACGCGTATTTTGTTTAGAACCACTGATATTTGATTACAACACCAAGTAAACATGACATTCAAGTAATTTTCTGATAATAAATAATAGTCATTACTCTTAAGGAGACTCATTAAATAAAGGAGATAAACTAAACATTACGTAAAACACACAAAGGAATGCTACAGATCAGATCACAGGCGTTTGTGCTTCCCGCGAGGAACACGTTAAGAGCATACATAGATACACATAAACATATCCTGTTCGGTTAACCGACGAAGGGAAGATGGAGACACTTTATGATGCGCCAGATATATAAGACAAACTACATGATACGCCCAAAAACATAAGTGTTTAGTACAACTAGGAGCAAACCAAATGGGCATGGAACTTTTGCTACTTATCAAGGATCCAATGAAGAAAGAAGACGCAGATAAAATGTAAGTACTACACTGTTGAAAATGACCCTCGAAGTATAAATCAGTGTCGTATTGTGGACTTCTTGCCATGTGCCAATATCTCCCAACCAACGAAAAAGATATTAAGGAGGGCTTAAATGAAAACCAGACTGTAATCCTTTTTTTTAAATCAGGGTTCACTAAAAGCAATCATTTTGACAGTTTTATTTATTTATTTAACACTTTTATTGCAAATAAAATTGGGCGGATTTATTGCCAGGCGGCAATCTCCTCCGACCTACCAGACAAAAGTAAATGAAGCAAGTTACGTGGTCGCATAAATCATTCAAATGACTATCCATCCCCACGAAATCCATAAACATATACGTGAGCACATGCCCATGAACCCCACAAAGACGGACAATCACCCGAAAATTCTTTTTCATATAAAGTGAGATATCATCAATCAAAAGGAAAGGAAGGGATGGTGGAGAGGAAAGGAAAAGAAAAATCAGGAATGAAACACGTTATTTTACTGACTAGAAATTAAGAGGTTTTTCAGTCGCTTCTTAAAGCATGCCAAGGACGGAGCGAGTCTTATATTGGTTTGTAACTGATTCCAGAGTCTCACTGCATGGACAGTAAAGGACGACGTAAAGAAAGAGGAGCGGTAAACTGGAAAGGCCAATAAACAATCTCTGTTTGAGCGTAGCGCTAATCCATGATTGAAAAGACGCTGAAAATTCTAGGCGGGATAAGATTTGTCTGGTTGTTTGGAAGAGATTGCTACATGGCAATACGCATTCCAGGTATTACTGTATACAACGAAAGTTTGATACAAATAAAAATAAATTAAAACAATCAATGTCTACATAATCTGAATTATTTTATAGTGGCTATTAACGAAGATTGTGACTTGGAACAAGGGAGAAAATGGTTGTAAAATCAAAAGGCAACATTGAAGATTACGAAGCCGACAAAGCTAACATGTTACATTTTTGTCTTTATTTAAATACTGTATTTAATAGTACATAAGAAACTACCAGTGTTTTGACAAATATTATATTGGCCAATATACGTTTCGTTAATTTTTATTGGTTTGGATGATTTTTGGTACCATTTCTTGACATTTATGAGTTCTTTAAAAGCATCTTTTCAATTAAAATTTAACGTTAAATTACACCAAATACGATGGTTTTTTATATTTTCAGTATCTCTACAATTCAGTATCTCTTGTATTGTAAAACAGGGTAGTTTTTCAGTATCTCTACAATTCAGTATCTCTTGTATTGTAAAACAGGGTAGTTTTTCAGTATCTCTACAATTCAGTATCTCTTGTATTGTAAAACAGGGTAGTTTTTCAGTATCTCTACAATTCAGTATCTCTTGTATTGTAAAACAGGGTAGTTTTTCAGTATCTCTACAATTCAGTATCTCTTGTATTGTAAAACAGGGTAGTTTTTGATTAAAGCTTAAATTTGATCGTTATAAATGATAATCCACTGCCAGATTTAACAAGGATTTATTTAACCATCATCGATATACACTATATATCTATACTTAGTGTCACACTTTTTCTTTACAGTAGCAAAAAGCAACTTACAGTTTGATTCGCGTGATGTATAGGTACATATGTGATTGAGTGTCACTGTTTGTCAGGTTGATGGGAATGTGCAACGGAGTTTTATATGTTGTTTATAGTTAAGGCATTAACGTTGTGGAGGTTTAAAGACATTGTAATTTATTTTTAACAAACACTGTTTATTCCACTTTTTTATGACGGTATAACCCTACCGGTTTCAAGGCTTTCACCTCATCTTCAGGGGAGCGCAAACAAGACTAAATGCTGTTCGGACTGGCACCGACATAGACACTTCAACGGTTGGAGGCGGGAGGGGTGAGGGGAAGGCTAGGTATTATTTCGGCCAAGAGCGGGGAGATTTTGGGGAAATAACTATTCAACAGATGCTCTGATCTGTATATTGACTTAGAAATTTCTAGGGCCTCCAATCTGTCCAATCTATTTCCGTTGTCGCTAATATGTAAGAATTTGGCATCATTGATAGAAAAAGTATGATTCTCACGGTGACAATGATTAGCCATTTCAGAATAAATTAGAGGATTTGTTAAGGCAGATTGGTGTTCACGAAATCTCTTTTCAAAAGATCTTCCTGTCTTTCCTATATAGAAATTATCACAGTCAGCACATAAAAGTTTATACACATAATAAAAAATCGGAAAGATGTATCGATTTATTTTTTCATGCTATATATCCTCAGTGAGATACAAGCAAAAGCCTAGTTTACTGGGGACACGACAAATGAAAGGCAAAAAACCCAGATCCATTAAAATTGTGTGTCCAAATTGAATTACGTGTTGTTTTTTTGGAAATTGTGTTTATTTCGTGTTATATGTAAAATAAATAAATAAAATGAAAAACAATAAAAAACTGACTCAAGAATTTTAGATAAACAATGGTCAAAAAATATCTAAATTATTATGCTCATAAATTCAACCCGTTTGAGATGAAGTTAGCAACGACATTTTTTTCTAAACAGCGTCTTTTTGAGATATACGAAATGAGTTTTCGGAGACGTATTAAATTTTGTATTATTCTCGTACATCGACACACTACATACTCTTCTCGGTGTACGAATTTCCACCGAGTTCACTCGATTTCTTTAATTTAACACTTGCCACCCTATGATGGATAGTGAGTGACCAGGACTGACGAGTACATAATAAAATAATTTTATAACTAATTACAAAAAATAACCTAGCAGATTTTGCATAATTTTAATTTAAAACATACATTTTTCACTGGAGCGTCCAGCACAGTGGCTGGCGGAATTGTTTAGCACAGTAAGGCAAGTTTTAAAATCTAAGTCCACGCTTCACTACCATACGTCAATGTTTACACTATGTACCATTATTTTGGTAGATCTTGGCATTGCTTGGTTTGAGCATACTCCGTAAGTGCTCTAATGGTTCAGTTTCCTTTCGAAATCATTCTGCAAGTTGGTACATAGAACAGAGGTTGTTTTTTTGTTAAATTTACTAGGGACATATAAACTAAGTGCTTATAAATAGTATTACAGGACTGTTAAAGCAACTGTGGCGGTCGCACACACGGTCAATGACCGATGAAATGACCTTTGCATTCCTTAGCAATGCAAAACAAACAATTACAAGGTCAACGCGCCGGTCATTCAACCCGTAGCGGGAGCGGACCACATCTGTCGCGCCAGTTTCGTAAATAAATTATCACCTACATACGACATTAATCGTTTTGCTAATGCAGAAACGAGACCAAGGATATCTTGCTCGCATTCCCGCACACACGCGGAAATAGTATAAATACCTACGTTTACTAATAAAAACTCTTCTTCCACATTGCGATCCAAAACGTATTTTATTTATCAACAAATCATCATCATCCTTCCCTCTAGGACACATCTCCTAAACAACCTTGAAAACCTTTAGTAGGATTGCAATGGATTCTTGCCTTCTTGTTTCGAGGTTTCTATAGTCACACACCATGAAAAGTTCGAGATGGTGCGCTTATTTTAGGTAATCGCCCTAACTGTACAATAATTATCTAAGGATTTTTTTTGTGTTTGTCCCATATTATTTTTATATTTGAGCTGATAAGGAGACCAAACTGTAGATGCATATTCTTATTTAGTTCTTATTAGATAATTATTACGTATAAGTTTCGAAGGAGATCCGTACTGTTAAATTCTCTTGATCGGTACTGTTAAATTCTCTTGATCGGTACTGTTAAATTCTCTTGATCGGTACTTTTAAATTATAAAACAAAATTACCTCACAATCACTATTATAGTGGCCCATTCTTGAAAATCTCTGTCAACAGAAAGCAATAAATCTTATCACAATAGTTTTGATTTCTTAGGAAGTTTTCTAGTGCAATGCGAACAAGTAGTGTCGTTTTACCGCTGTGTCTTGTGGTATTGACCTTATGCAATGGATTTGCAACAGGGCAGCATTACAAAGGCTGTAAAGTTTATAGATTGGATGTGAAGACTCAGAAGCAAAATGATTTTTTATCACAAGCTCAGAGATCTTTTTCGAACGTCACTTTCTGGACGAACATAAATGGACCTAAAGTTCCAGTTGACGTGATGGTTTGCCAACAGGATACTGAAGGATTTCTTCAGGAATTGGAAAACAATGGAATCCAATGGAAAATAACTATTGACGATGTCCAAAGGTAAAACGAGTAACGGCTTAATTATTTTAATTATCTTTAAACTATAATCATCAGACGTATAGGGATAGGACCCCCCAAAAATAGCGCCGGATTTAAATTTCACGCAATTTTTTTAATAAGGTTTTAGCAGCATTAAAAATTTCCTATGTGCTATCTGCAAATTTTACGATTAGTAAATATGGAACGTTACACGAAAGAACAACTCGTTATTATTGTTAAAATTCATTATAAAAATGGGAAAAGTTTAGCTGAAACAGTTCGTAAACTTCGTGGAATTTTATGTTGAAATAATGGCCCAAATGAGTTATTAATTCGAAGATTAATAAAAAAAAATAAAGAAACTGGTTTAAGGCTGGACAATAAGTCACCCACGCGTCCTCGTAGCGGGCGTTCACTCGAAAACGTACCCGCAGTGAGAGAAAGTGTTACTGAAACCCCAGGGACATCAATTCGTGATCATTTACAAGAATTAGACGTTTCAAGAAACAGCTTACAGCAAATTCTCGCGATAGATCTAAGTGTGCATACCTACAAAATTCCTCTGACCCAAGAACTCAAACCACCAGACAGCAAAAACTTAATACGGGTCTCTTATTGGGACACCCTACACTTATGGTAACTAGAAGACTTTAGAAAGGGACGAAAAATTATTATTACTCTCTAATCAATGTTATGATTTGTCAACAGGATACTGAACGACTATCTCCGAAACCTAGAGGTACATTCTTGCCTTCGATTCGGTACCTGATGGTATCCAAATCTGATAAAAGAGTTCGTCTGATCATACGTTCGTCTGGTAATACGTTCGTCTAGTCATACGTTCGTCTGGTCATATGTTCGTCTGATCATACGTTCGCCTGATCATACGTTCGTCTGGTAATACGTTCGTCTGGTCATACGTTTGCCTGATCATACGTTCGTCTGGTAATACGTTCGTCTGATCATACGTTCGTCTGGTAATACGTTCGTCTGGTCATACGTTCGTCTGATCATACGTTTGCCTGACCATACGTTCGTCTGGTAATACGTTCGTCTGGTCATACGTTCGTCTGGTAATACGTTCGTCTGGTCATACGTTCGTCTGGTCATACGTTCGTCTGGTCACACGTTCGTCTGGTGATACGTTCGTTTGGTCATACGTTCGTCTGGTCATACGTTCGTCTGGTTACATATTCGTCTGGTCATACGTTCATCTGGTTATACGTTCGTCTGGTCCATATTGTCTCAGAGCCACCCTCTTTAATGTATCCCAAACATTGAGTTGCATAGTCGCGCAACAACACAATGGACTTAAAATCCCGTGTTGTGCCACTCCCCTAGAATTACACAGGCATTCCTTTCGTCTAGTGTTCGGGGGTACAAGGATACCTATGATTTCAATCATATATGTTCTTTAAAAAAAAAACATGTCCCATTGGATCCAGTACAGTGGTGTTAACGGTAAATAGGGTGGTGTTCAACGGCTCACTCAGTTAAAACGAACTCCACGGCACAGTTTCTCTTTCCATCTGAATTGACGTTGAAATGGCGAGGGTATCCTCGACTACGAGGCCCCACAACTCACCATTGACGGCATCCTAAGGTAAAATAATGCTAGTGCAGATTAATACTTTCTTCAAAAAAGTCTTCCTTCTTCAAGAATGCCTTTAAAAAGAGCAGAAACTTAAAAAGTGCCAACATAGAAAAAAATTAACATCTTACAATTAATATTCTGTGCAAATCACAAGCACCACAATAATTTAATATTTTATATGATCTGAGAAACATAGTAATCAAGAAACGAAATCAAACCCCGTAAAATATAACCATAAGCATCGGCCAAGAGTTTTGAAATCTGTTCTAAAAATATTTGAGTTTAAAGCCACCCATCTCCACAAAATTAGTCCCCATCTAGCGCGACCTACACTAGAATTTTTTTTAAATTTTTTCATGAGCGCGAAGTCAGGGAAAAAAAACTGTCAAAAGGGACTCTTTCTTCGGTGTTGACACACCTAAGTGTGAAAAACATAGCAACAACGACGAATTAAAGGTTTAACATCACGGGACCAACACAATATTGTAAAAAGATAATATATTCAAACACATACATATTAGTGGTATTTGCATATTTTCTATTAACTGTAACATGATGTTGACCTACGCGGTCTAGTCTGGAAAGACGCTGGAATTCCAACTTAAGGTTAAATATTTCGTCAGGTAATAACACTCACGTGCGTTAGATTAGATATGTGCGAGGGTTGTGGCCTATTCACGTGCAGTAGTATTTCAAACAAGTGTGATAGTGAACTGTGAGTTAATTGCATACTCCAGGGGTTCTTTAGCTGAAGGGTCGATTATTGGGGCTGATGACAAGATAGTCTCCGTGCCACGCTTTTCCACATGTTTACATCATCAATTCGGATATGTTGAGGGCTACTAAACCAATTAAATGGGGAAATAATACTAAATGGTATTTGCCTATTTTCTGTTAACTACAAATTTTATATGAATCAAAGTTCATTGGTTTTTTTTATTAAACCTGCAATGAAAATCTAATTTATAACAATTTATATTTTATCAATGAACTTCGCTTCAACTTTATGGGACTCCATATAAGAATATTTTAGCCAAAAATTACTTTTTTAATCCACTAATTACATTAATCCTCACTACACGTGTGTCTACCTCCTATCCCGAGGATCTCTTCAGGCGAATTTACTCCGGTATGTTAAGAGAGCAGTGCTTATAAAGGATCTTTCAAATTGAGCTGTTTTTTTATTTCAAATTTTTTAATTCATGAATAAAGTTTTTTTTTGGTCATCGAAGTATAATGTATGACATTTACACCTAAAAAAACAATACCCGCCCAATGTCCACCTCTTGCAGCTCCACATATGTTCACTCTTTTGTCAAAATTTTCGAAGACATTTTGGCATAATTGCGGTTCTAACTCACCAATAACGCGAATAACTTCGTCATTCAGCTCAGGAATTGATTAATAATTCAACAATTTGAACGCGTTGTTGTATTGTGTAAGACTACGTAACCCTAGAGAAAATAGTCCAACGGTGTCAGATCACATGATCTTGGTGGCCAATTAACATCACCGTTCCCGGAGATTACAATACATAAAATAATTCAACAATTTGAACGCGTTATTGTATTGTATACGACTCCATTTTTATAAATATCAAACATTTCACTTTTCAAATGTCACAAGACCCAGGCAAGTTAGCGACGCCATCTATGTTTTATCCAAGAATTAAAAACAAACGCTCAATTCGAAAAACCCTTTATAACGACGTAGCAAAAGCAACACAATACATGTTTACCAGAATATAATCAAAGTGATATTTGCCCTTTCTGCTTACTCCAATAAGGCGTGAGGGAAAGCTGATGACATTGAGGAGAATTTTTCTTCTCTTTCGACACAGAAAAGACCCATCATGAATTAATTTGACTTTTTATTACTTTATTATAACCGAGTTAATATAACACCATTATATGAACCTTTTCTAATGATATGAGGCCAACACTTTTTTTATGTCTTAACTTTCTATTCCGTATTTTGTCATACATTGTCCCCCCATTTATTATTTAAAGTGCACATATTTCTACAGCATTTATTTGTCTCCTTTTACTCTTTTTCCACGTCCACATTTCACTCCCACATTTCAAAGATGGTACTAAAACATTGTTGTCAACTATAATCGTAGTTGATTTCGATACTGTCTGGTTTGAGTACACATGACAAATTTAATGCCCTATTAATTTTTTTCGTTAGCAAATTATGTCGCAGAAATTAAAAATAAAAACAATGTCCTTAGCGTAATAAAAATTTAGTCTATTTATAAAATTATATTAGGTGTTAACATAAATTGTGTCCGTTTTTTGCAAATTTAAAAATGAGCACCAAAAGTAAAACAAAATGGTAAATGTTATACGTCGTTCGAAAGAAAATTTTCTGCTCTACAAGATATTGTGTTTGCTTTTACGTTACATATTGTATATTATTTTATTTGATTACAAGCCTTCAAAATGGAATGTCAAGGAGACGAAAGTGAACATTTTCGACACCTCCTTCTGTTCGCGTTCAATCGAGGGAATAAAGCTGTCAAAACTGCTCGCGATATTTGCGAAGTGTACGGTGAAGATGCTATGAATTCAAGGACAGCTCGTGGATGGTTTTTGCGTTTCAAAGACGGTAAATTCGACCTGAAATACATGGAGCGTTCCGAACGACCAATGGACTTCAACGAGGACCGCTTAAACCATATTATTCATGAAGATCCCCTTCAAACATTTTTCATCACCATTTTCAAACCATTTTTCATCACCAGTAATGATGCGGTAAAGGAACCTGTGATTGTGGCCATGCGTAGCTCGATGACGTGCGAGCAAACCAACAGATTTTCGAACGTTGATTTTTGTTGTTTTCATTCAAAACATGTGGAACCCAAGTGCCGAACTTCTGGACTTTTCCCATTGATTTAAGATGGCGGTTTACAGTGATGTGACTACAATTCATGGTTTGAAGGGGATTTTCATGAATAATATGGTTTAAGCGGTCTTCATCGAAGTCCACTGGAGGTGTCGAAAATGCTCACTTTCGTCTACTTGACATTCCATTTTGAAGGCTTGTAATCAAATAAAATAATATATGTAACGTAAAAGCAAACACAACATCTAGTAGAGCAGAACATTTCCTTTCGAATAAAGTATAACCTTTACCGTTTTGTTTTACTTTTGGTGCTCATTTTTAAATTGGAAAAAAAAACGGACACAACTTATGTTAACACCCAATATAAAGTGGGAAGTACTGATTGGCGTTAATTTTTGTGATTCACATAAGTTATTCATTGCAAATCATTCCATGTGAGGAAATTTCTTCAAAATTTATCATTCATCGGAAGCATATTTCGAATTTACTAACAAAGTTTTTGAAAATGATTTGTTTGTATTTCTTCCTCGAAAATTTTACACATCGACAGAAAATTTGTTAAAACAAATTCTATGATCGAATACTTTAAATCAGGGGTTTACAATGATTTTTTAACCAACGTCCCTTTTCAGCATCCCTAAGTATCACGTTTGTTTAATAATAACGGTTCTTTCGACGCGAAGTAAAATATTTTAAATAATATACAACAAAACATTTGTTTTTTTTTTGTAATGTTATGAAATCATGATTTTATAATATAACAAAAATATAACATCTTAGTTTTATTTTGGATAATGGCAGTAAACTTATATTTATGAAGAAGGAAGGGTACGCCAGTGTTAAGTGATGCCCACTTCATAGGATCTCGTTAGTTCTGTTCATATGAGTGATGATGTATCGAAACACAAAAGTTGCTGCGTCTATAGTATTTTCAGTGTATAAAAGCAACCCCGCTTTATACTACTGGTACCATATTTTTAAGAACTGTTTTTGTTCCATATAAAATGCCATTGGTGTAACTGAAAACCGTAAATTCCATATTTTTTATTTAACAATAATAATTTTATGCAGTTTTGAGATTATTATAATTTACAAGTAAGCTATTGTTTATGTTTTCATTGAGATATTTTTCATTACTGGAATATGTGATAAAAACCAAAGCTTAGTTCAATCCCCCAATCACCCACGCTATTATAGAGGATAAAAATAGTACCCATTAAGTGTGATCGACACTAGAAGATTGATTTTTTTCTTAATGATGAGCGCGATATCACTTAGTGACACCAAAGAAACATGCTTTAAGAAGTGACTGAAAAAACTCTTAATTTCTTGTCAGTAAAATAACGTGTTTCATCCCTGATTTTTATTTTCCTTTCCTCTCCACCATCCATTCCTTTTCTTTTGTTTGATGATATCTCACTTTATACGAATAATAATGTTCTGGTGATTGCCCGTCTTTGTGGGGTTCGTGGGCATATGCTCACGTATGTTTTTATGGATTTCGTGAGGATGGATAGTCGTTTGAATGATTTATGCAACTATGTAACTTGCTTCATTTACTTTTGTCTGGTTGGTTGGATGAGATTTCCGCCTGGCAATAAGCCCGCCAGATTGTATTTGCAATAAAAGTGTAAAATAAATAAGAAACTGTCAAAATGTATTGATCTTCCGGTAGTGATATACCCGAGTGTAAAAAAAGGATGCCAAAATTAAGAATCGACATCTCGGGAAAAGGAGCGCAGTATATATACATATAAAGAGTTCAAACAGTCCAGTTAATTTCCAGCACTTTACAAAGAAAAATCAGCTATCCTTGACGCCACTATTTCGGAGTAGCCAGTCGGTCCAAAGATGTACCATGTAAGACAGATTGGAGATCTCTTCGGAAACTGTTGATTCGATAATATACACACGAAAACCTCCGTGAAAGCCATCTACGAGTATCACCCCCTAATAATGTTGTTTAAGTCATCATCCCTTAAAAACATAAATTACCTTCCATGGAGGCGGTATTGCGCGTTTTGAGAGTCGCTGCTTAAAATTAATGTCTGCTCGATATTTTTAAAGCCAAATTAATATACACTGAGTAACTGAAGAAAGTTTTGAAATGTTTTACTTTTCCAAGTATATGGATCATTGGTTCTTCAGTCAAGGAATTTATCTTTTTCTTTGACGTCTTAAAGTTGTCATAATTTACCCATTAAATTTACGTTACCGTATAAAATGTCTTAATAACTCAAAACTCAGAAATACTTCTTTGAACTCGATTCATTTTATTTGTGTGGCTTACGGATGCGCCACTGCGTGGTGTTGTAGAGGATCCCGGCCACGTTACAAAACGGGTATTGTAAAATGCGAGTGTGGACTGAATGATGAGACCATATATATTATATTTTAGTTATAGTTTTTTCCTTTCATTTAACAAAATTATTAAGTAACAATTTATTCTTAATTAAGGGTTCAATACATAATATTGTGTTTTTTATGTATATTATTGAATGGGTGAATTATTCTAGTGTTGCTATTTTGTCTTTTTATGTGATTATTCAGTCAGTGAATTGTGGAAGTGTGTTTTTTAAAATGTTTTAATGTGTTTTATTAAATGAGTGAATTGTGTAAATGTGTTTTTATTATAGTTTTCGATGTGTCTTATTGAGTTTGAATTGCATGAGTGTGTTTTTTATTTTTTCAAAACAGTTGTTTTTAATGTGTGTGTTGTTTATTTTTGAAGAATTCTTTCATTCGCGTGATGCGGCTCTAGGCCTCCTGAGCCCTGGCCTGTTGTTACTTGTTTGTGGGATAGTATGTAAGTGCTTCTTTCTAAGTGCATATTTGTATTGTAACATTTAAAATAACACCAACATATTTGTATTTATGTGCACTCGAATTTTTTCATTGTGAAAGGAATATTGTTAATAATTTAAACTACCGAAATCGACCGACAGAATTTTAAATACGTAAATAAATGTGTTTTTCGGTAACCCTTAACGTCACATATTTCTTCCTCTTCATCGTATGTCCTATGCTGAGCGTCATGATTCTTAGTTACGTTTCGAACTCAGCACACCACCTGTCTCCATCCCTTCGGTCCTAGACCATGTTGAATGCAGCGCTTACAGAGGACCCAATCAACTCTTTTATTTGATGAGTCCATTTCATAGGACTGCCTTCCCTCTCTTCGGTAAGAATTATGAGAGCCTTGGAATATGATATAGAAACACATGTAAAAGAGATTAATGTTATTGGTGGAATAACAAAGTAATTTATTTTTTGGTATTATAATATGAAGTTTCACAAAATTAAATCTGAAACGTTTTATGAATACAGACAATAAAGTTCATTAATATAATATATTTGAGTGAACACGTTTCTACACCTCAAGATTTATTCTTCCATCTTTACAGGTTAAAAACACCTTGTAAAAAAACAAATACGTGGAAATAAATAACTCCATTTTTCTGAAATACATTTTGGTATATTGTTTTGTAGTCAAAATATTAAATAAATCGTATGTAGGTACACTACCTGGCGGTAAGTAATACACATCGGGCTTAAGAAAGAGATTGTCGGCCATAATCGGCTAACTGGGGATTTGTAGAGCGTCGTCTCTGTCATTCATTCACACACGTGTTCCGTAGCGATTTGTCAGTCGTTGTCAAGCGTTCTAGGGTGTGCTCGCGTCCACTTCAAAGTATATGAATGACAGAGACGACGCTCTGCAAAGGTGAAGTTAGCCGATTATGGTCGACAGTCTCTTTCTTAAGCCCGATGTGTATTACTTACCGCCGGGTACTTGTAGATAAGGTACTAACAAAGTTAGTGGTTTCAATTGAATAATACATTTTGTATGTTATCCTTTTCTAGGTTGGTAAGTCAACAGATGCGACCAAAGCTAAGAAGTGCACATGCGTTCTCGTGGGATGATTACGCAAATCTCCCACAAATAAATGCCTGGCTTCGATCATTAGAGAAGACACATCCTTCAGTTCAAGTCATATCAGGGGGTGTATCATCCGAAGGACGAGAGATTCTTGGAGTAAAAATATACAATGGAAAGGGTAAAAGAGCCGTCATGCTTGAGGGTGGAATGCACGCAAGGGAATGGATAGGTCCAGCAACTGTTACTTTTATTTTAAATGAAATCCTCAACGGCGTTGACGAAAATTGGCAAATGATGGCGAAAAAATATAACTGGTATATATTTCCGGTTGTTAACCCGGATGGATACACATTTTCACATACTCGTGGAGTAAGTATAATAAAAAAATTAATAAAAAATACTTTTCTTTTTCTCTCGTTTTATACAAGTTAGAGGTTCAGTATCATACTTACCAAATACACACCATCACTGTCTAAGTAGGCAAATAGATCAGAGCGCTAGACTTTCTTATGGAAAAACACATCCTCATACTTTTCTTCATTGTCTTTTCTTACCGCGCCTTCTACTCTCATTTGCACTGTACATGTATTTATTTAGTCCTTCTTCATTCCTTCGTTTTACATTCCCAAACACACTCAGAGTATTTTTTTTCATTTTACTTAATACATCAGATTTGTATGAATTTATGTAATTTTTTTACGTATTTTGTTAAATATTCATGTGTTTTTTAGGGCACGTATTTCTACTTCTTCGTTTAATTCACATAAATTAAAAAATATCACTAAAATACTATTATGTACAATACTACCATATTACCAGACAAACCAAATATATTGAATATGGAAACTCATACAAAACAGACACATCCCTTATTCTGAATATATACCAGTGAATAAAAATCTATTGATTTAGTTCCGCATACCTTTTTTTACCACTCGACAGATTCGCTCTTAACGAAAGCACCCTTAGAAACTTATTTTGCATGTTATATTGTATAGATAGATAGATATCTGGTACATAAACGGAAGCATTGGTTGAAACAAGGATTATTTCTCTTGGGTAACAAAATGGAACAGTGGATAGTTACATGCTTCTATGTAAACAAAAAATTACAAAGTTTATGTTCCTTTTCTATTTACGGGGATTGTCATATGGTTAACAACAATTAAAAAAATGTGGTAGAAATTTGTGAGATTTCACTAATTTTAACTAAGAAGTCTTTTCTTATGAAATTTTCTTTTTACATCCTTAATACATAAATTTGGCCGGCAGGATCACGCAGGAGCACGTCTTAGATTGAACGGTGCTGATATAGAGAGAGTGAAAACATTTAAATACCTCGGAAGTATCCTAGTGGAAGACTTCGACCCAGAAACCGAAGTCAAGTGCAGAATTGAATCGTCTCGTGCGGCTTTTAATAAAAATAAGGAGTGTATTCTGCGATGATAATCTAAACTTGAAACCTGACAACGGTTAGTCAAATGATACGTTTGGTCAGTGTTATTGCATGGAGTAGAATCATGGACCCTCAAAGTTGGTAGTATGAACCGACTGGAAGCATTCGAAATGTGGATGTACCGGAGAATGCTACGGATACCCTGTACGGATATGGTCAGCAACACAAGGGTTCTTCAAAGAGCCAAAGTTGATAGAGTTGCTGACTAATATTAAAATCCGAAAGGTGTCCTATTTGGGTCATGTACTTAGAGGAGCAAAGTACAAATTACTGCACCTTATAATCCAAGACAAAATAGAGGGTCGAAGAGGTGTTGGCAGGAGGCAAATCTCCTGGCTCCG
Source organism: Odontocerum albicorne (assembly GCA_949825065.1). Classification (NCBI taxonomy): domain Eukaryota; kingdom Metazoa; phylum Arthropoda; class Insecta; order Trichoptera; family Odontoceridae; genus Odontocerum; species Odontocerum albicorne. The sequence continues at coordinate 37,141,020 of OX463855.1, forward strand.
CAATATACGTGATTGGACTGGTATAAGGAGCGTCGGGGATATCTACTCTCAGGTGATATATAACGTTGGGGGGACCTGACATGACACTGGGAAGAAGAATACATACATTTGGTAAAACGAACCCACCGCTCTATAGGCACATGTGTAGTGACATTTATTAATTGTCCTACTTGATGTTCTGTCCAAGGTGCTCCGTAAGCTGTTCAGAAGAAGACATGTGGAGAGAAAGCCTCAATAACATCGCAATTGAATATTTGAGCTGCTATATCTATACTTTGTTTGTTTGTTTTAAAGTGTCAAATTAGGAATTATTTTCTTCCATTAATCACGCTGTATTACCGCACATGTGTAAGGAGAACGATGTAGCTATCCATACAGAAGAATGTCGGCAGACTTATCGTACCAAACGATTTTTTTTAACAAATATATATTACAAAGTCTCGTTACAATATTCGTAAAATTTACTTAGATAAAGCAATTTTCGTAAACCCTTCACAAAAATAAGAATTTATCGAAAACATGCCGGATATTGTCAAAGGTTGTCATTGTTTTGATCGGATCTTAAAGTGTAAACATACAATAACTAAAGTATTAGGTGTTAACATAAGTTGTGTCCATTTTTTTCCAAATTTAAAAATGAGCACCAAAAGTAAAACAAAATGGTAAATGTTATACGTCGTTCGAAAGAAAATTTCCTGCTCTTCAAGATATTGTTGCTTTTACGTTACATATATTATTTTATTTGATTACAAGCCTTCAAAATGGAATGTCAAGTAGACGAAAGTCAGCCTTTTCGACACCTCCTGTTCTGTTCGCGTTCAATCGAGGGAATAATGCTGCCAAAGCTGCTCGCGATATTTGCAAAGTGTACGGTGAAGATGCTATGAATGAAAGGACAGCTCGTCGATGGTTTTTGCGTATCAAAGACTATGTAATTTCGACCTGACAGACATGGAGCGTTCCGGACGATCAGTGGACTTCGATGAGGACCGCTTAAACCATATTATTCATGAAGATCCCCTTTCATCCACTGTAGAATTGGTTGAACAGATGAATTGTAGTCACATGAATATATACGGCCATCTTAAATCAATGGGAAAAGTCCAGAAGTTCGGCGCTTGGGTTCCACATGTTTTGAGTGAAAACAACAAAAATCAATTGTCGAACGTTGAACGCGAACAGAAGGAAGTGTCGAAAATGCTCACTTTCGTCTACTTGACATTCCATTTTGAAGGATTTTAATCAAATAAAATAATATATGTAACTTAAAAGCAAAACAATACCTTATAGAGCAGATAATTTTCTTTCGAATATAGTATAATCTTTACCATTTTGTTTTACTGTTGGTGCTCATTTTAAAATTTTGAAAAAAACAGACACACTTTATGTTAACACCCAATACTTCAGTATTCAGTTTAGGATATTAAACATCTTACTATTTTTCATATATTCCCTTACGTATTGTTTTTCCACCCTTATCGGTTACTTCAATAAGTTCCTTTAAAAACGATAGCCAGAGGTTTCACTGTAAATGATTTATAAAGATAATTGCCAATATTTTTTTAGAATCGATTTTGGCGTAAAACAAGAACTCCAATCAAAATGCCGCATGGAGAAGTTTGTTACGGAGTGGACATGAACAGGAATTGGGATTCCCATTGGTCAGGTAATTTGTTTAAAAATAACAATCAACCTTTTTCTATGAGGCAATCTCTATCAACCGATCAGAAATATGTTTAAGAGCTTTTAAGTAAAATAACGTCAAAATATAAATTTGTAAACGCCACGTCTTTTAAATTATAAATTTTACGTTGCGTTATACGAGTATGATACTTTTGTGATGTACATTAAGTACATTCTAGCAAATTTATGGCCATGTGGCAATCTCATTCAATTAATCATTAAGATCTTTGAGAAGTGAAAAACAGACTTAAACTATTTTTATAACTGGTTATCAAACGGGAATCGAGGCCGCAACCCCCTGGATGGGAGACAGGCGCCTTACCAACTAGACCACGGAGGTCGTTCTATACAAACAGAAAATTTATGAACTACCTTCTAAATACCAAAAATGAAACAAATCAGAGCAATTTTCAAATATTTTTTTTAATCTTTAAGATTTTTGTGATAATTAAACTCGCACGTTCAAGACGTCTTCTATTATTGTTTTCTCTTCACCGTGAACTGTGAGTTACGTACCAACTTAAATAATTGTTACTAGGCCACATTTTTCAATACATTCCTATCACCATTGTACTTCTTTAAAGTTCTGCCACACGTGGACATGTAACAGCAATCGCATACGTCTAGTGCGTGCGGATATCAATCGTTAACCCTTTTTTAAATATATTTAATAATAAATTACTTTCTTGATCATAAATTCACCATGTATTATATGATACATTAATTTACTAGCAAACGCAAATTTTTATTTAAAAATTTGCGTTTGCTAGTAAATTAAATTTAAATTTTTTCTATAAACTATAAATTAAATTACATCATTTTTTTAAAATCTTCTATGAATTCACCGGTGTTAATTATTTATACTATATGTAGTGAACTACTACAATTAATGGACATAAAAATCCCCCCCGTTTCCATGTTGAGGTAGGCAGATAGGACACAGCGACAGATTTTTCCATCTCGACATATATATTTCGTTTCTTCCACACCTATACACTTTTGTTTATGCAATTTCGTTTGCCTCTTTCAAAATATCAATTACTTGATTCAACCATTCTTTCCTTGGTGTTGCTTTGCCTTCCTCTTTTGCACTTTTCCCCCATATATTTTTTTATTACCATTTCTTCTATAATTCGTTTGTCATGCCCAAAATAATTCAAATAGCTCTACCTCATCTTACTCAACACGTCAACTTTAAGTTCAAATTCATGCCTAATCACTTTATTACATATTCAATCATACATTGATACGTTTGTGTTCTTCTCAATGCACGCATTTATTTGGTTCCGTTCAGTCTTTTTCCGCATCCATATTTTACTCCTATAGATCATAGTAAGTATTATATTAAAGTACTGTTACGAACTATCATATTTGCTTATTTTGATGCTGTCCGTTTCGAATACATGTTTTAGTACTTTATCGACTTTTTCCAAAATATATACTTGTAATAAAGGGTCTTTCGAATTGAGCGGTTTTTTATATTTTTAGATAAAACACAGATGGCGTCTCGAACTTGCCTGGGTCTTGTGACATTTGAGAAGTGTAATGCATGACATTTATAAAAAATGGAGTCGTATACAATACAACAACGCGTTCAAATTGTTGAATTATTTTATTTATCGTGATCTCCGGAAACGGTGATGTTAACTGGCCACAAAGATCATGTGATATGACACCGTTGAGCTATTTTCTCTGGGGTTACGTGAAAAGCCAGATCTATAAGAATGACGCCCCGATCAATTCCTGAGCTGAAGGACGAAATTATTCGTATTATTGGTGAGTTAGAATCGCAATAAAATTATGCCAAAACGTCATCGAAAATTTTGACAAAAGAGTGGACATCTGTGGAGCTGCAAGAGGTGGCCATTTGGCGGGTATTGTTTTTTTGTGTTTAAATGTCATACATTATACTTTGATGACCGATAAAAAGTGTTTTAAAATCAAAACAAATTGTGTGTTTTATTCAAGAATTAAAAAAAATAGAATTAAAAAAACTGCTCAATTTGAAAGACCCTTTATAAAGTAATTTCTTTTTAATTATGTTCAAAGCGCAATAAAAATTTAAAAAAAAATGAATGTATTTGCACATTTGTCCTCGTATATACATAATAAGTTATTCAGTTTCCACGACTCCAAAGTATTCCTACTTGATGTTGAAGTTTGACCTAAGTTGAAGTATAATTTTCAGAATTTGGTGTCAGTGACGCACCATGCGAAGAGACGTATGGGGGATCCGGGCCCTTCTCGGACCCTTCTTCTTCCTCGCTGTCCAACTTCATTAAAACCATAGGAAAACAACTGGACGTGTATTTGGCTTTTCACGCTTATTCTCAGTATTTGCTGCTTCCGTATGGCCACACCACAAAGCATTTAGACAATTACAATGATGTGGTAAGTTCACTCCTGTAATTTATTACTAGTATATAAGTTGACAATGTCTAAAGATTCATAAATTTAAATCTTAAACTAATCTCTTTAATATTATGTTTGTTTGCCTCACGTATTTCAATGGTGTTTAGGTTTTTTTATTGTGTAATATGTGTTTGACGTAAGTTATATTTTTGTGTTTAGTTGGTCTAAAAACGAGTAATCATGTGTTATTTCTCCTGTTACACAAAGAGGGTCTGCTTCTAGCGTTAGCTTATTCGTTAGGAATAATATCAGCCAGGATTCTTATCATAATGCTAGTCGGTACCGAGAATATATCAACAGTGTCATTCAGTTGGTTCAATACTATATCTCTATACCACGCGTGACTGAGTGTTTAGCCATGATATTCGTCCTGTAAGTTGGTATGTAAAACAGAGGGTGATTCCTTGCACGACTATATTTATTGGGTACATATAAACTTAGTGCTTCTAGAATCGCGGGACAGTTAAAGCAACCTTGGAAAACCTTTATTAGGAATATCGCAATGAATTCTTGCCTTCCTGTTTCGAGGCTTCTATAGTTACACACCGTGAGAAGTTCGGCATGGTGAGCATATTTTGGGTAATCGCCCTTTGTTCTGTACCACAGATATCTGAGGATATTTTATTGTATTTGTTCTATATTGTTTTTATATTTGAGCTTATGAGGAGCCCAAACTGTAGATGCATATTCTAATTTGGTTCTAATTAGATAATTATATAAGTTTCGGAGGATATCGGTGCTGTTAAATTCTCTTGATATTCTCATTATAAAACCGAGTAGTTTGTAACAGTAGTTAATAAGATGTTCATCATTCATGTTCATAAAAATCAATTAAATTTATTATATTCTCCACTTTTAACTCTATTTCCCCTTTGTGTAATACCTCCGTGGCCTGGTGGTAAGACGCTTGTCTGCTGATCCGAAGGTTGCGGGTTAGATCCCCGCTGAAATCCAGATTTTTTTAAATGGAATTCCAGTCTGGTTTTAACTTAGGGTCCATTAAAACATCTCTCTGGTTTGTTCGAAGAGATTGCCACATGTCAATAAACTCGCCAGATGAAATAAAAAAAAATAAAAAAATCATAAATATCATATAGTATAAACATTTTTACTCTATTTTCACCATAAACAATACACATAATGATGTAATAAATAAATGTTTTATAGTTCGGAAATTCTAGGATGAGTCCTGTGACAGCTCACAAATTTGCCCCCATACAAAACCTTGTAACGATGTTCAGTAATTTTAATGATTTTATCAACTTTAATATAAGCCTCAATTTTAATAAATAGCAAGTTATTTAGGTAAATACATGACATAAGGTTGTATTGGGGCAAATTTGTGAGCTGTCACAGGACTCATCCTAGAATTTCCGAACTATAGTTTTTGTTAACTCACTTGCTGAGGACACAGATAGTACGGAAATGCATTGTGATAAGCAAAAACATTAGTGAAATAAAACAAAGAACCATCTGTTAACTTTGTATTAAGTTCCACAAATTAACGCCTAAGTTATTTTAACAAATATTGTGTTCTTATTGATTTTAGGTTAAAATCGGGAAGGCTGCAGTAAAGGCGTTGGCAAGCAGAAATGGCACTAAATATGTGGTTGGAAACGTAGCCGAGGTAATATGTGAGTTAAAAAATCCAAATAATATAAAAAAAATGTATTTTACATGATATAAAATTTAATTAGATTTTTTAAATGGTAGAGAACTACAAAACATTATTCAAGACGACGCTCTACAAAGCCGAAGTTAGCCGATTATGGCCGAGAGTCTCTTTCTTAAGCCCGATGTGTATTACTTACCACCGGCTACTGTATCTAACCTTAAATTAATAACTCTCTCTGAACGGCGAATATTAGCGGATTTGATTATAGAATAAAGCTGCTCGCGATATTTGCGAAGTGTTCAATTAAGATGCTATAAATTAAAGGACATCTCGTCCATAGTTTTTGCGTTTCAAAGACAGTAATTTCGAACTGAAAGACATGAAGCGTCCGGACCACCAGTGGAACTTCGATGAGGACCGCTTAAACCATATTATTCATGAAGATCCCCTTTCAGGTCGAAATTACCGTATTTGAAACGCTAAAACCATCGACGAGCTGTCCTTTAATTCATAGCATCTTCACCGTACATGTTGCAAATATCGCGAGCAGCTTTGGCAGCTTTGTTTCCTCGATTGAACGCGAATAAAAGGATGTGTCGAAAATGCTCACATTTATCTACTTGTCATTCCATTTTGAAGGCTTGTAATCAAATAAAATAATATATGTAACGTAAAAGCAAACACAATATCTTGTAGAGCAGAAAACTGTCTTTCGAATGACGTATAACATTTACCATTTTGTTTTACTTTTGGTGCTCATTTTTAAATTTGAAAAAAAAACGGACACAACTTATGTTTACACCTATTACTTTTCAAAGTCGTGAATGGAATGATCGATTGTCCGAAACTCTTGGAATTGATAAGTATTCGAGTTCCGACAAGAATTACTAGACTACAAGACACATTTCTATATGGAAACTTTTGGAGACTTTTTTTAACTGCTTTTGAATTCATTATTGTGATATTTTTGTGATTTTACCTCCGTGATTGAGGATTTGTGAAGTGGTACTTTATATTTTGTTTTCAATTTGTATTTTGTTTTTGATTTGTTTTCAATGATTTGTCTATTGTGTTTGTATTTTTTGCGCAGTGCGGGCTGTGCGCCTATAGACGGCCTCTTATTGTTTTGGAAATACTAGTATGTGATTTTACGATTTGTTACCTGTTTCATTCTAAATATTTTTGTAGTATTAGTGTTTTTTATATATTGTATATATATTCTGTCAAACTTAATGTGTTGAGCACTCCCTACAGGCGTGATTGGCTCTTTTATATTTTTTGTTATTTTTGTTATAAGGTACATTGTACCGTTTACTTAAAAATAAATAAACAATGTACGAGAAGCTGATAACTTCATATTTTTGTTATAAGGTACATTGTACCGTTTACTTAAAAATAAATAAATAATGTAGGAGAAGCTGATAACTTCATATTTTTGTTACAAGGTACATTGTACCGTTTACTTAAAAATAAATAAATAATGTATGAGAAGCTGATAACTTCATATTTTTGTTATAAGGTACATTGTACCGTTTACTTATTAATAAATAAATAATGTACTGAGAAACTGATAACTTTTTATTTCTGTTATAAGGTACATTGTACCGTTTACTTAAAAATAAATAAATAATGCACGATAAGCTGATAACTTCATATTTTTGTTACAAGGTACATTGTACCGTTTACTTAAAAATAAATAAATAATGTACAAGAAGCTGATAACTTCATATTTTTGTTATAAGGTGCATTGTACCGTTTACTTATAAATAAATAAATAATGTACGAGAAGCTGATAACTTCATATTTTTGTTATAAGGTACATTGTACCGTTTACTTATTAATAAATAAATAATGTACTGAGAAACTGATAACTTTTTATTTCTGTTATAAGGTACATTGTACCGTTTACTTAAAAATAAATAAATAATGCACGATAAGCTGATAACTTCATATTTTTGTTACAAGGTACATTGTACCGTTTACTTATTAATAAATAAATAATGTACTGAGAAACTGATAACTTTTTATTTCTGTTATAAGGTACATTGTACCGTTTACTTAAAAATAAATAAATAATGCACGAGAAGCTGATAACTTCATATTTTTGTTATAAGGTACATTGTACCATTTACTTAAAAATAAATAAATAATGTACGAGAAGCTAATAACTTCATATTTCTAATAGATCCGGCCAGCGGTGGCAGTGGGGATTGGGTGAAACAGGAGTTCAATACTCCAATAGTGTTGACATACGAGCTGCAAGACACTGGAGAATATGGGTTCCTGCTGCCGCCAGAAAGGATTATACCCAACTGCCTCGAAGTCATGGATTCTCTTCTAGCCATCTTCGAGAACGGAAGGAAGCTGGGTGTTATTTAAAATGTTTCGTCTCAAAAATTATTAACTAATGATTAATAAAATACTATAGTACAAGAAATCTAAATATTTTGAAACATATAATTAATGTGTTTAAATTATTTTGTGTTTTATTTCTATTCAATTTGAATCATTTTACATATAACCATCATGACATTTCCTTTATAAGGTCCTTTTTGAGTGGAATAAAAGAATTCTTAATACCTTTGAGAGAAGCAAAAAGGTTTAGTGCTTTAAATTTCACCTTTTTTTTTCATTTAAAATATTGATCTAAAGAATGTATACAATTTATTTTTAATTACTTGAACTTTATAAAACATTGCTAAGACCTGTGCTTAATTATGCATCGGAGATTAGGACATTTACAACGTGGGATGAAACTGTCCTCTTTTTGAGAGAAAGCTTATCTGCAAATCGTTTGGTCAAATTCGTGGCAATAATACGTGAAGACAGGGGTATAACGAATATCTCTACTACATGTATGACGGAGTTAGCAAGTGTAATATGAATTTATAAACTGCTATCTTGGATACTTACACCGCATGCAGAGACTCAACTTACAAGAAAGGCTTTTTTTAGTGATCTGATTGGGTATAAGAAAGTAGGGAGACCAAAGCTGAGATGGCTGGAATGGAAGAACAGAGATCTGCCACACAGGATATAACCAATTGGGATATAATCAATGTAGCCAAATAGGCATCTTACCCAAAAGTAGTATGTCTATTTGGCTCCTATGATATAATATGAGGTGCCGAATTCAATAAAGGCAAAAGGGCCAAAAAAATAATGCAGTGAATCAGAAAAAAATATTGAAAAAAGCAAAATAACTCAACATCACATATTTGTTGAATTCAAAGCTGCTTTCATCTTAATAAAAAAATTAAAAGCTACACGTAGTGCGTTAGAAGATGAACATCTTATCATGTTGGTCTCGGAGGTCACCTCTTATCTTAAATGTCCCACAATATTACCTTACTTTAACTTACCCCTGATACGCTTACTGATTATTGAGAATTTCAGCCCCCTGAATAATTTTCTCCTCCTAAGATATCCAATGTCTTTTCTCTCCAGGAGTCCTTGTCAACTATATCCCCTCGCGCGATTCTTAAAGCCTGATTATAGACCCACTTGGCAACATCGATGGTCGTTACCCTCCTTCCGAAAGACAGATATTTTAATGTTTCCCTTGTATCAGGGCGTGCCTCGGTTCCCCGTGGGTATACCTAAGCTATTGGAGTTACCCAACATCTCCCTGATCATGGGAGTTTCAACGGCAAACTATTTAGCTTGAATCTTGTCCCTTCACCCTGTTGTAATTTTTGCAGCCATCTGGATCAATCCGTCGATCGCATTTTGTATGATAATTTCCGAAGAGAACTCCATTTAGCCTTAGATTGGTTCATCTTAGAACCAATTGGCTACTCCTATCCACTGACTTCAAAATATATTTTTGATACATTCGAAATTTTCTGTACAGGCACTTGCTAGGCTGTTTGGACTCCAGGCATTAAGCCGCTTTATAAGTATACTTACTGCACTGTGAGTCATTTTCTTCTCATGTGACATTGGACCTTAAGTCCGTCGTCGCTACCATTCTTTTCGAATTTTAGGTGTGTCGCCATTGGATAAAGAGTTTGAAAGAAATTAAACAGATTTCGATCTTTTAGTGGAGGTCGCGCTAGATGAGGACTTATTTTGTCCCCCATAACTGCGTGGCTGATGGTGGAATCGAACTGAAATAAACTTGGCTACTCTTTCCAGATCTTCCAACATGGAGTTCTATCTTAATCTGCAAAGTAACCCCCTTCCTGGAGGCTTTGTCTTAAATATAACTTTTAATGACTCAGCTTGGATTTTATGGCTTCGTATGTGCATGACAAACGAGGTTAACACGTGTCATCCATTTTACCCTTGTGCTATTGATTTTGAGGGGTTGCTGAACCATGGAATGAATTTCTTCATGGTTCCTGAATCTCCTGATGTCTACCGTTACACATTTCCCTAGCTTAAAGATCATCTTAAACAATTAATTGAAGTATAAGAAGCCATAGATCACCACAAATTCGATCAAGATGTTGTGGGTCGGCAGTTTGATCTCAGTTCTAATATTCTGGTACGAAGCTGATGTACGAGTACGTCGAGTCTTTTGAATTTAAATTTCAATTTGATTTGAATTTCATCGTAGTTTGTTATGCCACTGTCCATTTTATCTTTGGTTGGATAGTGTTCAATACAACAGTGCAAATTAGCATACACTTTTTATAATTATTACATTCTTGCTTGAGTTTTATGTGCACTTAAACAATCTACACTTGATCAATTATTTGTCCAAATGCACATCTCAACAAAACTAATATTTAGTATCGAAAAATATATCTAACCTTCAGACCTTTTTAACTTATTAAAATAAATGGCCACGTGGAAATACATCAGCCAAATTGTATTGTTCCGTAGTCGCTGTTGGACCTCGTAGTCGACGATCCTTTCTCCATCGAAGCTGTTCCGTCGAGTTTTTTATTGTAAGTGAAAATGAGTGAACCGTTGTACACTAGCAAACTCACCGACCATACCGCTGTACTGGATCCGATGGCACACCGAAGTGAGACGATCGGAGTATATCGGATGTTTTTTTTCCTTTTATTTTATTGTGGAAAAATATGTTTGACCGAAGTCATAGGTATCCTAACACCCTCGAATACTAGTCAGAAAAATGCCTGCGTCTTTTGAGGGGAGTAGCACAGCGCGGGGTACGAACCGACGACCTTCCGCACGAAAGAACAGTGCGTTACCACGTAGCCATGCACTTCACGTTGCATATATTGTATGCAACGAAAGCGTCAATATCGCAATGCGAAATCTATGCCAAAACTTGTATACATCTATGCAAAATACTACACGATACATTTTGAATGTGCATTTTACATACGACAGCGTAACGACAAAGAAAATTTATGTGCGTAAATATTTGTATAAAATGCAAATACACGTTATGAACTTGTTCCAATATACTTGTATGTCAACGTAATGAGCCGTTTGTGTAATTTACTCAATTGGTATATTTTTTGAACAAATAAATAACACCTGATTTTAAAACATTGTAACGAACACCTTTAAGCATATGCAGAATAATCTCCTTTATCTAAATTGTGTTGTTAATAATTGAATTTCGTAGTTCCACCATGAATATTAATAATGATTCACCTCCATTCCTTTCGGTCCTGAAGCACGGCGAGTACAGCACTCAATGAGGAACTAGTCATCTATTTTATTTGGTTTGTTCGTTTGGAAGTCTATAAGATGCGAAGCATCCGGCGCAAACACTACGTCTCGAAAACATTGAGTGTTCAGTGTGAAAGGTAAAGAAAATGAGACGCATGGTTGAACACGGAAATATTGGAACAAGTTGAAGAATTCTACTGATTCACAAACGTCTAGACTCCAGCCTCTTTTCAATGCAGCTGCTTAGTTGATATGTACTCATAGAAGTCATAAATATTGCCAAATTGGTCCGCTTCTAAAAGTGTTGCAAAATAATTAATTTCCAACTTAGTCTCATTGTATTCAAGTCGCAAAACCAAGTGTATGACATTCTTCAAAGACCCACAAGAGTGCAGAATTTCAGTACGTGACGAGCCAATTGAACAAGCAACCCAGTTCATATATCTTGGCAGTGAACTGCTCAGCTCTCATGACCTCTCCAGATAATAAAGGTCTCAGGTAGATAAAGCTGCAGTTGTAGCAGACTGCCTGACATATGTCATATGGAGGAATAAAGATATGAGAACGGATAGCAAGGTACGCATTTATAAGACCTGTGTGCGACCTATTTTCACACATGGCATCGAATCGAGGGCGGCCAATGTCAGGACAAAAAGGACAACGGAAATGAGAACTCTACGTGCTATTGCTAGGAAGACTTTGCGTGATCGTGTAAGGAACACCACAATCCGAGAGGTCTGTGAGGTCCAAGATGTGGTCAGATGGGGATGACAGCGTTGACGATACTGGTACCAACATGTACAGAGAATGAGTTCCACAAGAATTCCATACATAGCTCTGCATGGGGTGCCGGATGGACGGCGTCCACCAGAAAGACCCGTGAAACGATGGAGAGATAGCTGGAACTCAGCATCACAGGAGGACAATCCTGCAGTAACAGACTCTTGAGTATATAGAAAGTTTAAGAAGAAGAAGTATTCAAGTCCCTTAATGGGATATCTTCATTGTATTTTTTAATCTGTATCTGAGAGATATTTCTTCGGAGATAAGTAGAACTTTAAGTTCGATTTATTTTCATCTAATAAATTGAGTGTTTCAAATCAATCCAATAGGGTCCTATGATTATCCTAGAGCTTTTGTCGTTGCTGATCCTGTAGCGTGGAATGGTCTGCCTCCAAGTGTCATAGATATGTGTGGTGTATACAGCTTTAGGAAGTACTTGAAGACAATCCTTTTTGGGAAGTCTTACCAAAATTCATGAATGGGTTAGAGCACCCTTAAGGGAGGTATTCTACTCTAGAGGCGTGAATTTCGGACGTTTTTTCAGACTAAATAAAAAAAAACTAAAAATATTTTTCCTATACATTTTTTACTATTTGTTTATTGATGATTTGAGAATGAACAAAAAAATTTTGATTTTTTTTTTTTAAATTCATGATGTTATCAGCTGTTATATCTTGTCGTAAAAAGGGTGTAAACTGGTCGACATGATTGGAGCCTTTTTGTAAATTTGAAACAAAAATCATACACAATTTCTTAATGAAAAATAATGTCGTTATAGTTGGTACCATTTTTTTTAAACTTGTAAAATGGCTATCTTTAAAAATTCTATTTTTTTTCCTTTTTTTCAAATTTTTTAATTTTTTTAAAATTGTTTTTAATTTTTCAAGGTAGGAACGATATAAAAAAATATTTATCAAAGTTCGAAGGCAATCGGTTGGATAGAACTTGAGATTTTATGTCGACCAGGTCGAAAAAAGTAGTTTCGAGAAAAACGCGTTTAAAGTTTTGAGATTATTGTCAGTCATTCATAGCTTTGACTAGAGAATTTAAAAAATTTCCTTTTGAGAACCTATTTTTATAGGTACAAACTTTAAGAATATTCAAAAAGATTTTTTCATATTTCTAGAGTAGAATATTCCCTTAAGGAGAGTTAGCTCTCCAAAAGGTAGCATATAAATTGTCCTATCATTATTATTTGCGAGGTCTTATCAAAATTTATTATTCTTTATGAACACACATTGTGTTAAGAATATACCTCACCATAGTTTAATATTATATAATAAAAATGAACAAGATGGAAGTGTCAGTCATGTGTCGTGTGCGGACGGGCCACTGCGTGGTGGCTAGTCACCTTAACATAAGGTACTGTGGAGAATCTCGGCAGCGAGTGTAGTCGAGATGATGAAATTACAGCCCATGTATTTTCGGTTGTTCTTTACGAGACATACTTGATTTACTAAACGCCATATATTAACCACGTCCAATGAATGTGGCGTTCCTTCTTTCTTAAAGGGACTTCACTATTATACGAGTAAATAGATTGTTAAAATTTTTAAGCTTAAATTGTCTAGAATTGGCATTTTTTTAATGGCATTTTGTCTAGAATTTGGCATACGTTTAAGTCATATAATTACATAACATATTGACTCATATAATTACATAACATATTGACTCATATAATTAAATAACATATTGACTCACATAATTACATAACATATTGACTCATACAATTTCTTAGTGACTTTAATTTAGTAATACAAATCATCATAGTTTGGGTGGGTTGCTTTTGAATTTGTGTTTAGAAAGTTTATATTAACAATAAAAATTAACGAATATATAAATAAATGAATACCTCCTATGGGTTCAATACACATTAATTGGATATAATAAAACTTTATGTAGACACCAAATGCAATACACTTCATTCTTTTAACTTAGTAACATAAGGTTACCTCGATAAAAGTCGTTGGTGCAAACATGTCTTAACACGTAGTAGTAGATTATGTTGAAGTTTCGTGGAACTTCAGTAATTTGACGCTTGCTTGCTCTCGTACCACTAGATTGGGGCTCGTATACCACTAGTGGTACGTGTACCACACTTAACGGACTGTTGATCTAATACAATTAAACATAAACTATGATTTCAATAATATAATATTTTTGGTATTTCTGTTCTGCTCTGCTTTCTATATTAGTGCTGCAAATATGTTAGAGATCTCTATACTTGACTCACAAAACACTTTTATCCAGATAATCTTTCAGTCATCTCTTCGAAAAGTCTTCTTTCAGATATTTCAATTTAACGGTCTTTTTAGCGTACTCTCGCGGATAGATGAGATGGGATACCTCAGAGAATATGGTTCTGAAGTTTCATTTCCAGTAATATGGTCAGTTTATGGATTCGTTTAAACTCCAGTAAGGATGCGGACCATGCTGTAGAAATTCAGATCGAGTTCACATTTAATTTCCTTGATGCAGGGTAATGATTTAAACGTGTTCAATTTCACTGAAAGTATATATTTAAAAAGTGATAAATTTTATATAGAATAACGTGAGCGTTATTCCCACAAATAAATAAGCAAGATAGATGTAAGAAACGAATGTATCGAGAAAAGGGATGGTTTAAGTGAGATGAATAATAATATATTATTTATAATTAAGGCGTTAACAAGAAATAGGAAATACTTTAAATAAAATATTTTTACCTTTTTCATACAATAAATGTGCATGTTCTATAAAAAAATCCGGTTTCATATTTACAGGCCTATGTATACAGAATGATGTTTAAAAAAAATTACAACAAAACAAAAATTTATACGTATTAGGACGCTCTAAAACTATCACCAATGGCATCTGGAGTAAACAGTGAATATTCGATGATAATATTGAGAAACAAATTATGAAGTTTTGAGAAGAGCAAACTGCTATTGCATCGATATCCTGATGTAGCGTGCACGTCTGCGTTGCTCTGGATACGTGGCTCGTATGCCGAGGTACAGACTTTCAAGAAATATTATCTTAAATGAGCTGACGGAAGGTAGATGGAGGCACGGTGGCCAGCGCAAGATATAAAATAAGGGCGTACTGCATGAGACACTTAAGCTATTGATAATGCTAAACATAACTGGAAGCAATCAGCAGCAAATATAGCCAAATAACGTGAGACTGTTGGTAGTTATCAGGGCTGTTAATGGAGAAAGAAGAAGCAGACAAACTGAAAGTACATAAGCTCCTTGCCCTCTCTATGCAACAGGATACGCTTACACAAATGGCTTACATTGTCATCTCAGGTGGCACCAAAGTCAGATAACCTAATCACCCAATTTGTATTGCGTAGTGGGTTTTTATTCATTCGCAATGTTATGTCAGCTGTTACAATTTTTTCGGCATTTTTTTACAACCATCGGTTGTATATTGTTTTAAACTCTGATGATGTTAGTTAATTATAGAAGTTTGTTTGTAAATTATTTTCCCGAATAAGGATTGAAACAATCTATTGACTTTCTTATCAAGGTTTAGCACCGTGGCCAACTAACTTACATTATTTATTTGATTGTGCTATAATCGTATTAGGTTGTTTGTAAATTATTTTCCCGAATAAGGATTGAAGCAATCTATTGACTTTCTTATCAAGGTTTAGCACCGTGGCCAACTAACTTACATTATTTATTTGATTGTGCTATAATCGTATTAGGTTGTTTGTAAATTATTTTCCCGAATAAGGATTGAAGCAATCTATTGACTTTCTTATCAAGGTTTAGCACCGTGGCCAACTAACTTACATTATTTATTTGATTGTGCTATAATCGTATTAGGTTGTTTGTAAATTATTTTCCCGAATAAGGATTGAAGCAATCTATTGACTTTCTTATCAAGGTTTAGCACCGTGGCCAACTAACTTACATTATTTATTTGATTGTGCTATAATCGTATTAGGTTGTTTGTAAATTATTTTCCCGAATAAGGATTGAAGCAATCTATTGACTTTCTTATCAAGGTTTAGCACCGTGGCCAACTAACTTACATTATTTATTTGATTGTGCTATAATCGTATTAGGTTGTTTGTAAATTATTTTCCCGAATAAGGATTGAAGCAATCTATTGACTTTCTTATCAAGGTTTAGCACCGTGGCCAACTAACTTACATTATTTATTTGATTGTGCTATAATCGTATTAGGTTGTTTGTAAATTATTTTCCCGAATAAGGATTGAAGCAATCTATTGACTTTCTTATCAAGGTTTAGCACCGTGGCCAACTAACTTACATTATTTATTTGATTGTGCTATAATCGTATTAGGTTGTTTGTAAATTATTTTCCCGAATAAGGATTGAAGCAATCTATTGACTTTCTTATCAAGGTTTAGCACCGTGGCCAACTAACTTACATTATTTATTTGATTGTGCTATAATCGTATTAGGTTGTTTGAAAAGTATTTCAGCGTTTTTACGTCAAACTCAAACGTAAAATGGCATCAAATGCTCGTGAATAGTGGTTTTCAATATTTTCAGCATCTCTCGTGTCGTAGAACGCAGGTTATACTCAACCAATGCCTTGATTTAGTCATCATTAGTAGAAATCGGCTTTTGAGAGTGGATCTTCGACCATCTTCGAGTGTCGAACACAATTACAATTTTTTAAAACAACATTTAACACATTCGATCCCTCTGTGCATCATCATGATATTCTGTATTTAATTTATTTTCTTTTGTTTTTGTCGTATTCATTACTTTGCGGTAGTAAAAATCACCAAGCAACGAAACAACAGCATAGTGTTCTTTCATTTTGTAAATAACACCAAAAAAACGCATTAGCAATTTCGGTAAACGATAGCTGAAAAACGCAAAAAAATATTTGTTTCCCGTTCAAAAAAAATCATTTTGGTGCCTACCTACTCACCTACCCTTATTAGCCAATACTTTCCTCCCCCTCCTGTACTTATTAGAAAAAAATTATTATAGACATAATTTAGTTAATCTTCAACTTACAAGTAAGACAGAGGTCTTTGAAACCGGTAGTGAACTCAGTGAAACCGGTAGTGAACAGTTGGGAATATAAAAGAATTAAGTGCTTTATTTATTTTATTAAAAAAATATATGTTTTCCTTTCTCTGGCCCTGTCCCCCTTTTCTATCTTATGATCTTGCTTATTGCTCTCTCACGCATACCACTTCTTTTACAATAATCCGCTGTGACATTGAAGTGTATCTCACAATAACACTGAAATAAGCTCCTGATAAACACTGAACGGTTACGTTTTTTGGCGCAAAATAACTGTCAAAATCAACACAATAGTGTTGCAATATGTGAAAAATTAAACAAATGTCTGCGATTCCCCTAAAACACACAATTCTGAAGTTATTCATAAGTTGTGTCTTTATTTTTTTTCCTGAATAAGCCATACTTTATTCAGAGTCTAATATACGAGTATAAGCACAGGGTTCACAACAAACCGAGATCTTTCCACCTGAAGAGATTCTGGAAACTGGAGGTAGAAACACGTGGATTAATAATACACATATAAATAGTGGAAAAACAGAGGTATTTATTGTTAAATATGAAAAAAAAAACATTCATTGTTTCATAAAAAGTTTCAGAACCATTGTTTCATAAAAAGCAAACAAGTGTTCATATCTTCACCTCCTGGCTATATGACCAAGAATTGTTTCAGAACTAAATCTGTTATGTTGTAAGATGAAGGTTGTGTTATGGATAGTGTTAGGGATACAATGTGGATGCTATTTTTTCACCGGTCTCGAGGCTGAGGATTATGACAATTGTCGTGTGTATAGACTTAAATCGCATAGTGAAATGCAATATGATTGTTTGTGCAATTTACTGTTGACAATGCATCCCATTAACTTTTGGACCAAACCTAATACTGTTGGGAAACCCGTTGACATCATGGTCTGCTCTGAAAACCTAGAGGATTTTTTAGATGAAATTGACAAATTTGGAATAAATTACTCTGTCATAATGGACAATGTTCAAAGGTGAGTTTGAATATTTTTAATAATTCGTAACTTACGTTTTCTTCTCTATCCTTGCATGATTAATACTGAGCACCATGGTTCTCTGCTTTATTTCGAATTCGGCGTCACCTGTCTCCGTTTGTATTTTGTTACGAACTTTGTTTCAGGAAAATGAAAAGTGGATCTGGAAAAAAGACTAATATGTGTCATATAAATGCTCTTGAATGGCGTACTTTGAGACGATTACATGAAGAAAAAAATACATAACAGAATACGGAATGAAGTGACTATGGACGAATGTGAACTTAAAGCTGATGTGTTGACGAAGATAAAGAAAAGCTCACTGAGATGGTTTGGGCATGTTGACGAATGAAGAAAAAAAAACTAAATAGACGATAAAGACAGAGGCCTTCGAAACCGATAGTGAACTCAAATAAACCATCAGTGAACACAACACATGGAAAATAAGTGTTTGTTTTTTTGCATTTTAAATAATAACAACTTTAAATAATAACAAAGTTGGTTTTAAAACAATGTGTTGTATGATTTTGATACAATCTACCCCATTGACTTTGTTTAATTCCTAATTCATCCATCATCTGAGAATAAACTACCTAAATATCTGAATTCCTTAACAAGCACTATTTTTTTATCACTCACGTTTACTTTTCCTTTCACACTTTTCTATCACAATCATTTTGGATTTAGCAACATTCATTCTCAGATTAATAGCTCTTATACAATCAACTTATCAAACTCTAATTCTTTTTCATTCTTCGCTGTCACTACGTATGCCGATGTCATGAAAATAAAAAAATACTTTTATTCAAATTTAAACACACAACTTTGATTATTCAAATGTCATATGATTATTTGTTATTTACGTAAATAGCATTCATCAATATTTTGAGGTGAATGACTGTCAAGTCAACACTCTGTGTTTATGTGCTAAATATTTGAAGACCGCGATTTGAAGACCGCGCTGTTTTTCTCTTGCACTAGAACAAAAAGTGTTTTTTATGTAAGAATAAATAAAACTTAGGTTTCGTCTATTTTACTATTAAAACAAAAATAATTCTCGCCATTAGATTTAAATAAATATAATTTTAAAGAATTTTTTTACACTATGATTGTATACAATACAAACTGGCAGGCTTATTACTGTTTGGCAATCTCTTACAAGCAACCAGGAAGATTTTAAAAAGGCATTACGTACAAACCGAACCGAAATTCTTTTATAAAAACTGGGTTTCGAGAGAAATTGAAACCACAACAACCGGGTTGGAGGCAGGCGTCTTATCAACTTGGCTACAGAGGTCATGGGCAGTAAAAATATATATTTAAAAATACATATATGATATATGAAATAAACTTATATTTTGTTGAAATTTAATAAACATTTACTGTCCTTTTTTTTCAATTATATTTGATTCTTCTACACTTATACATCCTTTTTTTTTATTAAACAAAGTAAGTTATTGTACAAATACGAGTATTTGATAATACTTTACCTATATACACATTTATTACTTAACTAATCTTAATTATATGTTATCATTTATAAACTTACTTAATCTTATTTTCCTACATGTCATCTTAATATATGAGATCTTAGAAATAATGAACACCTACATACTACTTGTAACTAGATAACAATTCTTACAACTAATTATTTAGCAAAAACAAGTCCATTCGTTCAGGCTACTTGTATTCCATCACATTCACTCAGACCTTGGTCGTCCCAGCTAATACTGTAGGTGGACTAGTCAGGCAACAGATAATGCTTCGGGGCCTTGTGCTTGTAGGTCGGATTTACTCTCGTAAGCCCCCAGGGCAGCGACTAAGGGATTGCTGTGATTTTGTTGGATTTTATAGAACTTCCAGATCCAAGCGTGTGTGAACCATCATGTGTGTACGTTAGTCCTAAGAACCACCACATGTATACATCCTGTAATCTATTCAAATTTTTAATGTTTTTTTAAATTATTTATTTATTATATTTTTCAATTATCTACAAAATATCACTAATAAAATTATATAAGAAAGGCAATAATATAAAAATGTACCATCTCAATCGCCTCTCCTCCATCTTGCTGTTGATGTCTGTAACCCCCAGGCTTCCACGAATGCGTGAGCTTCTTATTTTGTCTCTTAGGGACACACCTGCTGACCATCTTAGAATGCGCATTTCAGCAGTTTCTAGTTGCCTAGAGTAAGAGGTGTACATCGTCCAGCATTCGGAGCCATAGAGGAGTGCGGGTCTGACAATCGTTTGGTATACTTTTCGCGAAGAAAAATGTTATTGCTTAATACATCATTCATCAGTAACGATAACTAAGAAAGGTTATTTGTAAAAACATTCATCTGCAGGCATAACTAAGAAAGGTAATTTGTAAAGACATTCATATGTAGGCATAACTAAGAAAGGTAATTTGTAAAGACATTCATCTGTAGGCATAACTAAGAAAGGTAATATTTAAAGACATTCATCTGTAGGCATAACTAAGAAAGGTAATTTGTACAGACATTTTGCATCTCTCCATAGAAAATATCAGTTGGAATATCAGTAAAACAGTGATTTAAGAAGTCAAAGTTATTAACACAACAAAATTTGTTTAAAATCACTTGCAGTGACTATCACATCATTCAATGTCAGTTATCTTTCAGTAAAAAAAATGTAAGTCATTTTCTGATGGAAAATTAGTAAAGTAACCTTTCTTGGAAATAACATTGTGTTTTGTGTAGACAGCGACTATTTTTTTATCGCCATAGCAAAGAAGTTGGCTACCTCAGGGCTATAACCAAGATTTCAATTCCAAATATTCATCTTAAAGCACGCATTTTGACTTGTTTTTTTTATTAAACCATATTTTACATTTTAGGGTCATAGATGAACAATCAAATAATTCCACAGAAGGAACAGATCACATGACATGGAAAGGTTATCCAAAGCTTGAAGCATATTACGCTTGGTTGGTGGAGTTATCCGCGACCCATAAACACGTTCACCTAATCGACGGGGGGAACACCTTCGAAGGTCGTGATATCCTGGGAGTTAAAGTATCGTTTGGACCCCATAAAAGAGCTGTGATGCTTGAAGGTGGAATCCATGCTCGAGAATGGATCAGTCCTTCAACAGTTACTTTTATATTGAAGGAAATTATCTACAGCCAAGATCCACTTTGGAGAGAAATAGCTGAATCATACGATTGGTATATATTCCCTGTAACCAATCCTGATGGGTATGCTTATTCTCAGACAAAAGGAGTAAGTCTCAGTATATATTTACCTTTTTTAAACTTGTCTGGAGAGTAGTGTGTTCATTTAGTAACCAAGAGTGCTAGGCTCAATTCGCTGTGGGTCACACACTAGTTTTTAAAGTGCAAACCCATTTATCTGTATTTATTATTATGCAAAGCAGATATATATTGAGTTAATCAAAATATGTTGCTTAATTGTTGGATGTCTTAGACCAACCCCAATGTAAATGGTTTACATACTTTCTGAGATATCGTCGCTTTATTGCATGCAGAAATTAGAAACAAACAACTTTGTAATCCCAAATTGCTTATATCTAACAAGTATCAATACTGCCAAGACTGAAGTCTCACAAGAGCTTTATGACCACCAACAATCTCTTCAAATGCTCTCCGAATAGTATGCATGTTGATTTTTGGAGAGCTAACATAAGCCTGCGGACATGGGAGTGCCTGGGTCTGCGGATTTGGAGAGCTAAGCCGGCGGACTTGGGCCTGCAGCCATTGGAGTGCCTGCCAGTGGGACAACACCTACCATAGGACGTATGGAGATGTCTTAATCACCTTCGCATCCCCGTGGGTAGTTCAAAACAATTTCTTCAGATAGGAGATCGTTACAGAGAACCCAACAATGTCGCGCCTGATGGCTTGTACACTGTGTCTCGTAAACTGTTCAGAAGAAGACCTGTAGAAGAGATAACCCAATGCCACCGTAGTTGCATCTTTCTGGATTGATACAATATTGATCTAGTTTTTTCGATAGGATTGAAATTATTATCCTGCTACTAGCTACGAGATGTGTTGTGTAAAAATCCATTATACACGGTTTTTATTTGTGATATATTTACATTCAGTATTTACTTACTCTTTTATTTAACGAGTAGTGAAATCTTGATCGATCTGTCATTGAATAATTGTTTTGTAATTTATTTTTATCAAACACTGTTTATTCCACTTTTTGTAACGGTATAACCCTACCGGTTTCAAGGTGCACACCTCGTCTTCAGGGGAGCACAAACAAGAGTAAATTCTGTTCGAACTGGTACCGATATACACGCTTCAACGGTTGGGGGCTGAGAGGTGAGGGAGGTATGAGAAGATTTCGGCCAAGAGCGGAGAGATTTTTGGGATATAACTGTTCACCAGATGTTCGGATCGATGTACTAACTTAGAAATTTCTCACCTCTCAGCACCCAACCGTGGAAGCGTGTATATCGGTACCAGTTCGAACAGAATTTAGTCTTTTTTGTGCTCCCCTGAAGATGAGGTGAAAGCCTTGAAACCGGTAGGGTTATACCGTTACAAAAAGTGGAATAATCAGTGTTTGATAAAAATAAATTGCAATGTCTTTAAACCTCCACAACGTTTAATGCTTTAACTATAAACAACGAATAATTGTTTATGTTATGTTGCCCATTTTATCTAAATTGATTAAATTTTAAACATGTAAAGATGTATCATATCGATCGTTCATCTTTGTATCATTTTATTTCAATACTCAATTAGAAAATCGTACCTCATCGTATTGTTTTATTCGATTGATTGTTTTTTTTTTTCCAAAATACAATTTTTTTCCCATTTGATGGTAGACTCGCATCGCTCACGTGTGGGCTAGAAACAATAAAGATAAAGATGGTGATGAAAAATACCGTCTATTGTACCTTCGTTTTTGGAAGCATTCGTTGTCTCCAAAAAATTGAAAACTTTTTTATACATTTTTTTTATTTTTTTTTATCCACTTTGCACGGATTTCTCCTGTTACACAAAGAGGGTTTGCTTCTAGCGTTAGCTTATTCGTTAGGAATAATATCAGCCAGGATTCTTCTCATACTGCTAGACGGTACCGAGAATATATCAACCGTGTCATTCAGTTGGTTCAATATCTCTATACCACGCGTGACTGAGTGTTTAGCCATGATATTCGTCCTGTAAGTTGGTATGTAGAACAGAGGGTGATTCCTTGCACGGATATATTTATTGGGTACATATAAACTTAGTGCTTCTAGAATCGCGGGACAGTTAAAGGAACCTTGGAAAACCTTTATTAGGAATATCGCGATGGATTCTTGCCTTCTTGTTTCGAGGCTTCTATAGTTACACACCGTGAGAAGTTCGGCATGGTGAGCATATTTTGGGGAATCGCCCTTTGTTCTGTACCATAGATATCTGAGGATTTTTTTTTGTATTTGTTTTATATTGTTTTTATATTTGAGCTGGTGAGGAGCCCAAACCGTAGATGCATATTCTAATTTGGTTCTAATTAGATAATTATATAAGTTTCGGAGGATATCGGTGCTGTTAAATTCTCTTGATATTCTCATTACAAAACCGAGTAGTTTGTAACAGTCCGATATCAAACGTGAGACATGGTTAACGAACGTGAGTCCGACATCGAAGGTTACGCCCAAATCCTTGAATTCAGAAACTCTGTTTAGTGCCACTCCCTGTATAGTATACTGATGGTGGATTGGTGAAAACGATCGACTATAAGATACACAGACACATTTATTAATGTTGAACAGAAGATGATTTTGCTCACTCCAGGAGACTAGGGAGTCTAGGTCCTGTTGTAACTGTGCACAGTCGTGAGGTGAATTGATCTTTTTGAATATTTTCAAGTCGTCAGCGAACAATAAACATGTCGAGTGACTTATGGAATTTTGAATGTCGTCTATTAATATGAGGAATAGTAGTACATGTACAATAACTGATAAATGCGATTTGTAACCCTGAAAAAAAAACCTGTTAATTTAAGACAGTGATTTAAGAATATTTTAATTAGAATACATATGGTTTTCGAATATAAATAGGCCAAAACCAGTACGGTTGTCGTCAAAGAAAGAATACGAGAATTGAATTTTGAATACAAGAGAGCGAGAGAGGAATACTTGGAAACAAATTGAAATTATACTGAACGAACCGGTGTAAAAGGGGACGATGCCAATTTATTTTGAATTGTAATTCATTAAATAATTAATTTATTTCCTATTATATTGAACCTTATAATAACTTGTGTTTACTACTTCGAAACATATTAAAATTATAATGAACGAAACGGTGTAAAAGGGGACGATGCCAATTTAATTTAAATTGTAATTCATTAAATAATTCATTTATTTCCTATTATATTGAACCTTATAATAACTTGTGTTTACTACTTCGAAACAGATTGAAATTATACTATACTGAACGAACCGGTGTAAAAGGGGACGATGCCAATTTATTTTGAATTGTAATTCGTTAAATAATTCATTTATTTCCTATTATATTGAACCTTATAATAACTTGTGTTTATTTATGTTATGTTTTTTTTTAATGTAGACAATTATATGTGGCTTTTTCAAGATGTCGGAAACGCGAAAACATTAAAGTCAATATATCTGAAACAAGTCTTCAAGGAAAACTTTATCAACGATTTAAATTGAACAACAGTAATGTTTATACACAAAACATCGTGTATAAAGAGATTTTTGGGAATTAAATAATTCATAAATCAAGATGTACCTTTTTTATTTTAAACTTGAAACATTAATGAACCCAAAAAACTTTAAGCTGATCTTGCTCCATTCGGTATTTCAAAAATGTATAATTTGTTTTACTTCCGTGAATATTTCACGGGTTGCAACTAGTAACTATTAAATCGCAACTATGACAAACAAGTTAAACATTACAATAAGTAAAAGCTGTCATTACAATAAGTAAAAGCTGTCATTACAATAAGTAAAAGTTGTCAAATAATATTTTAAAATTAAAAATATTAATAACAATTAAATCGCAACTGTGACAAAAGCTTTTTTCGCACACGGACGTAAGTACATATTTATATTATTTTATATTGTTTGATTGCAGAATCGTTTATGGCGCAAGACAAGAACTCCAAATGAAAACGTTAATGGAACTCAGTGCTTTGGAATAGACGGCAACAGAAATTGGCCTGCAAAATGGGGAGGTAGATTTTTTCATTCATATTTTCTCGTATCAGTCTTTTTTTCAAAATCAACAAAAAAGAAATCTCTTTTTACAATAAATATGTTAACTGAAGAGACTTTTTTTGAATAATTTACATATAACTAAATACTTTTCCTTTCTAAAGGTCGATTTACACACATCAGTGAATGACGGTACCGTGACCGGCCCGGGATGAAACCGACATAGTCAAAAATATTCTTCTATGGATTTGAAGGGTCTTGTTCACACTTGTCCGGTGCGTGACCGCGACAGTGCAAGCAATGCTGTCGCCGTCAAGGTCTATTACACGCATCAATGACGTGACAATATCGTGACCAGCCCATGATTTAAACCGACATGGTCAAAAATATTCCTCTATGGCTGTGATCTCCAAACTTTTTTGACCGCATACCCTTTTATGACGAAAATAATCACAAATTGTGCCCCCAAATTATATATACTCGTACATACATACATACATACATACACACATGCATGCATGCATGCATACA
Organism: Odontocerum albicorne; assembly: GCA_949825065.1. Taxonomy (NCBI): domain Eukaryota; kingdom Metazoa; phylum Arthropoda; class Insecta; order Trichoptera; family Odontoceridae; genus Odontocerum; species Odontocerum albicorne. Next base: position 37,166,796 of record OX463855.1, read on the forward strand.
TACATACATACATACATACATATATACATACATACATACATACATACATACATACATACATACATACATACATACATACATACATACATACATACATACATACATACATACATACATACATACATACATACATACATACATACATACATACATACATACATACATACATACATACATACATACATACATACATACATACATACATACATACATACATACATACATACATACATACATACATACTATACATACATACATACGTACGTACGTACGTACGTACGTACATACATACATACATACATACATACGTACGTACGTACGTACGTACGTACGTACGTACGTACGTACGTACGTACGTACGTACGTACGTACGTACGTACATACATACATACATACATACATACATACATACATACATACATACATACATACATACATACATACATACATACATACATACATACATACATACATACATACATACATACATACATACATACATACATACATACATACATACATACATACATACATACATACATACATACATACATACATACATACATACATACATACATACATACATACATACATACATACATACATACATACATACATACATACATACATACATACATACATACATACATACATACATACATACATACATACATACATACATACATACATACATACATACATACATACATACATACATACATACATACATACATACATACATACATACATACATACATACATACATACATACATACATACATACATACATACATACATACATACATACATACATACATACGCACACCCACACCCACACCCACACACACACACACACACACACACATACACACATACATACATACACCCATACACACACACGCGATAATGTGATAATGAAACACACGCGATAATGAAACACACTCGATAATGAAACAATATATGTACATGCAATTGATAAATTACAAGAGAAATTTAAAATTATAATTTAATGGGAACAACGTGATTGAGTTTGTTGACTAATTTCGGTAAAATCTGTCTTGATTCTCTGTGTTAATGCTATTCCAAGATCTGGTTCTAATTCTAATTTATTTCTGTTTTTGGTTTTAATTATTTTCATTGCCGAAAATTAATTATTGTCATTGTTTTTTTAAATTATCGGCAATAATGTCGATTCGCCTGGCAACGGTATTTGCCGACAAGGGAATAGATTTTAGTTTCTGAGCATATTCCTCTCCGTGAATTATTTCCACCCTTTTTATTGCTGCAGGAAGAAGAAGTGTTTCGCCAATTGTGTGTGGCTTTTTATCTTTCGCTATTAAGTAAGAAACCTCAAGAGAGGCTCGGAGTAGGCGTACCCCACTTTAGGGACCAGTGCTCTATGGATTTGAAGTCTCGTCGGCGCGCGAACGTGCAAACAGTGAAACATCAAATTACTTTCGGACGATATTTTTGGTATTACGGCCGTGATTTTGATTTACTTTTTTTAGTGTTTTTTTTAAGTTTTCATTTTGTTTTATTTATATTGTTTTATCAGAAACATGAACGAAACATAAAAAAATATATCATTTAAAAAAAAAACTACTTTTATTATTACTAAAAAAACTACTTTTGTTATTATTCCGAGTCAAGTCTTGATCCGAGTGATTATCTTAAGGTTTTGATACTTTTGTAAGTATTTAAAAAAATATATCATTATAAAAAAAAACAACTTTTATTATTACTATTATTACTAAAAAAACTACTTTTGTTATTATTCCGAGTCAAGTCTTGATCCGAGTGATTATCTTAAGGTTTCGATAATTTTGTAAGTACGAGTATTTAAAAAAATATATCAATATAAAAAAAAACTACTTTTGTTATTATTCCGATTCGTTAAGTAACAACAAAGCATACTCACAAGACATGTCAGAGTCACCAGTGTGTCGGCAAACCTTGAAAAGATGAAAGCTTTGCCGAGTCTTTGGTTACCGCCTCTGATATATTTTTTAAAAACAAATAATATTTGGATCATGAGCTTTATTTTTTGAATAATACAGACATCACGCTCTAACTGAATGTACAGAAATTTAATGACATTTTGAGATTCTAATTTTTGTAAGACTGATCTTTAGATCAGAATGGCGTCCTATAGTACATTTGGGAATTTTTACTATCCATTTTGACTACTTAAATTAATATCTCCTCACAGTACATTTCGCAAAAAATGCTCGTTAAATCACACTTAAAGTAATCATTATAAAAAAAACTACTTTTGTTACTTTTATTATTAGTATTATTACAAAAAAAAACTACTTTTGTTATTATTCCGAGTCAAGTCTTGATCAGAGTGATTATCTTAAGGGTTTGATACTTTTGTAAGTATTTAAAAAAATATATCATTATAAAAAAAACTACTTTTGTTACTTTCTTCTGATAGTTACTTTCCTTGATAGTTCAAAAGTCACTTATCTCAAACAAACTGCCAGTCGTTCTCTTGGGGTGATAGCTTTTCTCCAGTGTGTGTCTTGCTTTTTCAGATAAACTTCCAATTTGCTTAACAGTAAGTTGAACGAATTTTCTGACATTCTGAAGTATTCATAAAACTTTGCTCCATCGTCCATCAATTCTTTATACAAAGTGGCAAATTCCCCTTCTGTTGCTCTGGTTTTCCATGCCTGATGAACCCACATCCGTTTTTTCACTAGTTCTGCCTCTTCTTCATCCAAAACCAGAGCAATCATCAAGAGTTCATCTTCGGAAAACATCGCCATTTTGGGCACTCAAATGGACTGGCAAAAAAAATTACTTTCGGACGATATTTTTGGTATTACGGCCGTGATTTTGATTTACTTTTTTTAGTGTTTTTTTAAGTTTTCATTTTGTTTTATTTGTTTTATTTATATTGTTTTATCAGAAACATGAACGAAACATAAAAAAATATATCATTATAAAAAAAAACAACTTTTATTATTACTATTATTACTAAAAAAACTACTTTTGTTATTATTCCGAGTCAAGTCTTGATCCGAGTGATTATCTTAAGGTTTTGATACTTTTGTAAGTATTTAAAAAAATATATCATTTAAAAAAAAAACTACTTTTATTATTACTATTATTACTAAAAAAACTACTTTAGTTATTATTCCGAGTCAAGTCTTGATCCGAGTGATTATCTTAAGGTTTTGATACTTTTGTAAGTATTTAAAAAAATATATCATTTAAAAAAAAACTACTTTTATTATTACTAAAAAAACTACTTTTGTTATTATTCCGAGTCAAGTCTTGATCCGAGTGATTATCTTAAGGTTTCGATACTTTTGTAAGTATTTAAAAAAATATATCAATATAAAAAAAAAACTTTAGTTATTATTCCGATTCGTTAAGTAACAACAAAGCATATTCACAAGACATGTCAGAGTCACCTGTAGTGTGTCTGTAAATCTTGAAAAGATGAAACGCTTTGCCCAATCGATACCGCCTCTACTATATTTAAAAAAAACAAATAATAATTGGATCACGAGAATTATTTTTTGAATTTAATACAGACATCACGCTCTAACTGAATGTACGGAAATCACTGTTAAGATCACGGCCGGTGGAATCATGGGACCATCATGGCACTGTCCGGCACTGTCATGGCACGTACCGGTCACCTTCACTGATGTGTGTAAATCGACCTTAATGTGTTATCTGGAGAGTAGTTTCATATTTTTCGGATAGATGTCGTAAGCACAAAGTTTTCGTAATTAACTTCAATCCAAACATGTTGAGTGCATATTTTTATGAAAGGTAATAGTGTAGCGCATTTTTCGGTCATATAAATTGGTTTTAAGGCGTCATTTTGAAGATGGAACAAAGAAAGAATTTTTTCGGTACTTTTTTTTCTACCGCAGAAGAAAAAATATGTGTACAGTGTAATTAATATATGTACGGCAACGATGCAATTAACGGTCGTGTTTGTCAAATGTGCGAGTAGTTTGAAAAATCCGTTATGATTTGAAGATAGATAACAGCCAAATTAAGGCTTCTATTAAGGATAACTAATGTTCCACGACACAAGAGATTGCAGAAATATTAAAATCGTTAAAAAACCACACTTTACGAGCATTTTGTGGTATTTGCATTGGAATTGGACCTAAAAATACAAAATTTATTCCCCGACAACCGATACTTCCTGGAATTATTTTCTGTCTTGTGCTACATGGTGAAATTGTTTTATGGGATATCTCAAAATTAATGATGATTAGACAAACACTATACTACACCTAAAACCAAATGTGCTACTATCACATATCGAAAGATCTACAAAGGTTTCATTATAGATAGTATTCTTTTCGGAAATTTTCTGCAATATATTTACCAAATATGTTTTTCTGCACACTACGAGTGTGAGAAAGCATATAATCTAATGAACGCAGCCACTACCTTTCTATCGTAATACTCGACTTATATCTACATTTATTTTATAATATTCTTAATATGTCACTTATAGTAGATTCGAGCCTAAAACTGGAACACCCTTGAGGAGAGTTTGCTCTCTAAACGGCGCAATACAAATTTCTTTTTAATATTATTATTATTACAAGCAAAACCACGCGGTTCAACATTCCGAAAGACCTTTTACGATACGTATATAGGTCTTGCGATTCTAGACGCACTTAATTTATGTGTACCTTATAAACAAAGCCGTGCAAGGGATCATCCTCTGTTCTACATATCAACTTACAGAACGAATATCATGGCTAAACACTCAGTCACGCGTGGTATAGAGGTATTGAACCAACTGAATGACACTTTGGATATATTCTCGACACCACCTAGCAGTGTGAGAAGACTCCTGGCTGACATTCTTCCTAACGAATAAGTTAACTCTAGAAGCGGACCCTCTTTGTGTAACGGGAGAAATCCGTGCAATGTGGAAAAAAAATCGTCCACTGAGACAGGGATGCCATGCTTCAACATCATACATAAATATTTTATTTAATATGTCTGATCAATTACATTTTTTAGTTTACGGAACAAGTACCAACCCTTGCGACGACATCTACGGGGGCATGGGAGCCCTGACGGATGTGGCAATGGCCTCCTTGGCAGAGTTCATCCGCACTATTGCCCATAGCTTGGATGTCTACTTCTCGTTCCACTCTTACTCGCAGCTCCTCATGGTTCCTTTCGGGTACACGACCGAACACTTGGCTAACTACAACCAAACGGTATTTATTTTAAATTTTATTGTAATATTTTTATGGCAATACGTCTAGTCTTTTTATTTCTTTAAATACATTTGGTAGCGATATAAAACAAACCCAAAGAGGAATTAAATATATATACTCGTACTGCGCTAAAATCTGTTAAGATGATAGTCTATAAAAGTATTTTAGTACGAAAATCTGCTAAGATGGTCGTCTATAACAGTATTTTAGTACCAAAATCTGCAAACTACAACCAAACGGTATTTATTCTAAATTTTATTATAACATTTTTATGGCAATACGTCTAGCCTTTTTATTTCTTTAAATACATTTGGTAGCGATATAAAACAAACCCAAAGAGGAATTAAACATATATACTCGTACTGCGCTAAAATCTGTTAAGATGTATTTTAGTACCAAAATCTGCTAAGATGATCGTCTATAACAATATTTTAGTACCAAAATCTGCTAAGATGATCGTCTATAACAGTATTATAGTACCAAATTCTGCAAACTACAACCAAACAGTATTAACTTTTTGTTTTATTGTAATATTTTCGTGGCAATTTGTCTAGTCTTTTTATTTCTTTAAATCAATTTCGTAGCAATAGAAAACAAACCCAAATAGGAATTCAACATGTGGTATATAGTATACTCGTACTGGGCTCAAATCTGCTAAGATGATAATCTATACCAGTATTTTAATACCAAAATCTGCAAAGATGATAGTCTATAACAGTATTTTAGTACCAACTTTGATGTTATGGGATCAAATCATGGACATGGAAAAAGACGACATGGAAATAATCGAATAAATGCTGATAAAATACTGTCACTTAGAATAATACATGGGATGACAATAATAACAGAATATGGAATGAAGAGATGAGGAATGAATGTGAACTTAATGCTAATGTATTAAGTAAGATGAAAAAGTGCATCCTCTTAGATAGTTTGGGCATGTAAAATAATTGAATGAAGAAATACTAAAAACAAATAAACAGTGGATACGTGAATGAAAAGCATGGTAAAGGAAGACCAAAGAAAGTGTGGTTGAATCAAGTGTTTGATACTTTGAAAAAAGGATATATAAAATGTCAGAGGAATTGTAGGAGTTTATGAGAAGATGTATAGATGATGTGTATGGACGATGTATAAGAGACGAAAGATATGTGTCATGATAGGAAAGTCTAGCGCTCTCTCCTCACTAGGGAAACGATGTGATAGTTTGTATATATGTAAAGCATTTTTTTTTCTAACAATCAACGTTTGTTTAAAAATAAGTATTTGTATCCATGACCGTGTAAATAACTAAGTAAATTAGGATATTATTTAAATGAAAGTTACAAAATATCCAAACAAAAGTTAAATGTCAAGGAAAATAGAGATGACGACTGGTATAGTGCAGGGGTTAGGGGCAAAGTATATTTTGAAGTAATTTTATTTTCTTCTTAAAAATCGATAATGATGAAATATATTTAATTGGGCGGGGAAGATTCTTCCAAAGTTAAAACGTAAAAGATGATGTGGAACTGATGTGAGATGCGCTGCTATATAAAGGATTCTGCTCTCGCAATATCGAAACGAAAGTCCATTTAAGAAAGAAAATTTAATTTTTTACAAAGATACTGGAGAACTGCTTTGATTTTTTAGCACTCCATATTTAGCACACATTTGTTCACTCTTATAATTAGTATGAAATACGGTCGTATTATTTTAGTTTTAAAATTCACCGGAAACAACAATTATGGAGACTTTCTAATATGCGGTCTGTCCAATGGGAAAGGTAACTGGTTTTATTTTCGCGTAACCACCACCGCCATCTGTGGATTAATAAATGAGTTAACTAGCGACACATTTTGATATTTTTCCGTAAAAGTTTCCGTAACCGTTGGTTATTTCGTATTGACGTAACAATTTACAGTACCTTCTGTGTCTCGGTCGGAAAAGGAATAACGGAGCAACGTGCCAACATTAAATTTTGTTTTAAATTGTGTAAAAGTGCCACAGAAACTGTTGAAATGATTCATTCTGTCTATGGTAGTGAAACAATAAGTCGTGAGAAGGTTTGTAAGTGGTATGCAACATTTAGTGATGGTCGACTTTTATGTCCATTCCATTTTGCTTTTATTAACAGCCTCTGAGGATGCCTACAGCGTTTGACCGTTTCATGTTTCTTTTGATTGATAGTATACTTAAATAAATATTGTCTTAAATATCTTTCTTTTTTAGATCAAAGTAGCTCAATCGGCCGTTAAAACCATGGCAATGCGAAATGGAACCAATTACACTACTGGGGCAGTTGGTAGTGTTACGTGTAAGTAAAATAATTTAATTATTTTTAGTTTGTAGACACAGGTTTTCGGAGTTATACCAAAAATCAAGACCATTACCAAATATGATCATATTCATTAATGTTTTAAGCATCAGCTTGAAGATAAAAGCTGCAACGTTTTCGAAACATCAGCCATTATCGAAGCCAACTCAACATTGCAGTAACCACATGAAACATTTAAAATTTGTATAAATCAGCTGTTGAAATCTTCTATTGTATTACACTTTCGTTGCATACATTACAAATTGGCGGGATTGGTGGCATGTGGCAATATTTTTCAACCAACCATAAATATATTAATTGAGCTAAAGTAAAAATCAGACTGAAATTCTTTTTAAAAGATCTGGGTTCTGGGTTGGGACACAGGTCTTTTGCCAACTAGACGGAGGTCATCACCAATTTACGATTACAACGGAAAAAAAATACACCTGAGATGTATCGAGAGAAAGAAACAGATTTACACTTTTAAGAGACACAAAAGAGATATATGTACGAGTATATGAATCTCCACAAATCCTCGGAAACCTTCCGAATCAGTAAGGGAGTTCGTCAAGGAGACACTATTTCCCCAAAATTATTCACAGCTACATTTGAATACATATTTTAAAAACTAGAATGGGAAAATAAAGGCCTGGTGATTGATGGAAAATACCTGAGCCATTTGAGATTTGCAGACGATATCGTTATATTCTAACAAAACCCGAATGATCTTCAGCACCAACTGCAAGAATTGGTTTAAAAATGAATATTTCAAAAACCAAATATATGATGAACGGCTTTGCTACCCCAAAACCAATAAACGTAGATGGAAAGCCGCTAGAACTTGTCCAGGAATATGTGTATCTGGGCCAACTTATTTCCTTTGTAGGTGGCATATCGGAGGAAATAGCACGAAGGACAAAACTAGCGTGAAGCTCATTTGGACGTTTGAACAACATCTTCAAAAGTAATCTCCCAATATCCTTGAAGCGAAGGGTTTACAACCAGTGCATTCTTCCAGTACTTACGTATGGCTGCTAGACATGGACGCTCACAGTAAAAAACATACAAAAGCTCCAGACCGCACAAAGGGGCATGGAGAGATGCATGTTGGGATATACTAAAAGAGACCGTACACGAAACACCTGGATTTGCAATATAATAAAGGCAGAAGACGTTATAAAGGTGTGCAAAAGAATGAAGTGGCAATGGGCCGGACACGTAGCCAGAATGTCAGACTCCCGATGGACATCCGAAATAATCCAATGGTATCCAAGAGGCATAAAGAGGTCCAGAAGAAGACCGAAGGTACGCTGGATAGATGAAATCAGGAAGCATGGAACCATCACATGGCATCTACGAGCAAAAAACCGAACTATTTGGAGTCAACTTGGGGAGACCTTCATCCAGCAGTGGATCGACCCTGGTTGACAATGATGATGATATGAGAAATATAAGGTGAAGACATGACAAGAATAATGCGTAAATAGATAGATACCCAAAATATAAGTGGAGATATGCATGTATGAATATGTTTGAATTTAGAATATATTCTTCTTATAATATTGCATGTGTAACTATATTCTACATTTTATAAAAAAATCTTTTGAGTATACATTTTTTTGAATATTGATTTCGAATATGAAAATATTTTTTAAATAAAGTTACATGACTTACTACAAATCTTAATATGACAACACGTTTTGCTGGCGAATATTCAGTTATGAATTACAATATTTAGTTATTCAACTAAGTACACGAATCCGCGCGACACTTGTTTCTACCCCCTTTTTGTTCTACTTCTTCTTCCTTCTCCTATAGATCATGATCTGTTTATTCCGCATGTTACCCTTCTTGTGACGTGGACTGCCATCTGTCACGCCATCTCTTCGGAGGTCTTCCCGGTAATCTTCTTCCGGCTGGGTTCCCTTGAAGGACGATACGTGGAAGTCTACCGTCTTGCATTCTGTTTTCATGTTCGTTCCAGTATCGCCTTCGTTGTCTTCCTCACCTGACGATGTCTTCTTTACCACACTTTCTCCTTATTTCGGTGTTTCTGATTCTATCTCTTAGTGTGTTTCCGGTTATACATCTCAGTGTTTTCATTTCCGAGGTTCTCAGGAGAGATTTTGTTCTAGATGTGTCTGCTCTGGTCTCTATTCCATAGGTGGCTATCGGTCTTACACATGTCTTGTATATTCCTTTTTGTTACTACCGCATATCGGAGAAACTAAAAAGGTTTCTTTGTAGTTTGTTTTGTGTAGTTTTCTTTCCGAATATGCTTTCTAAACATATGTAGATGCGGAAAAGTTCCTAATCAAATGATTGCAGCTACCACCTTCCTATGTTTACACACAATAATCTATACGAGTAGTGTAGACAGTTATGTAAGTTTGGATCAACCTAGAAAAACGTGATAAGATCTAAATTACGTGATCAGTTCTAAATATATTCTAAATGACGGAAGAGTGAAATAATTTATAATACGAGAGTATGAATGAGAAGTAATACGAGAGTATGCACGGATATAGCAAAGGTGAAAAATGTATGCCAGGATAGCATGAAGTGGAAATATGTCCTCTGTTTACCCTAGTACAGAAATTAAAAAAGTTACAAAAAAATAAAATGAATACGGCGAACTTTAAAACTGAGTTTATTTAGTCAAGAGGATAGGATAAATATGATTCATCTTTCCTTTTGTCATATATTTCATCACGTTATATTAACGGGGTAATTTGTCCCTTCTCCACCCACACTGTCTCTAGGAAACAATTAGGTTCCCTTATAGTTTAATCGTACTCTAAAATAGGACATAGTCATACTTTGGTACAAGAGCTGTCTTTGGAGAGATCGCCACATTTGCTGGCGCTACATCAGAGTGTAAAAAGGATAGCGGTGAAACCGACAGAAGGTCACATATGACGAAAGAGATTATAATGGGAAATTAAAAAATATGACTTATTTATACTGCGGAGGGCATTTAAACATCGAAAAGGAGTCACCAAATTTTCGAAAAAGTTGAGAAATCTGTAAGACTATCCCGGATTATCACAAAGTCAGAGTAGCGTCAATCAGACCGAAACTTGTCCGACAATTAACTGAATGGAGCTCGTCCCTATTTTGAGAAATTCTATTTTCTTCATAAACCTACGAAGTGTGCATATGGATCAATTTGGGTGACCACGTACTCGTAACTTGCAACATGGCAAAGTGACTAGATTAAAAAATGAAATATTGTTTTAGAAACTCCCGCGGCCAGTGAAAAATTGAGAGCTCCTGTAGTTAAGAACCACTCAAGGGGAGTTTGGGTATACCCTGATGCAAGAAAATAATTTGTGTGTTGTCCGTTGGAGGCTCAAATACAACGCGTTTGAAATAGTTTTATCAGTTAATTAAATATGACTTTTCTACAACTTAACTTAACATACGTCTATTGTTTACTCTTAAGAGATGTTATAGATTTGCCGATCTACTCTTATAGATTATTCAGTCGTGAGATTCTGCATACTGCACAAGCCTTCGGCAGCCAGATATTTTCCCTTGCATAATAAGGCGTAAGAAGTTATATTTTTCAGAATGCTGCATGGTGAGTTCATGTATTCAACATCCTATGCCCATGTTTGAAATAAATAAAATAAACATGCAAAGCAGTCTGATTAAACATTGATTTGCTTCTATACAGCTCATTTGAGAACTCCATGGCGATGCAATGTCATCTCAATACCAGTCATCTTTAGGCTCCACACGCTTTTATATGTGATTTTACATAAACTTGTACCTCAACATGTAATAACTTTTACATAAACTTGTACCTCAACATGTAATAACTTTTACATAAACTTGTACCTCAACATGTAATAACTTTTACATAAACTTGTACATCAACATGTAATAACTTTTCCATAAACTTGTACCTCAACATGTAATAACTTTTACATAAACTTGTACCTCAACATGTAATAACTTTTACATAAACTTGTACCTCAACATGTAATAACTTTAACATAAACTTATACCTCAACATATAATGACTTTTACATAAACTTGTACCTCAACATGTAATAACTATTACATAAACTTGTACCTCAACATGTAATAACTTTTACACAAACTTCTACCTCAACATGTAATAACTTTTACATAAACTTCTACCTCAACATGTAATAACTTTTACATAAACTTGTACCTCAACATGTAATAACTTTTACATAAATTTATACCTCAACATATAATGACTTTTACATAAACTTGTACCTTAACATGTAATAGCTTTTACATAAACTTATACCTCAACATGTAACTACACGCAATCCCAAACGAATTAGTTTATCGTAAGCTATTGAAATTCATGAACCAAATTTAACACATGCATTACTCTATTAAAAGCCGATTATTTTAATATCATACATCGAAATTTTTCAGTTTTTATGCATTACAACTTTTATCTGTCAATCATGGTGGATTTTAGTTTCGAGTTACAGTGCCTTGAGGAGAAATCGCTCTATAAATGGCGCTATCTAAATTTTAATTTTATTGTTATTGTGTGATATAGGACAAGTATGACCAAACGTTTATCTAGGCTGCCATATTCTGTATCACAGAAGCCGTCCCGAATTTAAGGACAAAAAAATTAAAAAATACTACCGTTCAATGAAACGATTGATGTATTGTAATTTATTTTTATCAAATACTGTTTATTCCCCTTTTTTGTGACGGTATAACCCTACCGGTTTCAAGGCTTTCACCTCATCTTCAGGGGAGCACAAACAAGACTAAATTCTGTTCGAACTGGTACCGGTACACAACGGTTGGGGGCTGAGGGGTGAGGGAGTCATGGGACAATTTCTAAGTCAGTACACTGATCCGAACATCTGTTGAACAGTTATTTCTCAAAAATATCTCCGCTCTTGGCCGAAATTGTCCCATGCCTTCCTCACCCCTCAGCCCCCAACCGTTGAAGCGTGTATACCGGTACCAGTTCGAACAGCATTTAGTCTTGTTTGCGCTCCCCTGAAGATGAGGTGAAAGCCTTGAAACCGGTAGGGTTATACCGTCACAAAAAAGTGGAATAAACAGTGTTTGATAAAAATAAATTACAATGTCTTTAAACCTCCACAACGTTAATGCCTTAACTATGAACAACATTTAAACAACAGATTGATATATTTATTATGGATCAATAATTTCATTCGCAATTATAATTTCATAAATCAATAACAACATCTGAGAAAAATTGTCAATAAGAAAAATTAAGCTGTTTTGCATCATTCATATTTTTTTTCCATATCAGACTGCATGTTTATTGTTGGCATCGCTAACATCGCTTCCAAACGGATATCAATTAATCTTGTTGGGATTTTTTTATCAATAAAACTTTTACTAAAATATTATTTCTGAAAAATATATCTTTAAGAAAATACAGATAACTGTTGTATCTTCAAGGTTAAGTAAAAAAAAATATCAAAATCTACATACAGATGTCATTACGAGTACCGAAATGTGGCGCGCGCTCATATTTTTTGGTGCGATTGGGAAGATCAACAAATAACCTTTATATTAGTGCGTAGAAATACCCATAACAGGCTGACTCATTTTTCAAAAGCTGTTAAAATATTTTTTTTCCAGATTTGGCAAGTGGAAACAGTGTGGATTGGGTGAAACAAGAATTCGATGTGCCCCTTGTGATGACATACGAACTGAGAGACCGTGGTCAGTATGGATTCCTTCTTCCTGCAGACCAAATAATTCCTAACTGCCTGGAAGTTATGGATTCTCTCGTCACCATTTTTATGGAAAGCAAGAAACTTGGTATATTATAAAAATAAATCCAACTTGAAAAATTGACTGCATTAAACCATTGCCAAAAAATTCAAAATTTTACTTGCATTTCTTTAAATCGATATGGACATTAAGATTGTTAAATATTTAATTTATATGTTTACTATAGAAGCCATATCTGATATGAACATTTAAATAATATTTGTATGACGTGATTGGAAAGTAAATTTTTAGTTCACAGAATGATTTAACACTTAATTGTAAAAAAAATCTACACATAAAACTAAAATTAATGTGACATCTCTGTTTCGTTTTACAAAAGACTTGTCAAAATCTTTAACAGGGAATTGTAAAGCAAAACGGGCCTGTCAATCTCTAATTCTTATTCTCTGTATAAAATAATGTCGAAAAGGTATTTTTTAAAATTCATATGCCCGAAGTCATAGGTACCTTATACCCCCGAATATTAGGCGGGAAAAATGTCTGTTTCATTGGAGGGGAGTAGCACAGCGCGGGTTTTGAACTGACGACCTTCCGCACAAAAGTCCAGTGCGTTACCGCGCGGCCATAAATATCGCGCGGCCATATCATAAAAATATTCAAGTACCAACTTTGATGCATGGAAGAAAAACGTAGACGTGGAAAAACACTGAAAAGAGTCAAATAAATGCTGTTGAAATACGTTCATGGGAAAGAGAGGAAACTGTAAAAGCCATCTCAGCGTGGTGAAATTTAATTACGATGAAGATGTCGAGATATCTACTCAAAATCATAAAACAGCAAGTAATAATTTCTAAAGACTTATTTTCCAATAATGTCGAAAAACAACTATGTCAATACTAGTCGAATCTTCATTTTTTTTCAATAATTATATAAGGTTTATAAAAATATTAATCTCAGATCATATTCAAACAATATCTCACACTTCTCAAAGTTTTTAGCTTCAAGTTTGTGGAACTCCATATTAAAATATTTAAGAAAAAAATACTTTGTTATTCCACTAACTATTCCAACGATCTCTTGTGAAACAATGAATTAAGAAATAATATAAAAACACAATGCTATAAGCAAAAACAAACAAGTATTAAATAACCAAAGAATGCAAAATGTTTCATCCCTCAAAAATATTTTCCCTTTAAGTCAATAGGCCACACACACTTCCAATGTAACATGACATTAGATTGACCTAAGTTTTGCTTTCATAACATACCAAGATCATTTCGCCGGAAGAGATAACCTCAGGGGAAGAGGAAGAAACACGTGTAACGGGAAATAATATAATAGTGGCCTAACAAATTAATTTATGTTGAAATATTTTGATATTTGTCACTTTAATGGTTAATATTTTTTGTACATGTATAACATTTATTCTATGTAATTTAAAAAAAATATATTTACAAACATTTTTTAAATTTGATTGTTTCTTAATGCAATACTTAGTTAGAAATTAAAATCGTTACTTTGATAATTTATATCACTTGCCATATGTTAGTTTTAAATTTAATAAATAAGGTATTTTAAATAACACAGTATGTAGAAGTATTCATAATTTATTTCAAGACACCCAACACATATGATATACGAGTATTTGTTAATCACTTCATAAAAACGTGCAGTTTTACTTTTTACCTGCATGTTTTATTTAAATGTTGAGACAGACAAAAATTTGAGCGACTTGAACGAAGACAACCAGTAGATTTTCCATGCTTTATCATGCGAGGCACCTTTTTTATAATTTCAATGTTTACATATTGTAAACAGTGTTTTCTACAAACTCTTTGCCTTACAATATTTCTGCTTCAAATTTTTTGCCTAACAAATGCCTGATATTTCAAAGGCCAATAAGTTATTCACTCTATTTTTTGCCTGACATAGTTCTAAAACTTTTCATTTGAACAAGTAGTTTTATTGATTTAATTTATCAGTATGTAAACTGAATGAAAAAGGAAGATTTAGCATACAAAATGATTTGTAAAGTTATGGAACTCTTTTTTACCCTATCTTATTTTTCTAGTTTAACTGAATAAATACATATATTAAGAACTTGTTATACAGAACAATCTGCGGGACTATTACCTTGTGGTGTTTTTTTCCAATCAGCCTGAAAGATTTGAAGAGAAACCCAAACACTTTGGAAAAAAAATAGGACAACAACGGGAATTGAAATCGCACCCCTCGGATTGGAAGATAGGACTCTTACCAACTAGGTCACTGAGTTCAAATGAATTTTTTTATAGAAATGTACGAAAATAAAATTTCAACGATTATTAAATCTATGTGACAATTTTTATGCAAATGAAAAGGAAAATCAGGTATTTAATTGCACAGGTGTGGGGCAATTTACTTTGAATTATGATAACAGTAATGATTATTCATTTTGTGATGCAAAATAATATTTTTTTTATATTTGTATTTAACAAAACCGGTGTAAATTAAATAAATCCAAAAAAAATGACAACATTTTTATTGATTGTAATCATATAATTTTGATATCCACCCATTTACGCGAATAATTGAATGCGCAAAAACAGGGCGTAAATGGGATTATTGAATGCTAAGTAAAAAGATGGATCTTTTTTACACTTTCAGATATATTTTTTACTTATTAAATAAAACTTAAGCTATTTTTTTAATTAACCTTTATAAGCGCTTATAGATAGCTAATAAATCACACTCTGATGAGAGCCGTACGATTTATTTATTCATAAAAAGTATAAAGAACTTACAATTTAGTGAAACTATTTTTTTTAAATCACTCTCACTGGATGAATCTTCCATTGTTACTGTTATCGCAGTCTCAATAGCTGATGTTGAAAGCATAAATAATATATCTAGAGTCTACTCCTTGACAGTTTTTATCCGTCCCCACCGGTTTCGACCAGAATAAAACGCGTTAAAGGGAAGTCGTGCTAATAAAGACAGCATAAATAGAGGAATTACTGTGCATGTCTTTGTTTTATAATTAAACGTCCGTTTATTTCGTGGATTAAATGTTTTGTGGCAATTTCTCTAAATTAACAATATTTTTAAAATACGAGTATATATTGTATAAATGATGGAGCCTTTAATCTAATTGATAAAAACTATTATTTATTTGAAAGGTAATATAACACTGGTTACCGGTTTTATTAATTAATTTTTTTTTAATTCTTGAATAAAACACACAATTCGCTTTGATTTCAAAAAGCTTTTTATTGATCAGTGAAGTATGTATGACATTTAAACACAAAAAAACAATATCCGCCAAATGTCCACCTCTTGCAGTTCCACAGATGCCCACTCTTTTGTCAAAAATTTCGATGAAATTTTGGCATAATTACTGTTCTAACTCACCAATAACGTGAATAACTTCGTCCTTAAGCTCAGGAATTGATTGGGGGTTATTTTTATAGATCTGGCGTTTCACGTAACCCCAGAGAAAATAGTCTAACGGTGTCAGATCACATGATCTTGGTGGCCAATTAACATCACAGTTTCCGGAGACTACAATACATAAAATAATTCTCAATTCGAACGCGTTGTTGTGTTGTATACGACTCCATTTTTATAAATGTCATACATTACACTTTTCAAATGTCCCAAGACCCAGGCAAGTTCACGACGCCATCTGTGTTTTATCCAAGAATAAAAAAAACCTCTCAATTTGAAAGACCCTTTATAACAATATTGTAATTTTCTATTTTTTATACAAAATCTTCTTTCCTTGCTTCTGTATATTTAATGACTTGAGTTATATTGCATACTTATTAAGAAAGAAAAGAAAATATCGGCCTTCTTTCTGTGTCTTATTTCTAAAAGATTCATTTAATTTTACCTGCCATTGCCATTAGTTGTTGCCTGCTTCACGAGCTAATCATTATCTGTTGTCATATCTCCCCAAATGTAGACATTACCACCTAGACATGCTTCACGAGCTAATCATTATCTGTTGTCATATCTCCCCAAATGTAGACATTACCACCTAGACATGCTTCACGAGCTAATCATTATCTGTTGTCATATCTCCCCAAATGTAGACATTACCACCTAGACATGCTTCACGAGCTAATCATTATCTGTTGTCATATCTCCCCAAATGTAGACATTACCACCTAGACATGCTTCACGAGCTAATCATTATCTGTTGTCATATCTCCCCAAATGTAGACATTACCACCTAGACATGCTTCACGAGCTAATCATTATCTGTTGTCATATCTCCCCAAATGTAGACATTACCACCTAGACATGCTTCACGAGCTAATCATTATCTGTTGTCATATCTCCCCAAATGTAGACATTACCACCTAGACATGCTTCACGAGCTAATCATTATCTGTTGTCATATCTCCCCAAATGTAGACATTACCATCTAGACATGCTTCACGAGCTAATCATTATCTGTTGTCATATCTCCCCAAATGTAGACATTACCACCTAGACATGCTTCACGAGCTAATCATTATCTGTTGTCATATCTCCCCAAATGTAGACATTACCACCTAGACATGCTTCACGAGCTAATCATTATCTGTTGTCATATCTCCCCAAATGTAGACATTACCACCTAGACATGCTTCACGAGCTAATCATTATCTGTTGTCATATCTCCCCAAATGTAGACATTACCACCTAGACATGCTTCACGAGCTAATCATTATCTGTTGTCATATCTCCCCAAATGTAGACATTTTCCCCTAGACCAGCATATTTTAGCTTTTTAAAATTATGAGAGCCTTAAAATTCTGAAACAACAATATTTTAAGAACCCTTAGTTAAGATAAAAACCTTTTAGCACAATAGTAGAGCTTGAAATATTTGCCTCTACTTTGGCTATCAATAATTTTATTAAGTCCATTTCTAATTAGGAGCCCTTCTCTACATTTAATTAAGTCATCTATTCCAGGACTAATCAATCAAACCTTCCGCTTATTCAAATTGATAGTTGTGTGATTCTGTATTTCCCATTAGTTAAAAATCTTACAATCCTACTCAACACATTTTAAGTTGGCGCAATCATATCTTCGAGTCAAATTGTAAAATCTTCACGCAAATCTCCATTTTCACGACAAAATGCGCATTTTTCTCGCTATACAAAGCAGAATCTTGCTGGCCCAAAGTCTCATCTTGCCCTTAATTGAATATGGAGCTATTATTTCGATGATAATAACGAGTTTTTGGATAGACTAGTTTATTTTTCGTCTAAAAAAATATGGTTGTATTTCCGAATATCGTGCCCTATTTCAATGACTTAAAAAAAACTCGACGTTCTGTTAACCTCATTTTAAGTGTTGAATAATCCAAGCTGCCTTCAGTATCAGGGTGAACAAAATAATTTTCTTTCTGAGTTTGGACTGCCCTTACAACATGGCGAGAGCATAATTCTTCCTATACCAACGCATCACTATACTCTAATTTAACAATAAACTAAAGAAACATTATTTATTTCAAAATATTCCTCATCCCTATTTCCATTGAAATTTATTTTAATTTTTGTTACTTTATTTTTCAAACATTATTTTCATAAATGTGTTATATACACGGTACAGATACTAAAAATTTTCAGCGTCTTTCCAATCATGGATTAGCGCTACGCTCAAACAGAGATTGTTTATTGGCCTTTCCAGTTCACCGCTCCTCTTTCTTTACGTCGTCCTTTACTGTCCATGTAGTGAGACTTTGGAATCAGTTACAAACCAATATAAGACTCGCTCCTTCCTTGGCATGCTTTAAGAAGCGACTGAAAAAAGTCTTAATTTCTAGTCAGTAAAACAACGTGTTTCATTCCTGATTTTTTTTTTCCTTTCCTTTCCACCATCCTTTCCTTTCCTTTTGATTGATGATATCTCACTTTATATGAAAAAGAATGTTCGGGTGATTGTCCGTCTTTGTGGGGTTCGTGGGCATGTTCTCGCGTATATGTTTATGGATTTCGTGGGGATGGATAGTCATTTGAATGATTTATGCGACCACTTAACTTGCTTCATTTACTTTTGTCTGGTTGGTTGGAAGAGATTGCCACTTGGCAATAAACCCACCAGATTGTATTGCAATAAAAGTGTTAAATAAATAAATAAATAAAAAAAATGATTATGAAACAAAACTGGTTGATTGGTAAAAAATACTTTAAAGCAATTGAACCACCACATATATGTATTTGCATAAAAGTGTAGAATACATAAATGAACGAAATTTATTTGATTATTGGCCCCCTGTTGCCTTTCTTTGATCTCGTTACATATGCTATCGCAAATATGTGTTTCTTCATAGCCCTGCCCTAATGGTGCCTTCAAAGTCAATTATTTTCGCTTGTAATACTTCCTGATTAGTTTTAATATAAGAGAATTCTACAACTTGTGCGGTTATTTGTATATCCTTCCATTAATACTATCGAAATTTCTGCAGATACGGCCTCGTATATTTTATAATAAATGTTTTTAGATTCATTAATCTCTGTAAGAAGCCTTTCAAATAGCAATTTATTTTCGTTGGGCTTATAATTTATTTATTTATGAACGGTACAATGTACCTTGTAACATTAAAAAAACAGTAGTTAGTGCTCAATACATTTAAAAAGGAACAGAAAAAAATATATAATTATATAAAAAAATATACCGGTCTGTAAATATGAAACCAGAATTTGCTTATATATGGCTCAAGTTGACAATGTAGTGACTGTCAAACCGCGTCATTGGCACCTTTTTCTTGTGTTTACATTTGTCAAAGATATCAACTGCAAGGCCAAATCGTTATGGATGGAAGACAATGCTCTGTTTTTGGTGGGATCAGAAGGGTGCTAAAACCTGACGAAACCGTTAATACTGAACGCTACCGACAACAAATGATTGATTTAAACCAAGCACTGCGTGAAAAACGACCAGAATATTAAAAGAGGCAACACAAAGGGGTTTTACTTCATGATAATTGCACCATCGCACACAGCAAAACCGGTCAAGGAAACGACTGAGGCGTTTAGTTGGCAAATAATTTCGCATGCGGCTTATTCACCAGACTTGGCTCAATCCGATTACTACTTATTTATATCGATGGAACGCGCACTTGCTGAGCAGCGCTTCATTTCTTACGAAAATGGGTGGATGATTGGTTTGCCTCAAAAGAGCAACAGTTTCTTTGGCGTGGCAACCACAAATTGCCAGAGATATGGGAAAAATGTGTAGCTAGCGATGAGAAATATTTTTTACCATTTTCATACAATGAATGTGTATTTTCTATAAAAAAATCCGGTTTCATATTTACAGGCCTATGTATACAGAATGATGTTTAAAAAAAATTAAAACAGTTACAACAAAAATGTATGCACATTAGGACACTCGAAAACTATCACCAATGGCATCTCGAGCAAACAATGAAGATTCGATGGAAACATAGACTGTCAAATTATGAAGTTTTGAGAAGACCAAACCGCTATTACATCGATATCCTGATGTAGCGTGCACGTCTGCGTTGCTCTGGATACGTTGCTCGTATGCCGAGGTACAGACTTTCAAGAAATATTATCTTAAGTGAGCTGACGGAAGGTAGATGGAGGCACGGTGGTCAGCGCAAGAGATAAAATAAGGGCGTACTGCATGAGACACTTAAGTTATTGATAATGCTCAGCTCAACTGTGAGCAAACAACAGCAGATAGAGCCAAATAACGTATAACTGTTGCTAGTTATCAAAGCTGTCAATGGAGAAAGAAGAAGCAGACAAACTGAAAGTACAAAAACTCCTTGCCCTTTATGCAACAGGATATGCTTACACAAATTGGCTTACACTGTCATCTCAGGTGGCATCAACGTTAGGTAACCTGATCATCACCCACTTTGTATTGTGTCATGGGCACGGAGTAATGGGCTTTCATTCATTCGAAATGTTATGTCAGCTGTTAAATTTTTTTGGCATTTCTTTGCAACCATCTGTTGTAAATTGTTTTAAACGCTGATGATGTTAGATACCTAATTGATTAGGCAAAGTTCTCGGGAGGTCGTGCTTGTGGGGGATGTGAACATTGATATATTGGTGGAAGATCAGAGAAATACCTTGAATTACCGAGAGCAAATGACTTTTCATGGATTGATTTCTTTTATCACGACTCCCACACACGTGACTTTGGGCTCAGGTTCCTGCATTGATCACGCAATGGTGAGAACTCGGCAGAAGGCTAGAGCAGTAGTGTATGAGACAACAATTACTGACCATAACGCAATTATATTGGGGTTTTCAGAGGGTGCATGTAGACAAATAGGGATGGGCATGAAGAGAAAAAGGATCACGAGCATACCGGAGCTCTTGCACTCCCTTGATTCGGAAAATTGGCAAGACACTCTCAAGTCCCATAATGTAAATGAAGCTCTGGAGGGCTTTATTAATGTTTTTAACTCCCATATCAACTCAGCCACACAGACAAAAATTATAAAGTTTGTTTGTGAATTATTTTCCCGAATAAGGATTGAAACAATCTATTGACTTTTATATGATGTTTTAACACCGTGGGAAACTTCTTCTTCATCCCAGTGTCATGTCAGGTCTCCCCAATGACTATACTTGAGAGTAGACATATTTGTCTCCGGCAGCCCGAAAAAGATCTCCAACGCCTCTTATGCCAGTCCAATCACATATATTGCGGAGCCAGGAGATTCGCCTCCTGCCAACACCTCTTCGACCCTCTATTTTGCCTTGCCGTGGGCAATTAACCTGCGTTATTTATTTCTTATTGTCATAATCGTATTAGGTTGTCCCGAAAGTAATTCAGTATATTTACGTCAAACTCAAACGTAAAATGGCACCAAATGCTCGTGAATAGTGGTTTTCAATATGTTCAGCATCTCTCGTGTCGTAAAACGTAAAATGGCACCAAATGCTCGTGAATAGTAGTTTTCAATATGTTCAGCATCTCTCGTGTCGTAAAATGTAAAATGGCACCAAATGCTCGTGAATAGTAGTTTTCAATATGTTCAGCATCTCTCGTGTCGTAAAACGTAAAATGGCACCAAATGCTCGTGAATAGTAGTTTTCAATATGTTCAGCATCTCTCGTGTCGTAAAACGTAAAATGGCACCAAATGCTCGTGAATTGTAGTTTTCAATATGTTCAGCATATCTCGTGTTGTAAAACGTAAAATGGCACCAAATGCTCGTGAATAGTAGTTTTCAATATGTTCAGCATCTCTCGTGTCGTAAAACGCATATTATTCTCGATCAATGTCTTGATTTATTCATTATTAATAGAAATTGGTTGACACATTCGATCACTCTCTGCTTCTTCTCCCTGGCTCCATCTCAACTCCCTGTCTGCGAAGACTGTTGGGGTCAGCTCTCCTCGTCCTCAGGTTGTATGCTCTTCTGTCCCGGACTACGTTCCCTAGGCCGTGCCTCGGCATCAGGTTATCTTTTTGCACCACCCATGAATTCTTTGGTCTTCCTCTGGTTGTTATTCGAGGAAGATCCATGGAGATTGCCTGGTTCACAATGTGATCGGGTGATCTGCGTCCAACGTGCCCATACCATCTCAATCGCCTCTCCTCCATCTTACTGTTGATGTCTAAGAAACCGATCACATTCGATCACTCTTTGCGTCATCGCCATATTCTGTATTTAATATATTTTCTTTTGTTTTTGTCCTATTAATTACTTTGCGGTAATAAAAAGCATCAAGCAACGTAAAAACAGCATTGTTTTCTTTCATCTTCTAAATAACAGAAAAAAAACAACGCACAAGCAATTTCGGTAAACAATAGCTGAAAAATGCGTTAAAATGTTTCTTTTCATAACATTATACATTCAGCACGTTAGGATTTAAATGAGTAACATAAATTTGGCCCTAACAAAGTACGAAACTACTTACCAAACAACTATTTATTATCAGTTATATTAACACTTTTCAGGTGGAATAAAAGTTTCGAATAATTTGTAGAGCCTTCGTCAGTTATTTTAGTGCATGTTCAAGCATTGTATTGTATTACATTTTCATTGTATTTTGTTTCGTCGGTTTGCTTATTGATATGTGACAATCTCTTCCAACCAACCACAAATATATTGAAGATGCCCTAAGTGAAACCAAACTGGAATATTTTTTTTATGTAAAAGGAAAAATAGGTGAATAAAACCACTTATTTTATATTTTTGTGTTCACCACTGGTTTATCTTTGGGTTTACTACCGGTTTCGAAGACCACCGTCTTCATCGTCAGAAGATAAACTGAATTGCTAAAAATACATTTTCTGTACACGTGTAAATAATATAAGAGGAATGAGGTAGGGGGAGAGAAGTTAGGAAAGATGTGATTCATTGGTTGGGAAAAAATGAAAATGAATCTTTCGGGCAGGCCAGGGTCTGGATATCCAAGGGGGTGGATTTTAAACAGGAAACATATTAAGCAGAGGGGTATTATTAAAATTGATTGGGTTGATGATATTTAGACTTAATTTTGTACATTTTTTAATCTCGAGAATTTCCAAATTGTCAAGCTGCAATCCCCCTTACCTTATGTGTAGAACTTGGCTGATGTTCTATAATATTGTTGGCGCTAAAACAAGCTTAAGGAAAAATTATACGTGAGAAACCAACATTCATTCAGAGCTTAATATTTACAGGTTCGATGTTTATCGACCCTTTTTATAGATATTATCTTTAAGTGATTCTTGTAATATCGCCTAAGCAGAGTTAAAGAAAACACTCATATATATTTTTTCGTCCACAAACAACCCCCAACACAGTAATGATGCAGCAATATCATTACTTATTCATGTGTTATCTCTTACTATTAGTAAAAATAAACAAATATTATCAAAACAAAGAAAAAATATTTAAATTGGCAAAATCTTTCTTTCTTCTTAAACAGTTTTCTATGGATGCGGAAGAAGTATATTGTGAAAGGAAAGATTGGTATGCTATTTATCTCTGCCCAATCTATCAGAGAAATTGTGTGATAGTGTATTTAAAGTTTTAATATAAATAATCTTACATTATGTAATATAGCATGCATAATTGCCTCTTTTTCAATAAAATACAGATGTTCACATAACATATATAATGTTTTCCCTCAAATTATACCATATTGAGTAAATATGTATTTTCTTCGCCGAAACAACAGACTTTTATATTTTCGTATTTTTTATGAAGAATTTGAACTAGCATTTACAAAGCACTGTGTTAAATTTATATACCATGGTTTTTAAAGGGTTATTTAATTACTTTAGAAATCGTGTTTTTATAAAGAAAAACTTTTTTTTATAAACTTTTACAATTACACTTTTATTTGAGGTAAAACAGTGTTTTTTTGTAATGTCACACCTTATTTATTTATTGAATAATTTATTGTTTAACAATAGAGCGGATTTATTGTCAGATGGAAATATCTTCCAGCTGACGAGAAAAAAGTCACAATTTTTTTTTTTCAAAACAGGTTTAGCTCAATTACTTTGAAAAATACAAGGCATTAAAAAAGAAGAAAAATTACATAGAAAAAAATTAAAAAACTATATAAAATAAAGCATATGCATACAAACGAGTATATACACACCAACATATTATACACATATATTCACAGTCACTTAAGTATGTTGATGAGTGCTTTCTAACGCGCTCAATCTAAGAAGAAAATTTAATTTTGCTTTTGGTAATGTGATATGAAATATGTCAATAAGGAATTACGTGGTGTAAAGAAATATGGTCGTTAAAATATTTAAAAAATAGTAATCTGTGCTAAATTCATGAACAATATGTTAAAATAAAAATGAGAAGCAAGGGATGGTGGAGAGGATAGAAAAATGTGGAATCAAACACGGTATATTACTTCAAAAGTGTCATTAAATACAATATAAAAATATATTAAAGGGGCTGAAAGCAAGAAATGAAAAGCTTTTGGAGTTCTATATATTGGCATGTCAATGAATTAATGATGCAAATGTTGAGATGCAAATCTTCTAAATAACATAAAAAAACGCACAAGCAATTTCGGTAAACAAAGCTGAAAAATCCTTAAAAATGACATTCCGTCCTCTACTAAATATGTTTCCCGTTCAAAAAACATCATTTTGGAGCCTACCTACTCCCCTACCCTTATTAGCCAATACTCTCCTTCCCCTCCTGTACTTACTAGAAAAAATATATTTTAGACATAATTTAGTTCATCTTCAACTGACGAGGAAGACAGAGATCTTTGAAACCGGTAGTGAACTTAAATAAAACAGTTGTGAATATAACAAAAAATAAGTGCTTTATTTATTTTATTAAAAATTTTTTAAATGTATATTATTTAGAGTGGTTATTTCCTTAATCTGACCCTGTCTCCCTTTTATACCTTATGATCTTGATTATTGCTCTCTCACGCATTGCACTTCTTTTACAACATCCCATTGTGACATTGAAGTGTGTTTATTAAATGTAATAATTTTTTATCTTTTCTTCGGAGTGATATCCACGACACAAGTCTAACACAAAAATACTAAAAAAAATGACAGTATTATTCTTTTAACGACAAAGTATTGAAAAGCTCAAAATAACACTGAAATGAGCTTTCGTTTTTTTACGCAAAATCAACATAAAAGTGCTGCAATATGTGAAAAATGAAACAAATGTCTGCGATTCCACTAATTCGCACAATACTGAAGTTATTCATAAGTTGTGTCTTTAATTTTTCCTGAATAAGCTATACTTTGTCCCGAGTCTGATATATATACATATTTGCCCAGGGTTCATAACAAACCGGGATGTTTCCACTTGAAGAGATTCTCGTGATAGGAGGTAGACTCACAGATTTATTTATTGTTAAATATTTAAAAAAAAAATATTCATGCTCGCAGAAGTTTCAGAACCATTGTTTCATAAAAAGCAAACAAGTGTTCACATCTTCATCTCCTGGCTATGTGACCAAGAATTATTTCAGAACTAAATCTGTTCTGTTGTAAGATGAAGGTTGTGTTATGGATAGTGTTAGGAATACAATGTGGATGTTATTTTTTTACCGGTCTCGATGCTGGAGATTATGACAATTGTTGTGTGTATAGACTTAAGTCGCATAGTGAAACGCAATATAATTGTTTGTGCAATTTACCGTTGACAATGCATCACATTAACTTTTGGACTGATCCCAATAATGCTGGGACACCCGTTGACATCATGGTCTGCCCTGAAAACCGAAAGGGTTTTTTAGATGAAATGGCCAAATTTGGAATGAATTGCTCTGTCATGATTGAAAATGTTCAAAGGTGAGTTTGAAAATTTTTTTATGATCCGTAACTTACGTCTTCTTCATCACTTTCCTTGCATGCTTAATGCTGAGCGGCGTGGTTCTCTGCATCGTGTCGAATTTGGCGCATCACCTGTCTCCATTTGTATTTTGTTACATGAAAGTGAAACGTGGATCTGGAAAAAAATGCTGATTTGAGTCAAATAAATACTCTAGAACTGCGTACACGACAAAAATACACGACAGAATACGGAATGAAGAGACTATGGACGAATGTGAACTTAAGGCTGTTGTGTTGAATACGATAAAGAAAAGTACATTGAGATGGTTTGGGCATATGAAACGAATGAAGAAAGAAAAACTAAATAAATAAAGAAAGAATAACAGCTTTAACGTGCCAATGTCAGTGGAAAACGTCTGTGAGGAAGATCAAGGAAAGTTTGATTGGATTCAGTTAATATTATTCTGAAAGAAAGAAATGTAGAAAGTCAGAGAAATTACGAAAGAAGGGAAAGAAGAAGTTTTATGACAAGGTGTATTGATGTGGAAGAGAATAAGAATGTGTTTCAATTTAGGAAAGTCTGGCGCTCTGTCATTTCTGCCTACCCTGACAGGGAAATGGCGTGGTGGTAGTATGTATGTACCTGTATCCATCCCTCCCAGTTCTGGGTCATGTTGAATGCTGCACTTAAAGATGATCCTCGTATCTCCTTTATTCATCTCATAGAAGAGATTCATCTTGCTCGACTTCCCTCAGGCTTCTCAGATTTTCATATTTTTGGAACAACCTATTTAAGGATCCTGTAAATTCCTCATTCTATTTGAACACAGAACCTGTTGTTGATCTCCAGTTCTATGTGTCAAAACCTTCAAGATCAGATACCTTGCTGCGCAGTGATGACACGGCGTCAGAATTCTTTTTTATTCTCATTGATCATTCGTTCCACATACCAAACCATTTCAAAGTACTCTTCTTCATCTTATTCAACACATCAGCTTTAAGTTCATATTCATTCCTAATTAATTTATTCTGTTTTACATTGTCAACCCATGCATTCTTCTCAGTGCACTCAAGTTCCACAGCATCTATTCCATTCCTTTCAGTCTCTTACCACGTTAATATTTTACTCAAGTTCTTCAAAGCTGAATCTAAAACAATTTGTTGAATGATTTTGATACAATCTACCCCATTGACTTTGTTTAATTCCTAATTCTTCCATTGTCTGAGAATAAACCACCTGAATATCAGAATTCCTTTACTTGCACTATTTTTTTATCACTCACCCATATATCGCATTTACTTTCCTTTCACACTTTTCTACCACAATTATTTTGGATTTAGCAACATTCATTCTCATATTTATAGCTCTTATACAATATGCTTATCAAACTCTAATTCTTCTTCATTCTTTGCTGTCACTACCATGCCATCGGCATACGGATAAAATTATAAAATACTTTTATTCAACTTTAAACACGCAACTTTGATTATTCAAATGCCATATGATTCTTTGTTATTTACATAAATAACATTCATCAATATTTTGAGGTAAATGACTGTCAAGTCAACGCTCTGTGTTTATGTGCTAAATATCGTCGATTTGAAGTCCGCGCTGTTTTTCCCAGTGCATTAGAACAAAGAGTTTTTATTTATGTAAGAATAAATAAAACTTTCTATTTTTCTATTAAAACGACAATAATTCTCGCCATTTGATTTAAATACATGTAATTTTAAAGAATTTTGTTACACTATGATTTTATACAATACAACCTGGCGGGCTTTTCACTATTTGGCAATCTCTTCCAACCAACCAATGAAGATTTTAAAAAGCCGTTGCGTACAAACCAAACCGAAATCCTTTTATATAAACTGGGTACCGAGATAAATTGAAACCACAACAACCGGGTTGGAAGACAGGGTCTTACCAACTTGGCTACAGAGGTCATGGGTAGTAAAAATATACATTTATTTAAATATATATATGAAATGAACTTATATTTATGTAAAACGAAATAAAATAAATAAATATAACACTTATTTTATGATATATTTTTGTGTTCACCACTGGTTTATTTTGAGATTACTACCGGTTTCGAAGACTTCCGTCTTCATCGTCAGATGAAGATAAGTTAAATTTCTTACAATATATTCCCTCTGAAAGTGTGAATAGTATAAGAGGAATGTGGTAGGGGGAGAGAAGTGGGGAGAGTTGTGATTCAATGGTAAATGGGGCAGGGAAAAATAATCTTACGGGCAGACCGGGGTCTGGATATCTAAGGGGGTGGATTTGAAATGGGAAACATATTTAGCCGAGGGCTATTATTAAAATTGGTTTGATTGTTTAAACTTATATTTTGTTGAATTTAATAAACATTTACTGTCCTTTTTTTCAATCACCTTTGATTCTTCTACATTTATACATCCTGAAATCTATTATATTATTTAATGTTTTTTTTAATTATTTATTTATTTTATTTTTCAATCATCTACAAAATATCATTAATAAAATTTTATTGGAAAGGCAATAATATAAAAATGTCACTTTTTATATACAAGTATATAATGTATGAAATGCGGAAATGCCCTCCATTTTGTGGATATATACGAATATATTATGTGCGAAGTGCGTAAAAGCCCTCAATTTTATGAAGATATATAACGTACGAAGTACTGAATAGCCCTTCATTTTATTAATATATAGAACGTGTGAAGTACGGAAAAGCCCTCCATTTTGTGAACTTGGCGTTTCGAATATACTATTATTGACAAATTAAAAATATTACATATAAAATATACAAACTCGTAAGTTAAGTGTAATGATAGGAAGGGAGGGGTTGAGGCCATTAGGTAAGGTACTTACCACCATCAGCATATGTTAAAAAACATATTTGATCAGGTAACCGCAGAGAACTTACGAAACGAGATGAACTAGAGTCTTTGTAAATTTTCCAAGATTTTTCCAAGAACCTAACCTAACCATAACTATGAAAAGTAATTTGTAAAGACATTCATCTGTAGGCATAACTAAGAAAGGTAATTTGTAAAGACGTTCATCTGTAGGCATAACTAAGAAAGGTAATTTGTAAAGACATTCATCTGTAGGCATAACTAAGAAAGGTAATTTGTAAAGACATTCATCTGTAGGCATAACTAAGAAAGGTAATTTGTAAAGACGTTCATCTGTAGGCATAACTAAGAAAGTCAACCTCCGTGGCCTGGTAATAAGACACTTGTCTGCCGATCCGGAGGTTGCGGATTTGATCCCCGCTGGAACCCAGATTTTTTTAAATGGGATTTCAGTCTGGTTAACACTTAGAGCCTATAAAAATAATATATTTCTGGATGGTTGGAAGAGATTGCCACATGGCAATAAACTCACCAGATTAAAAAAAAAAAAAGGGAATTTGTACAGACATTTACTGTCATAAAGACATATATCTGTAGGTATAACTATGTTAAGAAAAATAATGTGTAAATACATTCATCTGTAGGCATAACTAAGAAAGGAAATTTTGCATCTCTCCATAGTAAATATCAGTTGGAATATCCGTAAAACAGTGAGTTAAGAAGACATAAAATTCAACAGTTCAAGTCTATGTTATTAACACAACAAAATGTGTTTAAAATCATTAAAAGTCAGCTATCTTTCAGCAAAAAAAATGTAAGTTATTTTCTGATGGAGAATTAGTAAATGAACCTTTCTTAGAAATAACAGTGTGTTTTGTGTTAAATATTGCGAATTTGATAGGTAGATAGCGACAATTTTTTTATCGCCATAGCAAAGAAATTGGGCACCTCAGGCCTATTAGAAGCAAGATTTCAATTCCAAATATTCATCGTAAATATTTTACATTTTAGGGTCATAGATGAACAATCAAATAATTCCACAGAAGGAACAGATCACATGACATGGAAAGGTTATCCAAAGCTTGAAGCATATTACGCTTGGTTGGTTGAGTTATCCGTGACCCATAAACACGTTCACCTAATCAACGGGGGGAACACCTTCGAAGGTCGTGATATCCTGGGAGTTAAAGTATCGTTTGGACCCCATAAAAGAGCTGTGATGATTGAAGGAGGAATCCATGCACGAGAATGGATCAGTCATTCAACAGTCTCTTTTATATTGAAGGAAATTATCTACAGCAAAGATCCAATTTGGAGAGAAATAGCTGAATCATACGATTGGTATATATTCCCTGTAACCAATCCTGATGGTTATGCTTATTCTCAGACAAAAGGAGTAAGTCTCAGTATATATTTTAATTTGTTTAACTTATCTGGAGAATAGTGTATTCACTTTGTTACCAAGAGTGCTAGGCTCAATTCACTGTGGGTCACACACTAGTTTAAAGTGCGAACCCATTTCATCTGTATTTATTATTATGCAAAGCAGATAAATATTGAGTTAAACAATAAGTAAAAGCTGTCAAATAATATTTTAAAATTAAAAATGTTAACTACAATTAAATCGCTAAACTATGACAAAAGCTTTTGTCGCACACGGACGTAAGTACATCTTCATATTATTTTATATTGTTTGATT
Organism: Odontocerum albicorne; assembly: GCA_949825065.1. Taxonomy (NCBI): domain Eukaryota; kingdom Metazoa; phylum Arthropoda; class Insecta; order Trichoptera; family Odontoceridae; genus Odontocerum; species Odontocerum albicorne. The sequence goes on from OX463855.1 coordinate 37,197,798, forward strand.
GCAGAATCGTTTCTGGCGCAAGACAAGAATTCCAAATATAAATGTTAACGGAACTCAATGCTTTGGAATAGACGGCAACAGAAATTGGCCTGCAAAATGGGGAGGTAGATTTTTTTTTATTTATATTTTCCCGTATCAGTCTTTTTTTCAAAATCAACAAAAAAGAAATGTCTCTTAACAATAAATAACTGGTGTAGACTTGCTTTGAATAATTTATAACTACCGTCTTGACCCGACTATAGGGCGACCCTGATAATAAGGCGACCCCTATTTTTTCATCTGCTTTTTGGAGAAAAAAAAAACGTTCCCCTCACCCTTATAATATTATGGAAATGAAATGCAAAATGTTTACCGCAAAATATTTATTAAAACAAAGTACAGTTAACATTATTTGCCGTGATACCGAATTGTCTGTCAGCCGCACAGTTGTTGGTTGTTTGCAGCACGCACCACCATAACCTTAAAATTGGAATCATGGCTTCTGCATATTCCATGATTCATTTGATTTTTTTGAGCTCGTCGTCTTTCAATATGGTCAGTCATAATATTTTTCTAGGTAGCAAAGATGCAAAACAAAGCACAGTGTAAAAAAAACACCTTAAAAACTGTCAGAAATTACTACACACAGGCTATGTGTAAACAATGACGTCTTTTGAACGCTCTCATTACAATGTTGCCATTTCGCTAATCGCGAGTAGTGAATTTATTGTTACCCACTATGTTTGTGACTCGAATATAAGGCGACCCACCTATTAACGTATTGCCTTTTTAAATAAAAACCTCGCCTTATAGTAGGACTAATACGGTAAATACTTTTGTTATCTGGAGAATAGTTTTATATTTCTCGGATAGATGTCGTAAGCACAAAGTTTTCGTAATTAACTTCATTCCAAACATGTTAAACGTGTATTTTTATGAAAGGTTATAGTGTAGCGAATTTTTCGGTCATTTAAATTTTGCTTTAAGGCGTCATTTTGAAGATGGAACAAAGATAGGTAATTTTTCCGGTACTTTTTTTTTCTTCAACAGGGAAAAAATATGTGTGGAGTGTAATATGAGGAGCTGAATTTCGAAAAATGTATCCAGTTGTAGTTGAGTGTCACTGTTTGTCAGGTTGATGAAAGCGTGCAACGGTTTTTTTTTTGTGTAATAAAAAATCGGAAAGAAGAACCGATTAATTTTTTCATGTTAAATATCCTCAGTGAGATACTGGAAAAAGCCTAGTTTACTGGGGATACGACAAATGAAAGGCGACAAACCTAGATCCATTAAAATTAAATGTCCAAATCAAATTACCTGTTGTTTTTCCTCAAATTGTGTATATTTCTTGTCATGTGTAATAATAATAATAATAATATGTGTACAAACGAATAGCATGGCTAAACACTCAGTCAAGTGTGGTAGACAGATATTGAACCAACTGAGTGGCACTGTGAATATGATATAATCGCGACACCACGTAGCAGTGTGAGTAGACTCCTGGCTGACATTCTTCCTAACGAATAAGCTAACTCTAGAAGTAGACTCTCTTTGTGTAACAGGAGAAATCCGGGCAATGTAGAAAAAAATAAGTCCGCCGAGACAGGGATGCCATGCTTCTACATCATACAGAAGTACTTTATTAAATATGTCTGATGAATAATATTTTTCAGTTCACGGTACAAGTACCAACCCTTGCGACGACAACTACGGGGGCATGGGAGCCCTGACGGATGTGGCAATGGCCTCCTTGGCAGAGTTCATCCGCTCTATTGCACAAAGCTTGGATGTGTACTTCTCGTTTCACGCTTACTCGCAGTTTATCCTGCTTCCGTTCGGGTACACGAACGAACACTTGGCAAACTACAACCAAACGGTATTTATTTTAAATTTTATTGTTATATTTTTATGGCAATACGTCTAGATTTTTTATTTATTTAAATACATTTCGTAACGATAGAACTCGTACTGCGCTAAAATCGTACTGCGCTGAAATCTGTTAAGATGATAGTGAATAACAGTATTTTAGTACCAAAATCTGCTAAGATGATAGTCTTTAACTGTGTTTTATTACCAAAATCTGCTGAGATGATATTCTATAACAGTATTATAGTACCAAAATCTGCTAAGATGATAGTCTATAACTGTATTTTAGTACCAAAATCTGCTAAGATGATAGTCTATAACTGTATTTTAGTACCAAAATCTGCTAAGATGATAGTCTATAACTGTATTTTAGTACCAAAATCTGCTAAGATGATATTCTATAACAGTATTCCATCCATCCATTCATCCTTGGCTCTACAACCCAGGTCGGGTCTTGGCCTCCCGCAGAGCTCGCCCTCATGACTGACGGTCCTGTGCAGCGTTACGCCAGTTCCGGATACCGATGTTGTTTGCATCCCTCAGCACTCCATCCAACCATCGGAGTTTCGGCCTTCCCACTGCTCTCCGCCCTCCGGGCGCACCATCCATGATTCGCCTTGGGATCTCTATAACAGTATTATAGTACCAAAATCTGCTAAGATGATAGTCTATAACTGTATTTTAGTACCAAAATCTGCTAAGATGATAGTCTATAACAATATTTTAGTATCTAAATATGCTAAGGTGATAGTCTATAAGTGTATTTTAGTACTAAAATCTTCTAAGATATCTATGACAGAATTATAGTAACAACTTGGATGTTATGGAATCAAATCGTTGACACGGAAATAGACTAAAAATTATCGAATAAATGCTGATAAAATACTGTCACTAAGAATAATACATGGGATGAAAATAATAACAGAATATGAAATAGAGAGGTGTGGAATGAATGGGAAATTAATGATTTTGTATTAAGTAAGATAAAAAAGTGCATCCTCTTAGATGGTTTTGGCATATAAAATGAATGAATGAAGAAATACTAAAAATATTAAACAGTAGATACGAGTATGTGAATGAAAAGCATTGTAAAGGAAGACAAAAGAAAGTGTTGTGGAATCAAGTGTTTGATACTTTGAAAAAAGGATATGTAAAAGGTCAGAGGAATTGTTGGAGTTTTTGAAAATATGTAAGAGACGAAATATATGTGTCGTGATAGGAAAGTCTAGCGCTCTGCCCTACCTCGCTACCTCACCAGGGAAACGATGTGATTGTTTATATGTATGTAAAGCATTTTTCGCAAACAACCAGTGTTTGTTTAAAAATTATTATCTGTATCCATGACCGTGTAAATAACTTAGTAGATTAGAATATTATTTAAACGAAAGCTACAAAAAATAAAAAAAAAGATAAATATATTTTATATCCATTCCTTTAATACATGTATATTATCTTGAATATCTTGCTTTCAGATCAAAGTAGCTCGATCGGCCGTTAAAACCATTGCAATGCGAAATGGAACAAATTACACTGCTGGGGCAGTTGGTGATATTGTGTGTAAGTAAAATTATTTCATTATTTTTGATTTGTAGACACAGGTTTTCGGAGTTATACCACAAATCAAGACCATTACCAAATATGATAATATTCACTAATATTTTAAACATCGCCTTAACGAAACCTACTCAACATTGCAGTAACCACGTGAAACGTTTAAAATTTGTGTAAAACAGCTGTTAAAATCTTCTATTATATTACACTTACGTTGTATACTATACATTACAAATTGGCGGGATTGGTGCAATGCGGCAATCTTTTTCAACTGACCAGAAACATGTTAATTTATTAATTGCGTGATAAGGCGTAGTAAGTTATATTTTAGTTTATATATTCAACATCCAATGACAATGTTTGAAATTTAAAAAAATAGACGTGTAAAGCAGTCGTATTAAACATCGATTTGCTTCTTTCTATACAGCTCGTTTTAGAACTCCTCAATGGCGATGCAATGTCGTCTCAATGCCAGTCATCTTAAGGCTCCACACGCTTTTATATGTGCTTTTACACAAACTTGTACCTCAACATCTAATAACTGCTAAATAAACTTGTACCTCAACATGTTATAACTTTTACACAAATTTGTACTTCAACATGTAATAACTTTTACACAAACTTGTATCTCAACATGCAATAACTTTTACACAAACTTGTACCTCAACATGTAATAACTTTTCTACAAACTTGTACCTCAACATGTAATAACTTTTCCACAAATTTGTCCCTCAATATATAATACAACTTCAACTACAATACCAAACGAATTAGTTTATCGTTAGCTATAATATTGAAATTCATGAATCAAATTTAACACACCCATTACTCTATCAAAAGTCGACTTTTTTAATGTCATATATCGAAATTTATTCAATTTTTATGCGTTACAACTTTTATGTGTCAATTATAGTGGACATGAGTCTCGGGTTACAGTGCCCTTGAAGAGAGTTTGCTCTCTGATTGGCGCTATATAAATTTTCATTTTATTATTATTGTGTGATATAGGACAGGTATGACCAAACGTTTACCTTGGCAGCCATATTCCATTTGACAGAAACCGTCGCGGAATTGAGGACAAAAAAATTTAAACATGCTATACTTGAGAAAATTTAGCATGGTTCCTGTGACAGTTCACAAATTTACCCCAATACAACTTTGTAACGACGTTCAGTAATTTTAATTATTTTATCAACTTTAATATAAGCCTTGATTCTAATAAATAGCAAGTTATTTAGGTAAAGACTCGTACATTACATACTCGTAAAACTAATAATAATGACAAATTAATACATCTTGTTACAAATTAGCAAAAATGGGGCAGTTTGTTAAAATCAAATAATATTTGGTGACGTTCGTCAAAAGTCACTACGTTAGTCTACATTGACTAGGGACGGGGTATACGGTAATTGGATTTTCAATTATTTTGTACCTAAAATTAAATGTTAGTAATTAGTATTAATTCATAGTAGATCTTGGCCTATTCAAAGATAGATACAAATCATACAATACATTAGAAATTTAGTATCATGAAAATTAGGAATTAAAACGTCAGTTTAGAGAAAAACCAATTTTCGATTTATAAAAAAAGGATTCGATTTGTAAAAAATAACGATTTTACCCCATCCCTTTGAGACATGACATTTCAAATGTCACAGGAATCATCCTACATTTTCTCAAGTATACCGTTCATTGAAACGATTGATATATTAATTATGAATCAATAACTTCACTCGCAATTATAATTAATCAATTACAATATCTGAGAAAAAGGATTAATAAGAAAAATTAAGCTGCTTTGTATCATCCATATTTTTTTTCCATATCAGACTGCATGCTTATTGCTGGCATCGCTAACATCGCTTCCAAACGGATATCTATTATTCTTGTTGGGTTTTTTATCAATAAAACTCATTTTACTAAAATATTATTTCTGAAACATATATCTTTAAGAAAATACAGATAACTGTTTTATCTTCAAGGTTAAACTATAATAAAAAAATATCAAAATCTACATACAGATGTCATTACGAGTACCGAAATGTGGTTATAATTTTTGGTGCGATTGGGAAGATCAACAAATAATCTTTATATGTCTTCCGATATGTTTTAGCAACACACTAGTGTGTAGAAATATCCAAAAGGGGCTCAAATCTTTTTCGAAAGCTGTTAATTTTTTTTTTCAGATATGACTAGTGGAAGCAGTGTGGATTGGGTGAAACAAGAATTCGATGTGCCCCTTGTGATGACATACGAACTGAGAGACCGTGGTCAGTATGGATTCCTTCTTCCAGCAGACCAAATAATTCCTAACTGCCTGGAAGTTATGGATTCTCTCGTCACCATTTTTATGGAAAGCAAGAAACTTGGTATAATATAAAAAGAAATCCAATCTAATGAATTGACTGCACTAAACCATTGTCAAAAATCCAAAGTTTTACTTGCATCTACTTAGATCGATATGGACATTAAGATTATCAAGTATTTAATTGATATATGTAGAAGCCATGCACGTTTAAATAATATTTGCATAACGTGATTGGAAAGTAAATTTTTAGTATACAGAATTTTTTAAATTATAATTGTAAAAAAATCTACATGTAATACTAAAATTAATGTGATATTTATGTTTCGTTTTACAAAAGCATTGTCAAAATCTTTAACAGGGATTTATAAAGCAAAACGAGCCAGTCACTATAATTGAAATTTATTGTATACATTTTTTTATCATTTCAATTTTAAATCATTGTGTTTAATAATACAGTTCTACAATATAAATAAAGGGTCTTTAAAATTGAGCGTTTTTTTTAATTGTTGGATAAAACACAGATGGCGTCACGAACTTGTTTGGGTCCTGTGACATTTGATAAGTGTAATGTATGACATTTATAACAACGGAGTCGTATATAGTACAACACAACAACGCGTTTAAATTAAGAATTATTTTACGTATTGTAATCTCCGGAAACGGTGATGTAAATTAGCCACCAAGATCATGTAATCTGACACCGTTGAACTATTTTCTCTGGAGTTACGTGAAAAGCTAGATCTATAAGAATTAACCCCAATCAATTCCTGAGATGAAGGACGAAATTATTCGTGCTATTTGCGAGTTAGAACCGCAATTATGCCAAATTGTCATCGTCGAAAATTTTGACATAAGAGTGGACATCTGTGGAGCTACAAGAGGTGGACATTTGACGGATATTGTTTTTTTTTTGTATTTTAATGACATGTTACATTATACGAGTACTTCATTGACCAATAAAAAGTTTTTTGAAGTCAAAGCAAAAGATTTTTTAAATTTAATTGTTTCTTAATGCAAAACTTTGTTAGAAATTAAAATCGTTTCTTTGATAATTTATATCACTTGCCATATGTTAGTTTTAAGTTTAATAAATAATGTATTATGAACAACACAGTCTGTACTAGAATTCAGAATTTATTTCAGGCCACCCAACACATATGATATACGAGTATTTGTTAATCACTTCATAAATACGTGCAGTTTTGCTTTTTATCAGCATGTTTTATTTAAATGTTGAGACAGACAAAAATTTGAGGGACTTGAACGAATACAACCAGTAGATTTTCCATGCTTTATCATGCGAGGCACCTTTTTTATAATTTCTCAATGTTTACATATTGTAACCAGTGCTTTCTACAAACTCTTTGCCTTACAATATTTCTGCTTCAAACTCTTTGCCTAACAAATGTCTGATATTTCAAAAGACAATAAGTTCTTCACTTCTCTGAAACTTTTCATTTGAACAAGTAGTTTTAATGATTTAATTTATCAATATTTAAATAGTAACCAGCGTTTTCTTCAAACTATTTGCCTGATAAATGCCTGATATTTCAAAGGACAATAAATTCTTCACTTAATTTTTTGCCTGAAATATTTCTGAAACTTTTCAATTGAACAAGTAGTTTTATTGACTTAATTTATCAGTAAGTAAATTAATTGAAAAAGGAAGATTTAGCATACAAAATGATTTGTAAAGTTATGAAACTCTTTTTTATCCTATTTTATTTTTCTAGTTTAACTGAATAAATACATATTTTAAGAACATGTTACACAGAACAATCTATGGGATTAATATCTTGTGGTAATGTTTCCAACCAACCTAAAAGATTTCAAGTGAAATCCAAAAACTTTGGAAAAAAATAGGACAAGAATGGGAATTGAAAATGCAGCCCTCAAATTGGAAGATAGACCGACAAGATAACTGAGTTCAGATTATTTTTTTTTGTAAAAAAGTACGACAATAAAAATTTCAACAATTATCAAATCTGTGTGACAATTTTTACACAAATGAAAATGATAATCAGGTATTTAATTGCACAGGTGTGCCAAATTACTTTGAATTCTGGCAATAGTAATGATTATTCATTTCGTGATGCCAAATAATATTTTTTTTATATTTGTATTCAACAAAACCAGGTGTAAATTAAACAAATCCAAAAAAATTACAAAAGTTTTATTGATTGTTATCGTATAATTTTGATATCCACCCATTTACGCGAATAATTGAATACGCAAAAACAGGGTGTAAATGAAAACCGCGTTAATTGAATCATTGAATGTTATATAAAATAAGCGATCTTGTACATACTTCCAGATATATTTTTTACTTTTTAAATAAAGCTTAAGCTTTTTTTTTTTAATTAATATTTATAAGCGGTTATAAAGGGTCTTTCAAATTGAGCGGTTTTTTTTATTCTTTTTTTTTTAATTCTTGAATAAAACACACAATTTGCTTAGATTTCAAAAAACCTATTTATTGGTCATTGAAGTATAATGTATGACATTTACACACAAAAAACAATATCCGCCAAACGTCAACCTCTTGCAGCTCCACAGATGTTTACTCTTTTGTCAACATTTTTGATGACATTTTGGCATAATTGCGGTTCTAACTCACCAATAACGCGAAATATTTAATCCTTAAGCTCAGGAATTAATTGGGGGTCATTTTAATACACCTGGTTTTTCACGTAACCCCAGAAAAAATAGTCTAACAATGTCAGATCACATGATTTGGTGGCCAATTAACATCACCGTTTCCAGTTCCAATTCATGAAATAATTCAACAATTTGAACGCGTTGTTGTGTTGTTTACGACTCCTTTTAATAAATGTCATACATTACACTTCTCAAATGTCACAAGACCCAGGCAAGTTTGCGATGCCATCTGTATTTTATCTAAGAATTAAAAAAACCGCTCAATTTGAAAGATCCTTTAGATAGCTAATAAAATACACATTCTGATGAGAGCCATACGATTTATTTATTCACAAAAAGATTAAAACATTTACAATTTAGTGGAACTATTTTTTTAAATCATTCACCGGATGAATCTTCCATTGTTACTGTTATCGCAGTCTCACTAGCTGATGTTAAAAGCATGAATAATATATCTAGAGTATGCTGCGTGACAGTTCCTTTCAGTCCCCCTGGTTTCAACTAGAATAAAACGCGTTAAAAGGAATTCGTGCAAATAAAGACGGCATAAATGGAGGAATTACTGTACATCTCTTTGTTTTATAATTAAATGTAAGTATATTTGGTGGATTCAATCTTTTGTTGTAATTTCTCTCAATTAACAATATTTAAAAAAAATATATATATTGTATAAATGATGGGGCCTTAAAACTAATTAATAAAAAGTAATATTTATTTAAAAGGTAATATAACATTGGAACTGAAAGAAGAAAGGTGTAATGATAGTTAAAATAATTGCAGACATAATAAAGATTTCTGATAGATTGATTTTGGTGTAAATAAGTTTTTCAGTGATTCAATAAAATTATCCCTGTCATTTTACTGAGAGATGGTAAATCTCACGATGAGCTTTAGCTCGTACTTATTGAATTATCTGTTTCTTTATGTGTTCTTAGTGAGTTGTCACTGAACAGGTAATTAACAGACCTTAGACAGCTGATGTAGGACGTTCGTTGTCTTGTACTATTGTATTTATACAATTTAAATATTAAATATCATTGGTCTATAATGGAGTCAAATTACTGAGTTGGGATGGAAGGTTTGTTAAAACATGGGTATTGGATCCTTTTAAGATATGGAATGAAAAGGATAATAATTTCAAACAAAATTTGTAATGGAATGAAAATGAAGATAATTTCAAAGAGAAAAATATTGTTAAAAAACTTATGTTGCGAAAAAATGTTTCAAAGAATTTTTACTCTACAAAACAAAAAAAACCACTTGAAACTTTATTATTATTAAGTCAAAATACTTGTCAGATCCAAAATGTCAAACAAGTCCCAAAATTGTGAAAATGTTTGAAGACCCTTAAAATATTGATGATTTTATTAAAAATATAATAATAAAATCATCAATATTATATAAAAATTATATAAAAATATAATAATAAAATCATCAATACATAAGTCTAGAGGATCTTATTGGCAGTTCTCGGCTTCTCAGTAAATTCAACGCTGACTTACTTTAATATTGCTCGATGGTTCTTTAAAAATAAGCGTTTTTTTTTTAATTCTTGGACAAAACACAGATGGCGTCGCGAACTTGCCTGAGTCTTGTGATATTTAAGAAGTGTAATGTATGACATTTATGAAAATGGAGTCGCATACAATACGATAACGCGTTCAAATTGTTGAATTATTTTATATATTGTAATCTCCGGAAACGGTGATGTTAATTGGCCACCAAGATCATATGATCTGACACCGTTGGACTATTTTCTCTAGGGTTACGTGAAAAACCAGGTCTGTAAGAATAACCCCCAATCAATTCCTGAGCTGAAGGACGAAATTATTCGCGTTATTGGGGATTTATAACCGCAATTATGCCAAAATGTCATCGAAAATTTTGACAAAAGAGTGGACATGATGGAGCTGCAAGAGGTGGACATTTGGCGGATATTGTTTTTTGTGTTTAAATGTCATACATTATACTTCAATGACTAATAAAAAGTTTTTTTTAAATCAAAGAAAATTGTGTGTTTTATTCAAGAATTTAAAAAAATTGAATTAAAAAAACCACTCATTTAGAAAGACCCTTTATCATACCAATAAATAAAATAGTTAAAAACCTGAGAGTCAATGTACTTGTATAACACTATTTTTTAGTGAGATCAAATAAATGAGGTAAGCCGAAAGATACTCTTCAGCCTTCATTATCTTAAAATGCTGCAAATATTCCTGACTACTAAAATTTTACTTTTGCAATCTCTGTAGGATGTCCTCTGTGGCCTAGTTGGCAAAAACGCATGTCTCCCAGGCCAGAGGTGCCGGATTCAAATTGTGCTGGAACCAAGATTTTTTAAAAATAATTCCAGTTTGGTTTTTCGTTAAGGCCTCTTAAACATATTTGTGGTTGGTTGGGAGAGATTGACAAATGATAATAAACCCGCTAGGTTGTATTATATACACCGAAAGTGTACAAGGTACAATACAAAAGTAAATAAAGAAAGTTACATAGTCGCAAAACATTCTAATAAGTGAGATATCATCAATCAAAGGAATAAGAAATGATAGTGCAGAGGACAAAAAGTCAGAAATAAAGCACGTTATATAACTGACTTAAAACTAAGAGTTTTTTCAGTCGTTTTTATTTTAAATACAGATTCAAAGAAAAAAAGAAAAAAATGTGCATACCACTGGCATAATCAAATATAAAAATCTTCCCCACAATTATGTAAGATCAACAACATAAACTAGGTCAATTGACAATTCGACACAGAGGTTTTTAGATAACGTGAAGCAGGACCTTAAGAGGTTGGGACGGGGTGGGTTAGACTTGGAGGAGACGGCAAGTAGCCGATCAACTCTGAGAAAAAGTCCGGGAGGCTTAAACTCTACAAGAGTTGGGTGACCGTCTTAGGTAGGAGGAAGAAACTGAGATGGGAGGAAATTAAATTTAGATATAAGAATAATTTAATTTAACGTATAAACAAACTTAAGTGAAATATTACTTTCAAATGTTGTTTATAGTTAAGGCATTAACGTTGTGGAGGTTTAAAGACATTGTAATTTATTTTTAACAAACACTGTTTATTCCACTTTTTTATGACGGTATAACCCTACCGGTTTCAAGGCTTTCACCTCATCTTCAAGGGAGTCTTGCTTGTACTCCCCTGAAGATGAGGTGAAAGCCTTGAAACCGGTAGGGTTATACCGTCATAAAAAAGTGGAATAAACAGTGTTTGTTAAAAATAAATTACAATTACTTTCAAATATATTTTACCATAGATGAGCTATTTATTGTCAATGATTTTAATTGCGTATTCTTGAAAATATGATTGATTAATTTATAACAAGCTAAAATAATTGAAATATAAATGAACAGTAGAATATCAAAATTGGAAAATGAAAAATTTAAATTAAGAAAAGAGTGATGTGAACTGAAGTTGAAAAAAAATTGTATTCGAGTACTTCTGATAATAGACGTATTCGAGTACTTTTCTTGTTCTTCTTGAAATATGGCCAAGAACTCCTGTATATAAAGGTGTACGTCAGTGCTAAGTTATGTCCATTTCACTGGATCTCGTTCGTACTGTTCACATCTGTGTATTCTCTGGCAATACCATCGATAAAAAAATAATATACAAACTCAGCAGATACACACGACACGCATGGCAACTGATCAAATGTTTACCATTCCTAGATTTAAAACATTTTGCCCAAAGGTTATTTATTGCTTGTCTATTTGATTCCCATGACATATGTTATAATGGGGTGCAGAATTCAATAAAGGCAAAAGAGCGCAAACAATTTAAACAATCGATCGGAGCGTGGTTCTTATTGCGACAAGAGTTGGAATATCTGTGCTTGCAGGAGGAATGACTTGTAGGAAACGTTTGTGTGATCTCTTGAGTGTGGTGTGTTTTTGATGATTATGTGGGGTTAACACATTATGGGATGAACTATTTGGTATATCTGAGATGATGAAGTGTGAGGGGGCTTGATTCGCGTGATGTATACAAATGGAATTGAGTGTCACTGTATCGAGTTGATAAGAGTTTGCAATAGCGTATTGTATAAGAAAAAAAAACAGATGCGTGAGACTCTCGCGCGGTAGAAGTGAAACTTCTTAGCTCCTAATTATTTATAATTATTATTACTTATAATTATTATAATAATAATTAATAACTTCTTCTTCAGCCGTTCTGGATCCATCCCTGGATATAGGCTACCCCTTCGGTCTTCCACAACTCCCTATCTCTGGCACACTGCATTCACTTCACCCCCGCGATCCGTCATATATCGTCCGACCACCTAGCTTGTGATATCCCCACACCTCTCGTGCCCGTTCTAGGCTGTCATTCCAGGACTTTTTTCGTCCATCGAGAGTCAGAGCATCTGACAATATGTCCAGCCCTGCTCCATTTTAAGGCAGCTGCTCTCTCAACTACGTCCGTGACTTTGGTTCTCTCTCTTATCCATTGGTTGGTCTTTCTATCTCGCAGTGAAACTCCCAGCATCCTCCTTTCCATGGCTCTCTGTGTCACTAGTAGTATTTGCGTTATTCGCTTTGTTAGGACAGATGTTTTGATTCCATATGTGAGGAACGGTAAGATGCATGCATCAAAGACTCTCTTTTTCAAATGATTGGGGTATTTTGGAGATTTCAGGATGTAAGAGTTAACCAAACGCCGCCCAGGCAAGACCACGTCTACGCTCTATCTCGACCTCTTGATTCTCTTTTCCCAGCTTTACAGTGTTTCCTAGGTACACATAACCTGTAATTAATAACTAATTATTAATAATAATCATTAATTATAATAATAATCAATTTATTAAAATATAAATAATTAATTACTTAATAATTTATTAATGATAATGAAAAAGTTATTTATTAATATAATTATATTATATTAAATAATGAATTATTTTATGTTCATTATAATCTCTCTCTCTCCCTGGCTCCATCCCAACTCATTGTCTGCGAAGACTGTTGGGGTCAGCTCTCCTCGTCCTCAGGTTGTATGCTCTTCTGTCCCGGACTACGTCCCCCAGGCCGTGCCTCTGCATCAGGTTATCTCTTTGCACCACCCATGAATTCCTTGGTCTTCCTCTGGTTGTTATTCGAGGAAGATCCATGGAGATTGCCTGGTTCACAATGTGATCGGGTGCTTTGCGTCCAACGTGCCCATACCATCTCAATCGCTTCTCCTCCATCTTGCTGTTGATGTCTGTAACACCCAGGCTTCCACGAATGTGTGAGCTTCTTATTTTGTCTCTTAGGGACACACCTGCTGATCATCTTAGCATGCGCATTTCAGCAGTTTCTAGTTGCCTAGAGTAAGAGGTATACATCGTCCAGCATTCGGAGCCATAGAGGAGTGCGGGCCTGACAATTGTTTGGTATACTTTTCCTTTTAACTTTACTGGCATTTTCGGATCACATAGAACTCCTGTCATTGATCTAAACTTCATCCATCCCACACTAATTCTATGTGTTACATCTGCTGCACATCCTCCATCGCTATGGATGAGTGGCCCAAGATACTTATTTTATGTTCATTATAATGTATAATATAATTATATTATATTAATAAAGTATTAATTTATATTATATTAATTGTACTATCTCACTATATAACAGAAATCTTGGGCCGAGTTGCTTTAGTATGACATATTCAAAATATCAACTACGGAAGCGGCAACCGAGTGCGTCGATGTCGCCCATGTGAATAGAAGTGTCGAGATCCTATGAAATGAACATCACTTGATATTGGCGTATACTCCTTCATATAAAGGACTTCGCGACCATTATTCAAGAAGAAGCAGAAAAGTCTATGGATTCTAATTTTAACATGAGTGACATTTAAATTTTGTTTTGCAATATTTGACATATTACACGATGGAACTATATTATTGATAGCTGAAGTATTGTTTCATTCTGTCAAATATATTTTTATAAATGTTGAAGAATTTTGTAGATATTTGGTTCAATATTGTAAGTCAAAGACCTCCTTGATTATTCAGTTAACATTTTTTTAGTAACGTTTTTGAAGTTTGATTATTATTAGTCATGTAAATTAAAATATCTGTGATGAAACCATCTGGGATTTTTTTTGTTGTGTCTTATTCTTTGGGATACATGTGCATGGCCGCAAGGTAGCACACTGGGATTCTGTGCGGAAGGTCGTTGGTTCGAACCCCACGATAAGTTACTCCTTTTGAATGACACAAGATTATTTCCACCTAGTATTCGGGGGTGTATGTTAAGAATACCTATGACTACGCTTATATCGATTCTTTCAATAAAAAGAAAAAAACTGCCACTGTGCTCCGACCGTCTCACTTCGGTGTGCTATCGAATTTTGTACAGCAGTGTGTCTGGTGAGTTTAATGGTGTACAGCGGCATAGCTTCGCTTCCCAACTGAATTGACGTTGAAAAAGCGAGGGGTTACTCGACTACGAGGCCCAGCAACGAACGATTATTTCGGTGATTAGTGGGTCATAAGGACATTAAAAGTTTCTGGAAGAATAGTGCTTGGTTGTATATTTAAGCTTTGAGTTTATGATATTTATTTATTTTACACATGACAAGAAATATACATAATTTGCGAAAAAACAACAGATAATTTAATACGGACACACAATTTTAATGGATCTGGGTTTGTTGCCTTTCATTTGTCGTGTCCCCAGTAAACTAGGCTTTTGCCTGTATCTCACTGAGTACATATAAAAATAAATCGATACTTCTTTCCGATTTTTGATTATATACCTCGTTGCACATTCTCATTAACCTGACACACAGTGACACTCAATTACATATGTATGCATCATGCGAAATCAAACCCCTCACACTTCATCACTCCAGATAGACTAAAACATTCATCCTACAATATACCGCACACAATCATAATAATAAAAACAAAAATACAAACAAAAAACACCACACTCAAGAGTTCACACAAACCTTTGCTACAAGTCATTCCTCTTGCAAACCCAGGTACTCAAACTCCTGTCGCAATAACAACCACGCTCCGATATGTCTACTGAAATTCAAAATTTCAACGAAATCTCCTACTTCATTGAATGTTTCTGATTTATATGCTCTATCATGAGTTCCTTAAATGAGTGACGTATTATTATAAAAATATTAAAACAAAAATGTGATGTCACCCTATTTGTTAAAACCCTTATCATGGCATTGTAACACATGTGTTACACTAATTTAGGGATTGAAAAAAAAACAGAAACTGTAACGTAATTTCAAATATGGCAACACATTCAAATACTATACATGCACTAATGTGTGCAGTGGTATCATCTAGTGATAAATATTGACAACGCTACAACCTTTCAAGCGACATCGGGTCAACATGTCTGGACGGCGTGGGTGCGTTTTGAAAATTGGGGTAAATAATCTAAATATCTTATTAATCACTTCATGTAGAGAAGATTTTATTCAAACCATTTTATTTGTTGATAATTCAGCTATGGTATGTAAATGTTGTTCATGTTTTAGATTATAAAATCATTTTATAGTCCTTTTTGTGTTCTATTATATAAAAATTGATATTTTGGCAATGTAACGTGGGTGTTACATATTAAAAAAAACTATAAGGAAAAATTGTGAATTTTTCCTCAATTTTCCTTCATAACTTACCATATAACAAGGAATCACCAAAGAAAAACGTTAATATTTGGATAAATTGAACATTGCCAAGATAAGGGTTAACATTTTCATAGATTTGTATGTGAAGAAAGTATAGAGGTAAATTAGTGACATAATATACATATTATGTTGAAGAGGAATGTTACACATACATATTTAGCGAAATGGTTCAAGTGGGACGCGATGATGATTTTGATTGTTTGGTATTTAAAATAAAATACGTCGATTAGCAATGCGGAAAGTGAGAGTGAATAATCAATGAATAGTAAGCAGTGACGAATGGTCAAAATGATTAATGATTAATAATTGTTTATTTATCGGTAAGTAGGTATTTATATATATTGAGAACGGGGCGCGTGAGTGCGCCCGCAATATATTTTTATCTCCCTCTGTGCGTGCCGAGGTGGTCGATCGAAATATTGCAGACGTCGCGAATAATATTGTGGGTAGATAATTTGTTGGCGAAAACGGCGAGACAGCGCGATGCGTTCTCTTTCTACTGTGGAATGTATCGTAAATAGTATTTGCGGGTAAACAATATCAATGTTCTGGTATGCGACCTTTGGACATATCCGAAGGTCGTTTCGTCGGTCGTTGACCGTGCGTGTTGACAATATTCAGGGACGACCGTAGTTCCTACACATGTTATGTTGAATATGAATGTGTGCGAATTAGTGTATACTGATAACAAATTAGCGTTAGCGTCGAGTGAATCTGAATTAGTTTGATAAGTAACTTGTATGAGAGATGTAAAGAGAAAGAACTGAAAATGAATGTTGTGAAATTTGAAGTGATGGTAATAGAAAAATATGAAAGGAACATAACTGCGATATATGAGAATATGTTATAAGATTTGAGCAATTTTCTGTTCCTTTCTGATTCAAAAGATATAATGGAAATATCCCAGCAGATATTTTGTACTATGGGACTAGAAACGACATAAGTTCTGTCATGAAAATATAATGATATATTTATTCATATACTCGTAGTTTAATCGTGTTGGGCAGCCCCATAGATGCCATGGGGATATTTTCAATGATGAAGAATTTCTCTCAACAATCTTCCATACGCAGCTCCACAAACAGAACTTCCCATTGATTGAATAGTACCATCTCGGTCATCGTACTCTATTGAACATGTAATTTTATTTAATATTTTCAGATGTATTTGATTGCCACTCTATTGGCATCGATGGTACAATCTATAAATATGGGAAATTGTTGGAAATTAATCAAACCGATACCAAAAGTCAAGGTACACGATACCGACAAGCCGGAAAGCCATGACGATTTTTTATATGAGGATGATGATGATGACGGTTTTGATAAAATTGCACATGGAACGTCACTCCGGCAATCCAAAGCCGATTTCGTCTGGAACATATCTTCTACAAGTATTCGTCATGATTTTAAAAAATAAATGAAATATTACGTTTGCCCATTACTGCCGATTGTTTCATAGCACATAAAAATGTACAATAGATTTTGTTACTTTGAAATATACTGCAATTTTTTTTTATTTCAATGTGATTGGAATTTTCGTTTATTTTTTTCTATAATAATAAAAAATAATAATAAAAAGAAAAAATATATAGAGCCGTTTAGGGCGCAAACTCTTCTCAGCGGGCACTCCTTGTCGATTCCCGAACCAACAATTACTGACATACTATGCGTATCCAGAAAGTAAGTGTACTGAGGCTCTCACGACCGGATGGATTTTATTTTCGACATGTTGGCTACACTTCCGTGT
The DNA here is from genome assembly GCA_949825065.1 of Odontocerum albicorne. Classification (NCBI taxonomy): domain Eukaryota; kingdom Metazoa; phylum Arthropoda; class Insecta; order Trichoptera; family Odontoceridae; genus Odontocerum; species Odontocerum albicorne. The sequence continues at coordinate 37,215,557 of OX463855.1, forward strand.
AGCCTGACCCTTCCCCTCCGCAACGAGACCGGTTCGAGGTCAGTACGTTGAGAAGTGTCGACGCGACAACACGTTTTGTGAAAAATGTCAATCCAATCTCCCGCCAAGTGCGAAATACACGGCGTCATCCGTTATCACGTTTGGAAGGGAAAACCTCCGGTTGAGGTTTATAATGAGGTGAAAACTGCATATGGTGATAAACCTATGAATCGTACGAGTGTGTACAAGTGGTGTCGCGAGTTTAAAAACGGTCGTACGTCTGTGCATGATGATCATAGGAGCGGAAGACCTTCAATTGTGACTGACGAAATTGTGGAAAAAATCGAAAATGCGCTCCGTGACGATCGCAGATTGACTGTGGGTGAACTTTATTCGATGTTTCCGCAAATCTACAGATCTCTACTACACGAAACCATCACAGAAACCCTCGGATATTGGAAACTGTTCGCAAGGTGGGTCCCAAAACAGCTGACATACCAACACAAGTTGAATCGAGTGGAGGCCGGGCAAGAGTTTTTGAGGCGCTACAAACTCCATGGAGATGAATTTTTCCGCTCCATCGTTACTGGAGATGAAACTTGGGTTGCACACTACACGCCTGAAACCAAAAGGCAGTCTCAACAGTGGCGTCACACCTCTTCACCCTCCGCCAAAAAGTTCAAAACCACAATTTCAGCCAAGAAAATCATGGCATCCGTGTTTTGGGACTGTCAAGGCATAATTTTAATTGAATATATGCCTCAAGGGGAGACCATCAACTCTGCAAGATACTGTGAGACCCTAAAAAATCGCGGAGGGCGATTCAGAACAAGAAGAGAGGCATGCTGACATAGGGAGTCTGCCTGCTGCACGACAATGCCAGACCACACACGGCCAACGCCACGAAGGAACTACTCGCCTCGTTTAAATGGGATGTCCTGAACCATCCCGCGCATTCCCCTGACCTAGCACCTTCAGATTACTATCTCTTAACCTCCCTGAAGCTGCACATGGGTGGAAAAAGGTTTTCAACCGACGAGGAGGTAAAGGAGGAGGTGGAGAATTGGACGGAGGGGTTGGCGAGAAACTACTTCGAGGAAGGCATCAAAAAGTTAATACCCCGCTTCACCACCTGCATTGAGAGGAATGGCGACTATGTCGAAAAATAGCTTACATATGTACTACGGTAACCACGTAATTTTTTTGTTTAAATAAAAAAAATTGTAACCTACAAAAATTCAGTACACTTAGTTTCTGGATATGCCTCGTACTAGTTGCAACCCGTGAAATATTAACGGAAGTAAAACAAATTCTACATTTATGAAAATATATATTCATAAATGTAAAATTTGTTTATATATATATCATTTATACATCGTTCCCTTTTACACTGGTTTAAAAATTGTTGGCTAGGTATTTAAAATTCGTTCAGTATCACGGACCCATAGAGATTCACATATCGAATTACTTTCGGAGAGAATCCAAGTATTCCTCTCTCGCTTTCTTGTATTTAACATTCAATTCTCGTATTCTTTCTTCGACGACAACCATCGTATGGGTTTTGGCCTATTTATACTATGACTAGTTGCAACCCGTGAAATATTCACGGAAGTAAAAGAAATTCTACATTTATGAAAATATATATTCATAAATGTAAAATTTGTTTATATATATCATTTATCATTTATACATCGTCCCCTTTTACACCGGTTCAAAAATTGTTAGCTAGGTATTTGAAATTCATTCAGTATCACGGACCCACCGAGATTCGCATTTCGAATTACTTTCGGAGAGAATCCAAGTATTCCTCTCTCGCTCTCTTGTATTCAAAATTCAATTCTCGTATTATTTCTTTTACGACAACCATCGTACGGGTTTTGGTCTATTTATATTATGATTCAAATTATTATAAAATAAAACCATAGACATATAACATATAAGTTGAGTGTAATGATTGGAAGGTGGTGGCTGCGGCCATTAGATTAGATATGTCCTTGTATCTGCATATGTTCAGAAAAAAACATTTGTTAAGAAAACTTACCGAGGGAAAAAGAACTGCAAAGAAATATTTGTATACTTTCCGTTATGTTAAAGTAACACATTCGGATTTACGTGTAGCGTAGTGTATGTGTGTAGTGTTCAAATTACAACGTAAATTTTGATAAGACCTTCTAAAAAAGGCTGCCTTCTAGCGTTTCCTAAACTGCGTACGCCATTCATATATCTAATAATAAGAGGTAGACAATTCAATACGACAGGACTCGCAAAGGAAAAAGCTGTTTTAATAGCCCACCCTATGTGGATCGATTTGAAACAATCAATTTATAAGTTAAATAATCAATCGACCTCAAAATTCTACTCCTCTCATAAAGAACATCTCTCATACAAAAAATCGAAAGATATAATAGAGATATAACTTTAAGAAGATAACTTTATAAAGATACAACAGATAACTTTACAAAGATACAATAGAGATATAATTTACCACTAAGAGATCGGAAAAGAAAGACGGGAAGTGTGAGCTAGAAATCAATTCGTTTGCGACACTTACGAGATATCAATAACTATTTTCATTACATAATTACATTAGATCATCATTCTGTTTGCAAAATCAATCATATTTTTCAATACGTGACTGTCCTTGCCTCAATACTGATGAACGCGTTTTACAAATGCTTAAGCATGTGTGGTTTTCTTGAGAAGAGTGCGGTGGTTTCACATCGCAATCCGCACAGCAGTAGATGTTGCAGAAATGTATTCATGTTGTATATATTGTGAGCCCTGCTACCAAAACGCAGTATTTTTTAATTTAATATTAGTTCCCAGATGAAATGTGCACTTGTGAATGTTAAGGTGGAACAAGAGTGTTGTAGAAACGTTTTAGGATATACTTGGTAAAACGAGAGGATTGGTAAAACTCAGAAACAGAAGTGACCAGTCTATGTGCCTCTCCCCCTTGTTTAGCCTGCGGGTCTTAACAGTTTCCGGGGTGTAACTGCAATCCGTATATTGACAGCTGCTTTGAGTCAAAGGTGAAGAATTCGAGATGCAAGCTGACTAGGGGATAAGTACTTTCAAGGTGGTCCTAGATTGGCCAGTAATGTACACAAGGTACTTCCGCTTAACGTCTCGTTACACCCAATACAATTAGTATTTTCCTTCCTATTTGAATTGTTACTTCAAGTAGTTAACATAATATTTTATAAAACAAACTATTTTATGGACTTTTCTTATATATTACACAAAAAATCTATCCTTTTACCATTGACGAGAATATTGAAATTTGATATGCCTATTAAAATCTTTCCCCAGTGGCGATGCACTTGCGTGTTAAAAGTATAACATTGATGACGGACTTAATGTCAAATGTCACGGAAGAAAGAAATTTATTCGTACCGCAGAAAATACACTTATAAAAAGGCTTATAAAGACGGCTTAATACGCTTATAAAGACCTAAAGTTCAAACAGCTCAGCAAGTTGCCAGTACTTTTGCAGAAAACTTCGAATACAGCCAAACTATCCTTGGATGCCACTATATTAAAGTAACTAATCGGTCCTCAGATCTGATATAAATCGAATTATGATCCTTTCAGAAATTGTCGACTCAACTATAATCACAGTATCACAAAATGCCATTTGCCGATTGAATCAGATAGACATAAAAATTCAACAGGGTGAAGGGAAAGAATTAAAGGTTGCCATTCAAGCTATCATAGTCGGAAGTACAATAGCTTGGATACTATCCACAATGAGCGTTGACGCGACCTGATGTAAGGTTAAAAGTATGTCTTCTCACAGAGGATGACGGCCATCGATATTGCCAAGTTGACTACTGGGTCTCTAGACAAGCATTGAGAATCGCGTGAATGGTCGGTCATCTCTGGCAAATTGTGACTTTTTCCTGATTCAGTGTTATCGTTACCATCCAATGATAAATTTCTAAGAAAAAATATCTGTTTTAGAATTAAATTTAATTTTGAGTATTTCCTATAAATTGACGTAAAATAAAATATAACATTTTAAGATTTGTACGAGTACGTTGAAACTTGAAAACGCTACTTAAAAAAAAAACAACAGTTTTGAACATTAATTTGACGTTGTGAAAAGATAAAGTCGATAATTTTATCAATTTTGTGATATTGTGAACCAGTCAAAGTAAATATGATTGATCAAATGCATTAGAAGAGGTCACCAGGACCGTATTTGGAATAAAATAATCGGATGAACGTTTATTATTTTTTAAATAAATAAATATTTATTCTTGTACACCCGGAAACTAAGTAGAAAATGTTGTTTTTATGGTATTCAATATAAACAGATAAACGCGGGTTTCAAACTTTCTGCACATGACGATGGCTTTCTGCACATGACTTCATCGCGTTAACCACACAAGCAAGGTCCTTGTAGGTTATTATTTTAATGTTATACGAGTATATATCATATTATTTATAGTTAAGGCATATTAACATTGTGGAGATTTAAAGACATTGTAATTTGTTTTATCAAACACTTTTTGTTCCACTTTTTGTAACGGTGTAACCCTACCGGTGTCAAGGCTTTCACCTCATTATCAGGGGAGCAAAAACAAACTTGTTTAGCACCAGACCAGCTGAGCACAAACAAGACATACAAATAGATTCCTGACATTAAATTAATTTATTAGTATGATACTCTTCAATATACTTTCATGGGTGATGCGAACATGTGAAAGAACATGGCCGGGAAACCACATTATCTTCGTCCCAATTAATCTGGCTTTCAGATTTAAGAATAACTAGAGTAAGCACTGCACCTGATCAACACTGCACCTGATCAAAATTACTGCACCTGATCATCCAAGGCACTTCACCTGATCAAAATTACTGCACCCGATCATCCAAGGCAAAATAGAGGGTCGAAGAGGTGTTGGCAGGAGGCAAATCTCCTGGCTTCGCAATATACGTGATTGGACTAGTATAGGGAGCATCGGGGATCTTTTTCGGGCTGCCGGGGACAAATATGCCTACTCTTAGGTGATATTCAACGTTGGGGGGACCTGACATGATACTGGGAAGAAGCAAAAAAGTAAGCACGAAACTCGCTGTTCTTCTTCGTACGCCAGCACTTGAAATCTAGAGAGTGCTTGTGTTATTACTTGACGATCATATCAAGGAAAAAAGGCCCCCAGTTATAAAACTATCGTATTGCATTCCAGACTTCGCTCCTTTTTTCATGACGGAGTGCACTCGATGAACTGGTAGATGTTCCTATTTCTTTATAAACAACTTTCTAGTTAGCTGGAAGATATACTTACATGGTAAAAAACCTAGCAATTTTTACTACACACGATGTTAAAGCATCGATCAAAAAATTATAAGCAGGAAATCTTTAGTAATAAATTAACGTTTTTTTTGGTTTTACACATTTTATTTCAAACCTCTATAATATTTTAATACTCACTAAATAATATGTATCATGCCTTCTATGAACTAATTTTGACGAATAACCCAATGCCAACGATTATGATAACGACAATTAAGTTTCCCCACTTCATGATTTCAAAATTATATTTTTAATAAAATACAAAGTGTAGGAAACTTCAAATCTATTTATTGGAGACTAAATTAAGACCACATGCATATCGTAAAGCTAACAATGAACTGACTGTCGTCAAAGTCTGTCACGCCTTTTATAGTGTCAAGTCCTTCGTTATATAAACGTAGGCTTATCTGTAGTTCCTGGAACCATCTTTTATTTCCAGGCCCTGACTCAATGCATTCGGAATGCATCACCTATAACAGTGGTCTCCAGCCCCCGGGCCGCGGCCCGGTACCGGGCCGTGGACCAAATGGTACTGGGCCGCGCAAGGGCCTGCTTAAAAATCAAAATTACTTTTGAAAAATCGAACATACCCAATAAAACTTAATTATAGCTTAAAATAATTATTCCGTTGAAAACCCCTACACGCTAAGTTACCACCGACCTTCCGACAATACCTTCGAAATAAAACAACACCACACTACCATATGCATGCCGCATGCGGAGTCGTCCTTGATTCCGAAGGCGGTCTTGCCGTAACTTAAACAAGGCAAATACTATATATTTTATATACTTTATATATACATAAGATGTCAAAAGTCGTCCTCTGTCGATCGAAGATCGAGTCGAGACGTCTATCGATCGAGATTTGAGATCTTATCAATACTTAAAAAAGTGAAAATCGGGATATATACTTAACTGTTGGAAGCTTCCTTATAGGTACGAGCTGTACGGGCCGGGACGTGGCTCTTCCATTTCAATATGTATCTAAATAATAATGTACCGGGAGTCTGGTCTGGCAGAGCCAAAATTAAAACTTCATTGTTTGTTATATTTTTAATTTCTTAAATATTAGAAATTGTTAACTTTACTGAATTTTGTAAGGTGTGTCCCCCCTCCCCCCCTCCCCCAGTGGGCCGCGGTAAAATTATGAAACGTTGACCGGTCCGCGGCGACAAAAAGGTTGGGGACCACTGACCTATAACGTTCAATGCGATGTTATTCTTAACACGAGCATTACAAAGAATGATTCCCTCCAGTTGCTGAATATCAAGACAGTTTATAGTTTTTTATGTAATAAAGATATTAAATGAATATTGTTTTTGCATTAACGCATTTATTGAATTTGCGCTTCTAAAATATATTCCTTCTTTACAATTAATGCATTCAATGCAACATTACTCGCTGACTAGGAACAACCAAGAATATTTGAGCAGGTAATATTAAAAAAAGAACATGTCCACCAAATCAGAATGTTAGGAAATCGCAAAAAAACTGTTTGTGTTAAAAATATATGACCAATTCATTGTAAAAATATCTGAAATCCTTAAAATCGCTTAAGGTGACTTGATTTGTTGTTTAAAATCGAATCATAATAATTAAAATAGGTATTCTAGTTTAAAATATGGACATGATCCTTTTTGAGTGAACAATTCTACTTTAATCTTTTTTGATTGAACAGGTCTGGGACATTATATTTTTTGTTCGATTTCAAAAATATTTTACAAAAAATAATTAAAAAAAATTGGGTAGAGTAATTTATTTTAATTTTAATCAAATAAAATAAGTAGTGTTACAAAATAAGAAGAAATATTACTATAAAACTATAAATATATGTAGGTAGATAAAGCTGTATAATGACGTTACACTGCACGTACGATTTAAAACTGACAGTTGCTTGTGAACTAATATGAAGTTAGACACAATCGGAAAGCTATTATTGGTCAATTCGGACATGATCTATTTTGATTGGTTTGAAGCCTGGATGAGATTCTTTATGAAAAAATACTGGTTTTTTATTATGATTTTGAAATGATTTATATGATTTTTTAATTGAAATGAAAATGTTAAACGGTTCCGTATCATCGATAAGAAAAAATCTGCTTTATCAACTATTTTTTTGTGTCTGATGGACATCATCTTTTTTTAATGTTACCTCCTCATTTGTTAAAAAATATTTTGTTGTTCCACTAATTATATTTCTCCCCGAGATACGTGTTTCCAACTCGTATCTGGAAACTTTATTCAGACGGAACGATCATGGTTTATTACGAGAGGAATTCTTGAGTCAAACTGGTGTCACGTTTCAACTGGTGTCGATTTATTAACCCATCCATCCTGTAGTGTAAGCTCATGACTGAGCATCGTGACTACCATAATAGTCTCTGATGACTCCTCTGCATCCATCCCTGCAATCTACAGTTCGAAGAGTAGTTCTTAAAGATACTCCTATTGCATCTGTTACTTGATCAGTTCAACAAATATAGGCTTTTTCTCACATATGTCGTACTTAAACGCATCCAGTGACCACAAGCTTTTTTAACCTGTCTCTGGAGAACTCGTTGTAGGCATATTGTTAGTGACTGTCAGTTCTTCCATAATGGAGGCATTAGTTCGCCTTGACGCACATGGAATTTGTAACATCCTTTTTCTGCACCACGTTGTACATTCATATATTCCACATCTCTTATTTGCTCCGCGACGTGCATAAATATTGCGAAGACAGAAGACTTAACCGGACGCGTTTTCGTCGTAATGATATGGGGGTTCTGATCTTCCATAGATTTTCCAGCTTTGACCTTAATTTATTGACCTAAAGCAAGATGGTTGAAATCTTTTGCATTTTTTGTTATTTGTTCCTTTTTTATTTTTACTTACGTCTTTGATTTTTAATACTTTTAGTTAGAGTGCAGAACAAGGCATTCAAGATATCTTTTAACACCCATCCCAGAACAAACCTTACCCGACTTCACGCCGAACAGCGAGAAGAAACCCTGCAACACCACATCCTCGCTTGGACCGTCAAGTTCTATAAAAGTCAACAAAATTACAGCAATCCCTTAATTGCTGCCCTGGGGGCTGACGATAGTAAATCCGACCTACCCTTCCGTTATAAGCACAAGCTCCCGAAGCATTATCTATTGCCTGACTAGTCCACCTACAGTATTAGCTGGGACGACCAAGGTCTGAGTGAATGTGCTGGAATACAAGTAGCCTGAACGAGTGGACTTGTTTTTGCTAAATAATTAGTGTAAGAATTGTTATCTAGTTATAAGTAGTATGTAGGTGTTAATTGTTTCTAAGAAATCATATATTAATATTGTAAAAAATAAAAATAAAATGACATGAAGGAAAATAAGATTAAGTAAGCTCATAAATTATAACATATAATTAAGATTAGTTAAGTAATAAATTTGTATATAGGTATATAGATATAGCCTTGACAAATATTGTTTGCTTATGCTTGGAAACATCCAAATTTGGTTGAATAGCCTTCTTCTTCTTAATGGTCCTCTTTTACGTTGGAGGTTTGCAATCATCGTGGTTATTTTAACATTGTCTGCAGCTTCTCTGAACAATGTATTCATGCTTCAGTGAAGCCACTCTATTAGATCCTTTGACGACCCGTAAATTTCGGGTTCGTCTCCCGCTGAAAGCTATATTTAAAAAAAATCAGTTTGGTTCTCAATTAAGGCATTAACACCTTTCTGGTTGATTGAAGGAAATTGCAATAATCCCCCAAGATTATACAGTATAAAAAAAAATGCAACTCATGATTCGCTCAGGCGCTGCTATAGTTACAAAACGTTATTTGTTAAATAATGGTGGGTTCGTATCTCGACTACGTATTTCTGAGTGTCGGGTTTGCTGGAGTCATTGAGGAGAGTTTGTTCTTTCTTCTTCCTAGTGTCATGTCAGGTTCCCCCAACGTTGAATAACACCTGAGAGTAAGCGTCTTTGTCCCCGGCAGCCCAAAAAAGATCCCCAACGGTCCTTATACCAGTCCAATCACGTATATTGCGGAGCCAGGAGATTTGCCTCCTGCCAATACCTCTTCGACCCTCTATCTTGCCTTGGATGATCAGGTGCAGTAATTTGTACTTTTCTCTTCTAAGTACATGCCCCAAATAGAACACCTTTCGGATTTTAATATTAGTCGGCAACTCTCAGTCAGCAATAATTTGTTCTTTAAACGGCGCTATATAAAATTGTCCTTTTCTTCTTCAGCCAGAATTTTCTTCTTCTTACTACGCTTCGTTTCTCTAAAAGATATATATCTACAAAAAAACCAATGTATCATGATTATCGACTTTATTTCGACATCAGTCTATCAATCTACAAATCAGCATTTGGAAGCACTTTATTTTTATCTTTTAATGTTAAGAACTCGTGTTAAATAAATCCCATTGTTTTTAATCAGGTGGGTTTTAATCTAGTTCTTATCTGCCTACCGATCGACTTACGGACGGATTAGGGCAAACCATTGATGTATTTCAGTATTTGAGGAAACATCCAAAAGTTACAAAAAAACATATTCTTCGAGAGATAACGTTTCCTATCGAAGGTTGCACGACATCACTGCAATTCTTATTATTTGTTTCGAAAACAATATCCGATATTAATATTTTAACATTTAAAACATTCATTGCTTGGAAATGTTTGATAATTTGTTTTTATTTACACAAAGGAATCTGGTATAAATATTTATTAAATCAGGTTCAAATTTGCATTTTTTTAACCCTTTAGAAAAAAATATTGAAAACATAAAAATTCCGTGTAATTGACTGCATTAATTTAATATTGGGCATTACGCATCTTGAAATGTTAAGGAACGGAGACGTAAGTATTGAAGATGAAGCGGGTTGAGGACGTCCTGCTACTGTTAAAAATTACGAATTGAAAGCTTAATTGGAAGAAAGCACGCAACAAACGGTTTAGAAAATGGTACAAGAATTAGGTGATGGTGCTGATACAATGTTTGAACATTTAAATCAAAGTGAAAAGGTAAAAAAATCTTGAGAAGTGAGTTCCACATGAACTTGCCAAAAACATCGTATCTTCGAAATGAGTTCTTCGATGCTGTTTCGTAACAGTAATTCATTAGTCAATTGTATAAAAAGAAATAAAGAATTGGGCTATGAAACATTACCTTATCCGTTTTACTCACCCGATCCATCGTCAATCGATTTTCAAATTATTACGTACCTCGATAACTGTTTACGACTGAAAAAAATCAATAATAGAGAAGCAAATGCCTTTAACCCTTTAACGGGCATAAGCAAAAATCGCATATGCGACCACCCTTATGTTTATACTTATAAGGATTCATTTTCTTAATGAAACGTTTTTAAGTAACACAAATGTCAAATTGGCAAATGTAGTGGACGGGCAGAGGTCTTATTTAAGACGGATCGTCGTGAAGTTAGCTGCATGTTCAGTAGCAGCGATCTAAACATCCGGTCAATTTATTATCAAATATGTATTATAAGTATTATAAGTAAATCACCATTAATGATATCTCATATATGAATTTTATTTCCTAATACAACTTAAACTTTGATATTATTACCTAAACATTCATTAGACACCTTTGTGGCCACTAACATGACCCCTGAAATGGGCACAGGTCTCATATGCGACCGCCTCATTTCCAAAACATTTTCGAAGAAATAAAGTTGATTTGATACACATAATAATGATTTATTCAACAAAAAACTCAATATCTCAAAAATAAAAACTTGCCCTATAAAGGGTTAAAGAACTTTTAGATTCTAATACACTTGAGTTTTATTCTAAGGCATAAAACAGCTGGTAATTCGTTGGAAAAAACGTCTATAATCAAATGGTTTTACTTTGATTATTTATTTATTTATTTTACACATGACAAAAAATATACATCATTTGCGTAAAAACAACAGGTAATTTATTCGGACACACTATTTTAATGGATCTGGGTTTGTTGCCTTTCATTTGTCGTGTCCCCAGTAAACTAGGCTTTTGCACGTGTCTCACTGAGGACAAGTTAACACTTGCCACCCTGTGATGGATAGCGAGTGACCAGGACTTTTATTTTATTTGATATTTTGACGTTTTAATACAAAATAAAATGATTTTTATAGCTAATTACAAAAAAAAACTAGCAGATTTTAAATTATTTTAATTTAAAATATACATTTTTCACTGGATGCTTAGCGTCCAGCACCGTGGCTGGCGGAATTTTTTAGCACAGTAAGGCAAGTGTTAATGAAGTTTGTTTATTGTAGTATTATGTTTGATTGAATTTGATGGTTAAATCAGCCATATTTGTTTCGGAACAACACAATATTAATTGCAGTCCAAAACAACACAGTAGAACTGTACTAAAACCAATCCCATACGTTCATTAGCTTTAAGCATTTTCGTCTGTCTCGTTTACTTTTTTTCCCTGAATGATCGGTAATGTAATAATTTATATGACCGTAGTCGTGGCTGGGCCTCGTAACCAAGGATCCTCATGCAATTTCTACGTCAATTAATTTGGAAAGTGAAGCTGTACCGTGGAGTTTGTTTTTAAGTTAGTGAGACGTTGCACACCAGCAAACTCCCCGGCCACACCAGTGTACTGGATTCGATGGCACATTGAAGTGAGACGATCGTAGCACACCGACATGATTTTTCATATTTTTTTTTGAAAGAATAGACATGAAGTCATAGGTATCATTATATAACTGAATACTAAATGCCTCCGTCATTCGAGGAGAGTAACACAGAGCAAGGTTCGGCGGCCTTTCGCGTAGAAGTCCAGTGCGTTACCGCGCAGTCATGCAACTCAAAGTATATATTGTGTCCATTATTGTGTAATATAATTATTAAAACATGTGAACATTTGCAGTTGTAAGCAGTCCTTCCTCATACCTGCAAGCGCTTCTATATTTCGTTAGCCTAACTATAAGAACACGTAACTTCATATAAGTAACTTTACAGGAGAGAGAAAAAACGCGCAGTTTGTCCTATGTAAACTTAAACATTGTTTTTTAAATATATCTGATTGATAAATAAACAATGTCTTTAACAATCAGATATATTTAAAAAAACAATGTTTAAGTTTACATAGGACCAAAGTGTGACTTTTTTCCCTCTCCTGTAAAGTTACTCATGTGAAGTTGCGTGTTTTTATAAGAACACGCAACTCCACATGAGTAACTTTACAGGAGAGGGGAAAAAACGTCACACTTTGGTTCTAACTATAGTTAGGCTAACAATTTGTGATACGATATGTCCAGAGAATCTTGAAGATGCGTTAAAGAGACGTACTCGAAAAACAGAAACCTATGGCTAGTTTTTATTTCAAGAAAACCCCATTTTGATTTCACTTCTTTTAAAATTTTATTTCTTGACCACTTCATTTCCACATCCATTCCGTTTTAATTTTGCTTTCATTCCATTGGCATGAAACTTCTATTATATTTGTATTCCATTTTCATTATTTTCTATGTTCTTTTTATTCTATTTACATTCCACTTGAACGACAAAAAAAATCTTACATTTGGGAAGTATGTTTTTAGACGATTGAAAGATTTATTTATATATTTATTATTTATTTATTATTACACATGACAAGAAATATACACAATTTGAGAAAAAACAACAGGTAATTTGATTTGGACATATAATTTTAATGGATCTGGGTTTGTTGCCTTTCATTTGTCGTATCCCCAGTAAACTAGGCTTTTGCCTGTATCTCACTGAGGATATTTAGCATGAAAAAATAAATCGATACTTCTTTCCGACTTTTGATAACACAAAAAAACCCAGTTGCACGCTCTCATCAACCTGACAAACAGTGACACTCAACTACAACTGGAAACATCTTGCAAAACTCAACTCCTCACACATTATCACTCCAGAAAGACCAAAAATATTCATCCCACAATAAGATGGAACAAGATGTTGAACGCTAACGCAGGATCGGGCGGGTTTGAGCAGGGATCGAACCCACGACCCCCGGATCGACACACAAGCGTCTTACCACCAGGTCACGGATGTCGTGATTGTTATTCTGTATACAACAAAAGTGGTTGGTTGGTTGGAAGAGTTTGCCACCTAGCAATAATCCCGCTAGATTGTTTTTGCAATGGATTGTTAAATTAATTAATAAATAAAGTGTAATAAAATATTTTTAAAAAACTTTTTCAACGACTTTTAATTTTTTTTACCAGTAAGACATTTTTCGTAGTAAAAAATCTCTTCCAACCAACCAGAAAGATCAAGTGATGAGAGACTCTTTTGCATAGCAACATATCACTCCACGTTCTACACATATTGATTTACAGTTACTTGGCGCGACTGTAAAACAAACTTTCAAACTTGATACAATGTGCACCCTTATACGTGCACCCTTATTTACAATTAAGAGAGAATCGGTAAAATATTACATTACTCAGTATATCCTTTCACCCTAATTTTCATTTGCTTCCCTTTCTTATCCTTCAATGAATTTCTTTCCTTTAGTTCTATCAATACTGATTTTCGTTTACTTCCTTTAAATATTTTCGTTGTAAAATCTATCATGGATTGAAACAGTTTATTGTATCCAGCATGGGATGCTTGGTTGGAAGGAATTATTGTATATCAATAAATCTATGAGACATACCATATGTTATTAAGCCATGTGCAAAGAAGAGTTACAAAAAAAAGATGCGAAAGTGGTCTTATGTAGCAACCAGACTGAAAACCCTTTTTTAAATTAATCGGTTAAGTATCGAACAAGTAACACCCTAGTTGAAGGACTGTCGTCAACTATACTAAAGAAAATGTAGCATGGTCCCTGTGACGTTTCACAAATTTGCTCCAATACAACCTTGTATCGACGTTCAGTAATTTTAATTATTCTATCAACTTTAATATAAGCCTCGATTCTAATAAATAGCAAGTTATTTAGTTATTTGCATTACATAAAACTAACAATAATGACAAATTAATACATCTTGTTACAAATTAGCAAAATATATGTCAATTTGTTAAAATCAAATAATATTTGGCGACGTTCGTCAAAAGTCACTACGTTAGTCTACATTGACTAGAGATGGGGTATACGATAATTGGATTTTCGATTTTTTTTATACATAAAATGAAATGTTCGTAATTAGTATTAATTATAGTAGATCTTGGCCTATTTAAAGATTTATACAAATCATAAAATACATTAGAAAGTCAGTATAATGAAAATTAGGAATTAAAACGTCAGTTTAGTGAAAAACAATTTTTCGATTTATAAAAAAACGATTTGATTTGTAAAAAAAAAATCTCCTCCCTTTGAGACATGACATTTCAAACGTAACAGGGAACATGTTACATTTTCTTGAGTCTAGACCTTAGAGGTTATAGTCAACGATTAAAAAAATGTTATAAAAAAGGTATTAAATATTAACAATAAATATTTCAAATTTATCAAGTAGGCCTACGAGATAAAAAAACGTTTTTTCCCCAAGTAACGATGATAACACGATAATATTAGTATATAAAACATGTCTTAGATTTATTCCTTTAAGACCTAAACAGTCGTCTGATAAAGTAAGTTTCAATTAATATTTTTTTTATATTTCCCGTAATCAAATTTCTGATCGTTTGTATTGGAAATTAATTGCTATAAATTTTGCCACCTGTTTGTTATCTAAAAATGTTCTGTCCCATATTATTTGTTGAATTATATTATGAAATCCTACAAATTTACTTCGTTAATTTTTGTGAAAAGTAAATTAATGAAATTAAGATCGCAAACGACTGAAATATTTAAAGGGAATTATTTGATTTGGATTAATTAATCGAACAAATTAATGCTGTTTTATTATAAAATATATATCATCTTAAAATTAATTAAGAGTATATTTTACTCGTTGTTTTTGCTGAATATTTCTTTTAAAAGGCTGATCTAATTAATTTCGATTTATTTTAAATTCGAATAATAATCTGTTTTTAATGAGAAAAATGTGAAAATATTTACTGTAATTAATATGTAGACCTCTTTCGCCTACTTGTTAAAATACGTGTATTGTTTTGTATTACACTTTCGTTGTATTGTGTACAACCTTGTGAGTTGATACAACCATGTGGTAATATATTCAAATTAACTAGAAAGGTGTTAAATATAGCCTTAAGTGGAAACCAAACTGGAAAAAATCTGGGTAGCAACGGTGAATCGAACCCGCAGTTCGCCAGTTTGGAAGACAGGCGTCTTACCAACTAGGCACGGAGATTTTCATATTTATCATTTGTTACTTGTGTTCATAAAAGTACATAATTTAATTAAGAATCATTGAAAGCTAATTTTACTAAAAAGTCCAGTCTGGTTTTCACTTAAGGGAGTGTATTCTACTCTAGAGGCGTGAATTTCGGGCGTTTTTTCAGACTAAATAAAAAAAAAACAAAAAATATTTTTCGTATACATTTTTTTACAATTTGTTTATTGATGATTTGAGAATATACAAAAAAAAAAGAATTTTTTTTAAAATTCAAGATGTTATCAGCTGTTATATCTTGTAAAAAAGTGGGTGAGCTGGTCGACATGATTGGAACCCGTAAATCTGAAACAAAATTCATACACAGTTTCTTGATAAGAAATAATATCGTTATAGTTGGTACCAAAGAGAAAATAAATCGTAAAATGGCGGCTGTCTAAAATAAATTTTTTTTTTTACCCTTTTTTTCCAATTTTTTTATTTTTTTTAACATAGTAAAAAAAACAGGTTTGCTTTTTTCAAAGTAGGAACGATAGAAAAACATTTATTAAAGTGTTATACGAAATTTGAAGGCAATCGGTTGGATAGAACTAGAGATTTTATGTCGACCAGGTCGAAAAAATAAGTTTTAAGAAAAACGCGTTTAAAGCTTTGAGATTATTGTCCGAGTCATACCGGTGCGGCGTAATTGCTGCCTCATTTATAGCTATAACTTTGTAAATATTAAGAATTTTTAAATTTCCTTTTGAGAACATATTTTCAAAGGTCTAAACTTTAAGAATTTGCAAAAAAATTGATTTTCAAATTTCTAGAGTAGAATACCTCCTTAAGGCCTCTTTAATATTATTCTGGTAGGGTGAAAGAGATTTTTATATCGCAGTAAATCCACTCGTCAAATCTTGGCTACTTATTTAATAAAATAATGCTTTTCCGCTTACGATAATAGTATGATTCCCTCATCAGGGAAGCGCAAAAGAGATGAAATTCGAAACCAGTAAAGTTATGTCATTAAAGTTTTTTTGAACAAATTACAATTATATTATATTACCACTAACTCAATTTCGTAACAAAAAAATTCTCATAGTTTAAGCTTTGTTCTATTTCAAAAAAATTCAATATTTTCTTTTTAGATGAAGTTGGTCTTTCTCCTTCTGTTGGGCACTCTGTGCCTAGCCTCGTCCCTGGACACCTACGAAGGCTACAAGGTCTACAGGCTGTTTCCCAAATCCGATGAGCAGAAAGCTCTCCTGAGCACCCTTGCCGAGAGTGGAAAATTCGACTTCTGGGCTGACGTGAACAATGCAGATCTACCCGTGGATATCATGGTGGAGCCTGAGGAGCAAGCTATGTTCGTCATTGCTATGAACAGAGCTGGAATGGGAGTTCAGGTCTTTATCGACGATGTTCAAGAGTAAGTACGAAATCATACGAATTTATTTCCTTTAAATCAAGAGCTCTCCAAGTGGTCGATACCGACCTTCTGTGGTCGATTTGATTTTTCTAGGGGCCAATAGTTTCAATAAAAAAATTAGGGGATCGAAACAGCAGAAATAGACTCTCTTACTACCGCTATTTATTTGTTACTTCAAAATATCTATGATTCCAATAGGTACCTAATTAAGAAGTAAAATAATAAAAAAAAACACTTTTTTAATAAAAACACATTACATACCAAACTTGTGAACGAAAAGGTAAAATGTGTCATTAAAAGAGTCTATTTTTTTGCTTTAATTTTCGTCAGCGCAAATTTCAATATTAAATGTTGCACAAGATAATGCCATAATCCGTAGTCCTTTTATCTTTTTCAATCCTGAATTATAAGTGATTAAAATGAAATGTTTGATATCTAGTGAAATATTTAATATCGAGTACTGTACAAACTTCTGAATTTGAGTAAGTAAAGTAAATGATTAGGTGGTTGACTGTTTTAAAAGTTTTTGATAAAGGGGTCTGCGGCTGAAAAAAGTTTGGGAACTCTTGCTTTGAATAAATAAATAGATATATGTTAATTGATAGCAACACAGTATATACATATACTCGTATAAATACATTTAGAAATCGCACATACGTTATATCTCAAGATAAATATCAGAAAATACGTTTAAGAGAGAAGCTATCAAATGGTCTGACCTCGTTTCATAACATCCCCTCGGTTGAAATACATCCCACCGATGTAGGGCGAACTCGCCCTCGAGGACATCAGATGTTTTTTCAGCCTTGTACAAATAGATTAAGGAAAAAAACAGAAAATTAATAAACGACAGAAAAAATAAAAAAGTCAACTCATCAATTCTTCGGATGATCTTCGAAGCCTTCACCTAGTTGGTTAAACACCTGTCTTCTAGCCCAACGGTTTGTGGGTACGATTCCCGTTGCAAACCAAATTCAATGCATTCATCCAGTCTTTTTACGTATAGACAGATTCCTAACATTGGTTAGTTCACCTTAACACACTAATAGTTCTACGGTTCTTCATCACAACCGGATGCTTTTAATATTTTCATGTATTGTACAGTTCGTAGTTCTTCCAGACTAGTCTGATTAACCTTTTTCAAAAGCTCGTCATTGTCAATTCTACCAGACTCACTTTTGTATCTATTACTATCACCACTGTCGCACAGTTCCATGAAATATTTATTCAATTTTGAATGAACGATTTCTTCCTCTGGCAAAACTTTTCCAATCATATCTTTGATTTCCTTATACCATCAGTTTATATTTTTCCACGCATTTTTCTTATTTATTTATTTAACACTTTTATGGCATATACAATCTGGCGGGCGTATTGCCAGGCGTCAATCTCTTCCAACCAACCAGACAAACGTAAATGAAGCAAGTTACGTTGTCGCATAAGTCATTCAAATGACTACCCATCCCCACGAAATCCATAAACAAATACGTGAGTATATGCCCACGAACCCTATAAAGACGGACAATCACCCAAACATTATTTTTCATATAAAGTGAGATATCATCAATCAAAAGGAAAGGAAGGGATGGTGGAGAGGAAAGGAAAAGAAAAATCACAAATGAACCACGTTATTTTACTGACTATAAATTAAGAGTTTTTTCAGTCGCTTCTTAAAGCATGCCAAGAACGGAGCGAGTCTTATATTGGTTTGTAACTGATTCTAGAGTCTCACTGCATGGACAGTAAAGGACGACGTAAAAAAAGAGGAGCGGTGAACTGGAAAAGCCAATAGGCAATCTCTGTTTGAGCGTAGCTTTCATACTTTATTTCATAATATTTTTATTTTTTCCGCATTCATACTCAACTTTCTTTATCTCTTAGTTTCTTCTTCGTTTCTCAACCGATCGTTTAGTTGAAACGTTCCATCATTTACTATCTCTCTTTCTTATCATTGATTCATTTCCATTTTCTGTTCTTGCTTTTGACCAAAAAATGGGAAAAATGCATGTATGATACATCACACCTTATCTATTAATTCTGTAGGGTTGCCAGTTATATCAAATATTCAAAATATTCTAACCAAACACACACAACTTTCATCTTCTCCACATTTCTACATAATGTTATGCACAATTTTCTATTGTTCATACTTATAATTTCTTATTTGAAAATCTGGTCAACTTGATCCAACCACGTTTTTCGTCCTCTACATCTTCCACACACTTCTTAAACTTCTGACTTATACATTCGCTTGGTATTTTTTTGTCATTCATTATCTTTACGTTTCCAAACAATCTTAAAGCACTTTTTTCATCTAATTTAAAATATTCTTTCATTGTTACATTCATTTCTGGTGTCTACATTTCACCTTCTTTTAACAACCCAAACATTTATGATGTCTACATTCCGCCTTATTTTAACAACCTATACATTTCTGGTGTCTACATTCCGCTTATTTTAACAATCCATACATTTTTCTTAGTGCACGCATCTTCACAGTTTTAATCTTATCATTGTCCTTCTTCGATCAAGTAGCTTCCATACATCAAAAATGGCACCAGCACACTTCGATTTTGCTTATTTTGGGATAGCGCGGTGGTTGTTGATAAGCAGCATATAAATAAGAAAAAAACACAAACTCTGATGTAAAATGACCTAAGACGAGAACCAGTTTGAAAGGGAATTAATTAGGAACCGAACCTCGGCGCCCACTTGCTTGGTGCGAATGCTAACCGTTAGACCTCGACCGCTGACCCCCACCCGAAAAAAATTATTTAAAACATACATAAATAATTGTATGTCTAAACTGCAGCCACTCGTGTAATTGGGCTAACTCAAAAAAAAATTAATTGGCAAGATTTCATTGAAAACTCCCGTCCTCGCGCCACGGCACAACAAAATATAAAATTAACCGTTGTAAGCAAGCTTTAACTGTGTTTTTTTTGTCTCAATCCTACAGAATGGTAAAGACTCAGAAGGTCGGTGACTACAAGCGTGCCGGTATGACCTGGACTGCCTACTACAGATTGGCTGATATCTACTCCTGGTTCGACGATGTTGTCTCTGCTAACCCTGGTCGCGCTTCAGTCGTCATTGGAGGAAGCTCTTATGAAGGTCGTCAGATCAAAGGATTGAAGATCACTTTCGGAACCGGAAGGAAGTCTATAGTCTTGGAAGGTGGTATTCACGCCAGAGAATGGATCTCCCCCGCCACTTTGACTTACATCATCAACGAACTGATCACCAGCGTAGACCCAGCCTTCAGAAAGATTGCCAACAGCTTCGATTGGTACATCTTCCCTGTGACCAATCCCGATGGCTATGAATTCACTCACACCACTGTAAGTACATGTTTTTCTATCAATTAAGTAGATTCTTAAAAGGGATGACTATTTGCAAGGTTGACATGCAAAGATGGGATTTCTTTAACGAATTGTAGGGTTAAACAAGGCTCACAACACATGCCAACTTTTCCAAATATCGAAAAACACATGCTCGAGGCAAGGCACTAATAATGAAGCAATCTCTTATGGCTCTTACTAAAAATACGTGATTAAATTAACGATTGATGAAATATGGCAACGCACTGAATGTTCGTATGGAAAGTCACCGGTTCGAACCCCGCGCTGTACCCCTCGAAAGACACTGGCATTTGTTCCACCTAGTATTTGAGAGTATAGGGATATCTATGATTTTGGTCATGCCTATCTTTTCAAAAAAAGAGAAAAGGAAAACATACCAGTGTGCTACGATCCTCTCACTTTGGTGTGCCTTCGGATCCAGTACAGTGATGTGGCCAGTGAGTTTGCTGGTAAGCAACGGCCCATATATTAATTTTCATATAGACTAAGATTAAAGAATAGAAACTTTGCACAAAAAATAGAAAAGTGAATATAATTCTTCATTTTTCTAATATGGTCCTCCTTACGTCCCAGTTTCCGAATCATGACACCATGATTCCATTATGAGCAGCCAACTTTGAAATGCTTCGATCAGTAAATTTTATTTTTTATTTATTTTACACATGACAAGAAATATTCATAATTTACGAAAAAACAACAAGTCATTTCATTCGGACAAACAATTTAAATAGATCTGGGTTTGTTGCCTTTCATTTGTCGTGTCCCCAGTAAACTAGGCTTTTGCCTGTATCTCACTGAGGACATAAAGCATGAAAAAATAAATCGATACTTCTTTCCAATTTTGGATTATGTAAAACCCCGTTGCACATTCTCATCAACCTGACAAACCGTGACATTCAATTACATATGTATACATCCCGCGAAATCAAACTCCTCACACTTCATCACTCCAGACTGGTCAAAACATTCATCCCACAATATACCGCACACAATCATATAGCAAAAAAAAAAAACATTTATACAAAAATATAAATATAAAACAACAAAATGCCCCACACTCAAGAGCTCACACAAACCTCTTTCACAAGTCATTCCTCTTGCAAGCCCAATCACTCACACTCCTGTCTCAATAACAACCACGCTCCGATCGACTGCCTAAACTGTTTTCGTCCCTTTACCTTTATTGAATTCGGCACCCCATTGTATGTCATGGGAGCTAAATAGGCATATTACTTTTGGGCAAAATATGTTATAACCCTAGGGATGGTGAACATTTGGTCAGTTGCCATGCGTGTCATGTGAATGTATTGTTTAAACCACCATTGACTCTATTGCTTGCTACTATTCTACTTTCAATATCGCACTTTTCGCAGCCAACATTCTAGCAAGATACAAAATTTCCGAAACTTACTCTAATGTTTCATATTAACTTTTATTACATGCACGTAGACCGAGAAAAAAGAGGCTGGATCACCTGGTCCAAATTTTTAAAGAATATAAAGTGAGAAGTAGAAATGATGGAAGATTTTGCATGGTGAGATGTGTGAATGTGGAGAGAAGGCATTGAGTACGTGGATAAAAAAGTTGAGTACATGGCAAGAAGTTGAGAACGTGGATAAAAAAAAATTAGATCTCTTATCTCTGCCTACCCAATAAGGAATATAGCATGATGAAATGTAATTTTGTCTATTTTCGTTAGAAATTCATGACATGACTATAATATTTTGATAAGAATAAGTATTTTTAGTTAGACTATAACACGTAATCAATTGACGTATGAAATATTTTTTTATAATCAGTGATTAAATTATCATAATAGGTTTGTTATTAATTCAGATTATTATAATTACGTAATTAGTAATTACTATAAATGTAAAATCAATCACTTTATCAATAATTACTGTAATTATTTCAATAAAAAATGTCAAACAATTAAATTAAAAGCAGATCATTTTAAGCCGTATCAAAATTATCTTAAGACGAATTTGTTATTCTATCTTTATTTTTATATAGATAAGTACAAAATAAATAATCTGCTATTTGAGAAGTAGGGATAGATGAGGAAGGAACATTAAAAAAAAATCATGTCCATCGGATACAAAAAATGAGTTGATAAAGAAGATTTTTTCTTATCGATGGTATGGAACCGTTTAACATTTTCATTTTAATAAAAAAAAAATCATTTTAAATTCATTATAAAAACCAGTATTTTTTTCAAAAAGAATCTTGTCCAGGCTTTAAACCAATCAAAAAAGATCGTGTCCGAATTGACCAGTCATAGCTTTCCGATTGTGTCTAACTTCATATCAGTTTACCAGCAACTGTCTGTTTTAAATTGTACGTGCAGTTTAACGTCATTATACAGCTTTATCTACCTACATATATTTCTTCTTATTTTGTAACACTACTTATTTCATTTGATTAAAATTAAAATAAATTACTCTGCCCAATTATTTTTTGTAAAATATTTTTTAAATCGAAAAAAAAAAAAAATTAAATCGAAAAAAAAACATCGAGACCCGTTCTTGCGTATGTTATTGAGAACAGTTCTTGCCGGCGCAGTCTACTGTAATTGTTAGGAACATATAACGTTAATCTTACAACTAATACTGGACAACTCACAAGATCCTCGAATGAATCTAGCAACGTATACAAGAAGACGCAAATTCCTTCATACGCTCAAGGAGTTATGCCCAAGCATGCTCAGCAGAATCTAAATAGGGTCAAGCCATAGATGAACACCAAATCCACTCATTTAGATATGTCGATTTAGGTTCTTCAAAGAGCCAACGCTGATAGAGAGTTGCTGACTAATATTAAAATCCGAAAGGTATCCTATTTGGGTCATGTACTTAGAGGAGCAAAGTAAAAATTACTGCACCTGATCATCCAAGGCAAACTAGATGGCCGAAGAGGTGATGGCAGGAGGCAAATCTCCTGGCTCCGCAATATACGTGATTGGACTGATATAAGGGGCGTTGGAGATCTTTTTCGGGCTGCCGGGGACAAAGATGCTTACTCTCAGGTGATATTCAACGTTGGGGGGACCTGATATCATACTGAGAAGAAGAAGAAAATATCAAGATCTACTAAAATGATGTTACACAACAGCGTGTACATTTATTTATTGATTGATTGGAGTTGAGTAAATGAGTGATTGGAGTTGAGTAAATGAGTGATTGGAGTTGAGTAAATGAGTGATTGGAGTTGAGTAAATAAGGGATTGGAGTTGAGTAAATGCATGCACTGAGAAGAATATGCGGTATGTGTATATAAATCACTTGCAGATCATCAAATATATTTCTTCCCCTAGACCCGTTTGTGGAGAAAGACCAGGACACGCTATTCCGGCGTGTGTATCGGGGCTGACCCCAACAGGAATTGGGATGCTCACTGGATGGGTAAGTTTTCTATTGAAGAAGTTTAAAAAAAAACATATTTATATGGTGACCCTGTATCCCATTGAGTCAGATATAAAGAATTTTCAATTTCTCAACTGATTTTTGTCCCTATAGATCAGGGATCGCCAACCTTGGCCATTGGGCCGCGTTCCAATAACAATTAATAGGCATATCAAAATTAGAAAAGCTGAAAACTAAGAACGTGTTTTAATTTATTCTGATCTGTGTAGCGCTGTTTTTTTTTTTTCTTGATTCTATCACAATCAGTTAAGAGAATTGTGTTAAGTAGCCCCTCGGCTTACTAATCGGCTGCAATGAAGCGCCACCAAGGGATATTTTAGATATACTCGAGCCCGGAATCAAAGTGTATATTTTGTGACCTCACCGGGAATCGAATCCAGAACCCTTAATTTGTGAGCAAAAACGATTTAACCACTGAAGCAGGAGAGTCGACTTATTCTTACATTGTTTTTTTTTTATTAAATAAAGAGTCTTTCAAATTAAGCGGTTTTTTTTATACATTTTTTTTAATTCTTGAATAAAACATACAATTTGCTTTGATTTCAAAAAACTTTTTATTGTTCATTGAAGATTAATGTATGACATTTAAACACAATAAACAAAATTCGCCAAATGTCCACCTCTTGCAGCTCCACAGATGTCCACTCTTTTGTCAAAAATTTCGATGACATTTTGGCATAATTGCGGTTTTAACTCACCAATAACGCAAATAATTTCGTCCTACAGCTCAGGAATTGATTGGGGTTCATTTTTATAGACTTGGCTTTTCACATAACCCCAGAGAAAATAGTCCAACTGTGTCAGATCACATGATCTTGGTGGCCAATGAACATCACCGTTTCCGGAGATTACGATACATAAAATAATTCAACAATTTGAACGCGTTGTTGTATTGTATACGACTCCATTTTTATAAATGCCATACATTACACTTCTTAAATGTCATAAGACTCAAGCAAGTTCGCGACGCCATCTGTGTGTTTTATCGAAGAATTTAAAAACCCGCTCAATTTGAAAGACCCATTATAAACTCAATTCACATTATATGAATATCAGACGACATAAATACCTAGATAAATAAATGTAAGTTTTATTTTGGATGCCTTTTACACACCAAAAAATAATAAGTGACTGTATTGTGTTTTATTTTTAATTTTTCACTATAAATTGTATTATATTAGTATCACTTTAGGTCACATTTATATAAGATTTTTACATTTTATTATAAATCTTCTTCGTGTTGTTATAAGTCTAGATTGTGTCACTATTATTCTAAAATTAAATTATATTCTTATTTCTTTCATGCTTTATAAAAAAAATACTCGAGAGTCGCACGGGCCCCGGGGGTTGGCCATACCTGCTATGTATAGATATAAAATTAAAAAAGCTAATAAATTTTACTGATTTCAAGATATTGCTGGCAACACATTAGCAGAGTTATCTTTCACTTTATTTGTATACGGTACAACTTAGTAAGTTTAATGCCATGTGGCAATCTCTTACAACAAACTAGAAGTGTGGTAAACAAACCTTAGTGAAAACCAAACTGAAACAATTTTTTTAATATCTCGGTATAAACGGGAATCGAATACACAATCCACGGGTGATTATGTAGGCGTATTATTTACTATGCTAAGGAGATCGTTGTTCATGATTTATTGAACAAAGACAATCTCCGTGGCCTTGTTGATAAGTTGCTTGTCTTCCAGTCCGAAGGTTTCGGGTTTGATTTCTATTGGATTTTTTTAAAGGATTCCAGTCGCGTTTTCACTTAAGGCCTCCTTAATACCTCTCTGGTTGATTGGAAGATTTTGCCCCAAGGCAATAAGCCAGTCAGGTTGTACTGTATACAACGAAAATGTAATACAGTACATTAATACAAAGTTTTAAATTTAGTTCAGGTTCGATTCCTGGCGAATGAACATACGGGATTATGTATATTTTTTTCTCGTGTATAGGAAGGTTAAATACATTTTCAATGCATGCTTAAAATTATTTATTAGACCTCTTTCTTTATTGCGGGCCCTAAATTTTATCAGCGGAACCCTAAGATAATTTGAGTTAGAAATACCTGTTCTTGAATAAAGGAGATGCCAAATAAATGCTGTAGAAAGGCGTACATTAAGAATAATACATGCAGTCACAATATATGACAGAATACGGAATGAAGTGATAAGCGATGAATGTGAAAAAGCTGGCGTGCTAAGTACGATGAAGAAGAGCAAGCTTAAATGGTTTGGGCATGTCGAACGAAGGAGAAAGGCTAACAAAAAAAATAAAGCACAAATGAGAGTGAAAAACATCTAAGAGGAACACAAAGGAAAGTATGAACGATATTCTGAAAGAAGAAAACGGAGAAAGTCAGAAAAATCTTAGAAGCTGTATGAGAAGGGTTATGCGTGTAGAAGAGACTGAAGATGTATGTTGAGATAGGAAATTCTGGCACTGTGTGCTCTTTGCCTACCCCGACAGGGAAATTACGTGATTGTATGTATCATATGTAACCCCTGTTTTAGAATCATGTACTGTAGATATTTATATTATGTGTATTATTTTTTTAACAGAACAAGGATCAAGCAGCTTGTGCACTTCTGAGACTTACGCTGGTCCAAGAGCCTTCTCTGAAGTTGAGACCGACAGCTTTTCCAAATACATCAGAAGCATCAGCTCCAACATGGTCGGATACCTCGACTTCCATTCTTACTCGCAACTGCTCATGGTTCCATATGGACATTCCAAAGCTCAGTTGGATAACTATGCCCAGACAGTAAGTTAAAATTAAACTAATAATTACTTACTGAACGCTCTGAAGTTCTACAGAAAAAAATAAAAATCTAAAAACAGATGTCGCCCTAATAGTACAATACATTATTGTCAAAAGTAATTAAGATAGTTCTAATTTGTAATAAAAGATGTCGCACTATTTTTTTCACTTTTGTAAATAAAATGAGGCGCGCTGTAATAATTAAATTTTAAAATTGATCTAATTTCTTTTTATCCACATCCTGATCATGTGTTGAATAAATAATAGTCACGAATGAAGATTTTATGATTTTGACATTCAACAGTCAGGTGATGTATCGGCGTCGTATTGTTGTGTTAAATGCGACCTTTTTTTAGGAAATAGGTATAAAATGTGTCAATAGGAGTAGTATACAGGTAACCTTGTAAATATTTAATATACAGATATCGTTTTATAGCAGTTCAGAAACGTTAAAAACTAGATAGCCTATACTTGAGAAAATGTAAGATGGTTCCTGTGACATTTGAAATGTCATGTCTCAAAGAAATGGGGTAAAATCGTTTTTTTTTTATAAATCGAAAAATTGTTTTTCTCTAAACTGACGTTTTAATTCCTAATTTTCATTATACTGACTTTCTAACGTATTGTATGATTTGTATGTATCTTTAAATAGGCCAATGGATTATTATTAATTACGAACATACATTAATTTTACATCATACATTAATTTTATGTATAAAAAAATCGAAAATCCAATTATCGAATACCCCATCCATAGCCAATGCAGACTAACGTAGTGACTTTTGACAAACGTCACCAAATATTATTTGATTTCATCAAACTGCCACATTTTTGTTAATTTGTTACAAGATGTATTAGTTTGTCATTATTATTAGTTTTATGTAATGTAAAAACTAAATAACTTACTATTTATTAGAATCGAGGCTTATATTAAAGTTGATAAAATAATTAAAATAACTGAACGTCGTTACACGGTTGTATTGGGGCAAATTTGTGAACTGTCACAGGGACCATGCTACAATTTCTCAAGCGTAGTTTTCGAGTATTTGAGATAATTTAAACAAGATTTTTTTGTAAATGCTGTCTTAACTATAATGACTTTAACACCCCAGAAAGCAGCCCCTCACTCTTAATTTCTGCTATTTTCTTACTTACTATTAATATGTTTTAGTGAACATATTATACTCATGACTCACGGCAACTTTTTTTTTAATTAAACACGTGTTAAACGTTTTTAGCGACCCCCACACTGCATTTTGTAATTTCTAGTAATTTAATTCACTGTTGTTTTTCTATCAGGTTCCTGTTGGAAGGAAATCTGCTGAAGCTCTTGCCCGAAGATACGGAACCCAATACAAAGTTGGAAACATTGGCGAAACTATCTGTAAGTGTTCATACCTTATTTTCGTCATATTTTGAATGCTGAACATCACGTCCCTCTGTCTGTCTAAACCTTGATGCACCACTTGTCCCTTCTAGTCCCGGAATATGTTGAATGCAGCGCTTGAAGAGGATATTGTGAACTCGATAATTTGATATAGCGCTATTTTCCGACCACTAATCGTTCCTTCCCTATGATGTGTAACTAGGACACATGGCTTCAAAAAACTTTAATATCTCTATAAATATAATAAATACTGGGTTCACATTTTAGGTATTCCTCCGTAATACATTAACGCATTGAATGAAAAAATAATGTGATTAATAATTAGCACCACATCAGAGATATTTTGGAAAAAATCTGAAATAAATTCACCAATACAATCAAACGTGTGCCAGTGTGTGACGTAGGTATATTCATTCTAAAAAACGAAGTGATGCTATTCACGTCTCACTCTACTTCGGTATATGGGAATGCAAGAATAGAATCTCAGTTCGTCAGCTTCTCTCCCTTCAGTAGCTCTCGGGCACTCGTTTGAGGTTCAGTAGCTCTCGGGCACTCTTTGCACGTTTTGTGAAAGTCGGTCGATGTTTTTTTTCATGTTTTCAGCAATTTAATTTAAATTATTATGACTTTTGACTTAAAATATTATTAATTTAAGCGATTGCTTATGAATATTCTTATTTTAAATTGCTCATTTTTATATGTGTATTGATGTGTATTGAATACATAGCACCGGAACGCGCGGATTTTTTTAGCACAGGAAGGGAAAGTTTAAGACAACCGTAAGAGCTCAACCTATTCGTCGTAGTTGCTGGGCTTCGTTATCATAGACCTCTCGTTATTCCGACGTCAATTTAGTTGGAAAACAAAACTGTACCGTGGAGTTTATTTTTCAACCCGTTGCACACCAGTAAACTCACTGTCTATACCGCTGTACTGGATCCAATACCATACCTCAAGTAAATGATCGGAGTACACTGATATGTATTTTTTTCCATTTTTTTAAAGAATATATATATGAACGAAGTATATGAACGAAGAATCTTTAAGACAGGGGAGTATTTTAAATTGGAAACATATTAAGCAAAGGGCTGTAATGAAAATTGGTTTGGTTATTAATGATATTTAAGTTTAAATACCAAACCAATTTTCATAATAGCCCTCTGCTTAATGTTTCCAATTTAAAATACCCCCCCCTGTCTTAAAGCTTCACTTTCATTTTTCCCCGTCCCATTCACCATTATATCACATCTCTCCCCACTTCTCTCCCCCTACCTCATCTCTCTTATGTTATATTATTTACACTTGTACAGACTATATTTTAACAACTTAGTTTATCTTCACCTGACGATGAAGACGGTGGTCTTCGAAACTAGTTGTGAACCTAAAATAAACCTGTGGTGAACACAAAAATATAAGGTTTTTTAGTCAGTATTTGAAATACTCCAACGACGCAGCGAGTCTTATGTTTCTTGAGAAGCTTGTTTGAGATCCTAACGTCTGTTATTTCTTAACGTAATTCTTTATTATTTTTATTCCAGACCTTGCTAGCGGTGGCAGTATTGACTGGGTGAAACAGGAAACTCCTCTCGTCTATGTGTATGAGCTGAGAGATACTGGACGTTATGGATTCCTCCTGCCCACAGATCAGATCATCCCCAACAATCTGGAGATCATGGATTCTCTTGTTGCAATGTTCAACGAAGCTGACAAGGCAGGCATCATCACTCTTCTGTAGATATCCTCGAATTATTGACATATGCCTTAACCCTATAGAAGTGGATATTGTTTATTTGTGATTAAATTGATATGACGTCTTATTTGTTTTTTTTTTATTTTCATGTTTAGATATCATAGATCTGCTGGTTGATACACTTTAAATACTAGTTTAAAGTCAGCCAGTTTATCACATATGTCAATTTTACTCTCGTCAGTGAAAAAAACACCATAAACACACTCTTGAAATAAATGAGATTTTCCCATTAACATACAGTTTAAACAACATGTTAAAAAAAAATAGCCACCCTTATGTATGATGGTGCATAAACATTAAGAATTCCACCTTTGCACATAAGGGCAGTAAGATCTCCACCACTACTTCTCAATTGTTATCAACTAGAGAGGCACGATAATCAAATAAGAGAGACACACCCTCGTGATAGAGTTTGACTGTGAGTCACCCTGTGGATGCATAACGTTTGTGCTTGAATTGGCTTATTGTGTTCAACATTGAATTTGCTTGTTGTATGTTACACTTCAGCAAACACACAGTCTTCACAGATCAAAATGACAGCATTATTAATGATATACAAATAACTTGACAGAAAAAAAACGTGACATTTATTACTCATTAGTCAGCCACTTGTCAATAAATCAACCATTTCTAGTGGATTAAAATAGCTTTACACGAAAAAATCGATATTTGCGACCGAATTATCAGTCACTGGTTAAGAGAGCAATAATTTTGAATGGATCAAAAAAGCTTTACACGAAAAATCGACCGATTTATCAATATCTGGTCAAAAGATTAATCATTTCTTGTGGATCAAAATAGCTTTACACGAAAAAATTGACATTTGCGACCGACTTTTCAGTCACTGATCAAAATATTAATCATTTCTTTTAGGTCAAAAAAGCTTCACACGAAAATATCGACAGACTTTTCAGTCTCTGGTCAAAAGATTAATCATTTCTATGGGATCAGAAAAGCTTCACATGAAAAAATTGAACGACTTATCAGTCACTTGTCAAAAGATTAATCATTTTTTCGGATCAAAAAAGCTTCACACGAAAAAATCAGTCGACTTTTCAGTCTGGTCAAAAAATTAATCATTTCTTGTGGACCAAAAAAGCTTTACATGAAAAAATCGACCGACTTATCAGTCACTGGTCAAAAGATTAATCATTTTTTTCGGATCAAAAAAGCTTCACACGAAAAAATCAGCCGACTTTTCAGTCTTTGGTCAAGAGATTAATCATTTTTTTCGGATCAAAAAAGCTTCACACGAAAAATTCAGCCTACTTTTCAGTATCTGGTCAAAAAATTTATCATTTTTTTCGGATCAAAAAAGCTTCACACGAAAAAATCGACAGACTTTTCAGTGTCTGGTCAAAAGATCAATCATTTATTTTGGATCAAAAAAGCTTCACACGAAAAAATCGACAGACTTTTCAGCATCTGGTCAAAAGACTAATAATTTCTTTCGGATCAAAATAGCTTTACACGAAAAAAATCGACATTTGCGACCGACGTATTATTCATGTGATGAATTGTTCACGTGATGAAGCAGAATTTCAAAGTGAATCAATGAAATTAATTTATTAAAACCTGAATTACTATCAAGGTTTATTTCTATTTTTTTTAACTTTTATCCACTCAACGAACATTTTTAGAGCAGCGGGGAGATTTTTGGGATATATGTGTTTGCCAGATGTTCACCTCGATGCACTGACTTAGAAATTTCTAGGGCCTCCAATCTGTCCAATTTAGTTCCGTTACTACTGATATGTAAGAATTTCGCATCATCGATAGAAAATGTGTGATTTTCACTGTGACATAAATAATATAATAAATAATATTACATTTGTGTTTAATTATAATGACACACATTAATTATAATGACATAAAATATAAAAATCTTATGTTTCTCAAAATGATAATTATATAACTTTAAATAGACAAGAAATAAAAAGATAACACCTTAAAGATATCTAATAATGTACCGGACGTATGCTTCACAGAAATTAGGAAATTTATTTTGTGAAATTGTTTGTGATTTTTTATTGTGTATTTTAATGTACTATGCGTATCCAGAAAGTAAGTGTACTGAGGCTCTCACGACCGGGTGGATTTTATTTTCGACATGTTGGCTACACTTCCGTGTAGCCTGAACCTTCCCCTCCGCAACGAGACCAGTTCGAGGTCAGTACGTTGAGAAGTGTTGACGCGACAACACGTTGCGTGAAAAATTTCAATCCAATCTCCCGCCAAGTGCGAAATACGCGGCGTCATCCGTTATCTCGTTTGGAAGGGAAAACCTCCGGTTCAGGTTTATAATGAGGTGAAAACTGCATATGGTGATAAAGCTATGAATCGTACGAGTGTGTACAAGTGGTGTCGCGAGTTTAAAAACGGTCACGTCACACCTCTTTACCCTCCACCAAAAAGTTCAAAACCACAATTTCAGCCAAGAAAATCATGGCATCCGTGTTTTGGGACTGTCAAGGCATAATTTTAATTGAATATATGCCTCAAGGGGAGACCATCAACTCTGCAAGATACTGTGAGACCCTAAAAAAATTGCGGAGGGCGATTCAGAACAAGAGGAGAGGCATGCTGCACGACAATGCCAGACCATACACGGCCAACGCCACGAAGGAACTGCTCGCCTCGTTTAAATGGGATGTCCTGAACCATCCCGCGCATTCCCCTGACCTAGCACCTTCAGATTACTATATCTTTACCTCCCTGAAGCTGCACATGGGTGGAAAAAGGTTTTCAACCGACGAGGAGGTAAAGGAGGAGGTGGAGAAGTGGACGGAGGGGTTGGCGGGAAACTACTTCGAGGAAGGCATCAAAAAGTTGATACCCCGCTTCACCACCTGCATTGAGAGGAATGGCGACTATGTCGAAAAATAGCTTACATATGTACTACGGTAACCACGTAATTTTTTGTTTAAATAAAAAAAATTGTAACCTACAAAAATTCAGTACACTTACTTTCTGGATATGCCTCGTATCATCTGTGTTTTATTGTTGCTTGTTATTATATGCCTGTATATATTGTAATTAAATGTTATTTATTCGTGCCCTTAGCAAGTAATCACTAAAGATGATCGGACACCTTCTATGCGAGGAAAGCGCATGGTATGCGTGGCGCTTGCAAGCCGTGACGGAATACACGGTCGAATCAAGGGGCTTACGATAAGCGATGGACTGAACATAAGGAACAAAAAATGGAAAAAATGTATTCTCATCTGTTGGGACGTCTACTGTGTTTTTTATTTCGACTAACTTTTACCTGCCAACGAGAAACCTTTTCACCCTGCGCTTCACCGAAAACGCAAGAAGCAAACTGGAATCTCCGAGGATTGAGCGGCAGCCATTACCTTTTTTAGTCTTTCTACTGTTGCTGTACAAATAAAATCTACCTAGTTAAGTCTTTATACCGCTGCGAACATGCGTCAACATGGCCAGGCGGCTCAGCAGGGTCCATATATCTGTGGCATTTGCGGGACGGAGTGCGCATCCAGGATCGGGCTGTTCTCTCACAGAGGATCACACGATCGACGTGGGAGAACGGTTTAAGACTGACATTGGAGGGACGAGGGGATCCTCAACTGCGAGGCCGGCAACGACGACGACAAATAAAATAATTTAAAATACAGAGTAAACTCCTATTTATTTATTCAAAACAAGCTTAGCCCAATTACTTTGAAAAATATAAGACATTAAAAAAGAAGAAAAATTGCATAGAAAAAAAATAAAAAATAATGTATATGCATACATATGAGTATATACACACAAACATATGATACACATATGTTCACAGTCACTTAAGTGCTAGTACGTTGACGAGTGCTTTCTAACGCGCTCAATCTAAGAAGAAAATTTACTTTTGATTTTGGTAATGTGATATGAAATATGTCAATATCCGAAGCAGTCCAGTTCAGAAGAGTTAAGGCCCTTCCAACAGAGATAGCGGCTGTAAGACCCGCTCTTGCGTATGTTATTGAGAACAGTTCTTGCCGGCGCAGTCCAGTGTAATTGTTAGGAACATTTAACGCTAATCTTTGTTGTAATGCTGGACAGCTCACAACTCCTCGAACGAGTTTGACAACGTATACCAGGAGACGCAGATCTCTTCTTATGCTCAAGGAGTTATACCCGAGCATGCCCAGCAGAAACTGAGCAGGATAAAGCCATGGATAGACGCCGAACTCTCTCATATAGAAATATCGTAGATATTGTCCAAGAAAACCTCATATGAAGGTATATATTATAGTTTGTTTTTGTAATTAGTGATGATAAGTTTTAAGTATTTTTCAGTCAAAGACCTTCATTGCCACAAAGAACCAGATTAAATATAACCTTTACTACAACATTTATTTTAGATACAATGATACAGAAACTTACATGTTATGTTATCACTCGTATAATTAAAACGACAGTGAAATAAAGTTCATGGATATTGATTAGTTAACAAACGACGTGAGTTGTTAACAAATCAAACTTTTATTGAACTATTTATTTTTCCTTGATGAAATTTATAAACTACTGTATTTGTATTTAGTACAGTTGTAAGGTGGAAGTTTTTCGCATAAGTTATTCACCCTGCTGAGTGATTTGTACCATTTTTATAATTAATTTGAGGAATGCAATATTTCTATTTTTGAAGTGAAACTTCTATAGGCGCTAAAGGGCAAATTGGCCTGAATGTTACGAAAGTGAAACAGGGTATTTTATCATATTATTATTTTATTATTATTTATTATTATTAAATATTTTATTTATAAATACATTATTATTAATTATGTTAATATTAATAATTATTTATTATTAATGATAATTAATATTATTTTAATATTATTAAGTGTATTATATAATAATTATTATTAAAAATAAAAAAATAATATTCTTTGTTATACATTATTTTTATATTAATATTTTTAATAATTATTAATTTTATTTTATATTAAATTATTTTATTTAATATTTATTTAATATATGATATAATTTATATTTAATATATAATTATAAGTAATATACGAGTATATATGTTATTATAATATATTAATAATAATATTATAATTAATTATGATAAAATAAATTAATAATAAAATGTAATAATATTATTACTAATATAATAAAAATAATATAATAATTAATAAATAATTTAATAATTATTTTAGAATAATTTATAATAACATGAAAATATTAATATGCTTAGTATAGAAAAATATAAATTTAATATGTATTATAAAACGTATTATATTATTATTAAAATAATTATTATTTATTATTAAAAATACATATTTTTAAAATTTAATTTAGAGAGATTTTCTCGAACTAAATTCCACATAACCATTTCCTAATCCAAAAAAATTTTTAAAAATCGTTAACAAATGGAAAAAAAAGCAATGGATAAAATCAACTTTTCCTGGGAGCTAAGAAGTTTCACTTCTACGGCTCGAGAGTCTCACGCATCTGTTTTTTTTAAATTTAGATTGACACTATCAGAAATACATTTTGAAAAAAAAAAACGAGCTAAAACAATTGGATTTTTAATAATAAACAAAAGATTTACACTATTGAATTAAAGGGAGAACAGTGAATAATTGTAACGTGGAAATTGTACATGTTTCTCGAGAAGTTCTAAAAACATACTCGTAGACTAGGTTCACAAATTTGTCAATTATTTTAATTTTTCATTTCATGCTGTTTCCTTTTTTGTAGATTTTGTCATCCTTCAGATATTGGTCCTAGGGTAATAGCCTCAGTGGCTTTACTTTTGTCCCAGCTCTGCTGAATTTGAGACTAAATTAACAGATACGAGGGCCACACATGAACGAAGAAAAATAATACATTACGATATTTCAAAAGCGTTAAAATATTTTCAAGAAATTTAATATGGATAATTATTTTTCGCCCTTATTAAAGCGTAATTTTGACGAAAATATAATAAAGTTTTACAAATTCAATTTCGCTGTCTTCAAATAACAAGTTGAAGAAACCATCACGCTTTCGTGCGTTGTGTACTTAAGTGAAGCTATAAACATTATTAAATTTCAAATTGTATTATGTAACAAGGTATTTACACTTTGGTGAATTTCTGGAAAGTTTCAGAAAATTTAGAAAATGATTTATACCTTCTAAGAAATCTAACAGGGGTGTCAGAACTCTTCGACTGTCGTGTTTATTCCACATCCCTTATTTTATCTAAGTACAAACATAAATACATATGTATTCTTCTTCATTGATTTTTTCTATCCACTTTGCACGGATTTCTCCTGTTACACAAAGAGGGTCTGCTTCTACTATAGTGTTAGCTTATTCGTTAGGAAGAATATCAGCCAGGATTCTTCTCATACTGCTAGGCGGTACCGAGAATATATCAAGTGTCATTCAGTTGGTTCAATATCTCTATACTACGCGTGACTGAGTGTTTAGCCATGATATTCGTCCTGTAAGTTGGTATGTAGAACAGAGGGTGATTCATTGCACGGCTATATTTATTGGGTATATATAAACTTAGTGCTTCTGAATCGCAGGACAGTTAAGGAATATCGCAATGGATTCTTGCCTTCTTGTTTCGAGGCTTCTATAGTTACACACCGTGAGAATTGCCCTTCGTTCTGTACGATAGATATTTGAGGATTTTTTTTTGTATTTGTCCTATATTGTTTTTATATTTGAGCTGATGAGGAGCCCAAACTGTAGATGCATATTCTAATTTGGTTCTAATTAGATAATTATATAAGTTTTGAAGGATATCGGTACTGTTAAATTCTCTTGATATTCTCATTATAAAACCGAGTAGTTTGTAACGGTCCGATATCAAACGCGAGACATAGCTAACGAAAGCGAGTCTGACATCAAAGATTACGCACAAATCTTTGAATTCAGAAACTGTGTTTATTGCCACTCCCTGTATAGTATACTGATGGTGGATTTATGAAAACGATCGACTTTAAGATACACAAACACATTTATTAATTTTGAACAGAAGATGATTTTGCTCACTCCAGGAAACTAGGGAGTCTAAGTCCTGTTGTAACTGTGCACAGTCGTGAGGTGAATTGATCTTTTTGAAAATTTTCAGGTCGTCAGCGAACAATAAACATGTCGAGTGACTTGTGGAATTTTGAATATAGTCTATTAATATGAGGAATAGCAGGGGACCTAAATTAGATCCTTGTGGTATACCAGATCTTGCGATGAATTTCACAGATATCGTGCTCAGTGCTGAGCGTCGTGGTCATTTGTCATGTCTAGAACTTGGTTCACCACCTGTCTCCGTCCTATCCAGTATTCGACCAGATTGAATGAAGCGCTCAAACAGGATTATGTCAACTACTATGTTTGGTTCGTATATTTTATAGGAAATCTTGCTCGCCTTATCTCTCAATTGTCCTCGTGATCAACCGCATCTCTAAACTTTTATCATCTTTTTAGCATCACGTTTAAAGTATTTTAAGATCCCCTAGCCATTTAAACGTCAATTCACTTGGAAAACGAAGTGAAATGTCGTGGAGTTTTCGATTATTTTCTCTTTTTCTCCTCTTTAAGTGAATGAGCCGTTGCATACAAGCAAACTCACCGGCCACACCGGTGTATTGGATCCGATGGCATACCTTAAGAGAGACGATCGAAGCAAACTGACACGTTTTTCTTTGTTTTTGAGAAAATAGATATGACCGAAGCCATAGGTATTATTATAACCCCGAAAACTAGGCGAAAAAAATCCTGTGTACTGGCGACCTTCCGCACAGAATTTTAGAGCATAACCGCACGGCCAGGTACCTCATACAATATACATGTATACAGTTAAACCTGGTGGACTTATTTCCATGTGGCAATCTCTTCCAACCAACCAGCTGTTTCAAATTCCTTGAATGAAAACTATACTGGTAACCTTTTAAAAAAAAACTAGGTTCGAACGAGAATCATACCAGCAGCCTGTAGATTTGGAGACCAACGTCTTACCAACCAGGCCATTGGGGTCGCTTAACTGGCCGTGAGTTCCTATAAATGAAGTTCCTATATATGAGTTCCTATATATCCACTTCACAAATTTTGAAAGTTTTATTTACATAGGCGATATCGGCGCACTCGGTTGGCGCGTCCGTGGTTGATATTTTGAGTGTACTGAATTAACTCGGCCCACGACTACTGTTATCTAGTGAGATACTATGGAGTTAAACTAGTTTACAACTAAACTACAAAGCTTACAACTAAATTAATATTTACAATAAGACGAGAATTACATGTGTAGTAAGCGAGGGAAGGATTTCGGTTCAAATGACGGCTATCGATATTCATATATTATAAAGGGTCTTTCAAATTGAGCGGTTTTTTAAATTCTTGGATAAAACACAGATAGCGTTGCAAACTTGCCTGGGTCATATGACATTTGAGAAGTGTAATGCATGACATTTATAAAAAATAGAGTCGTATATAGTACAACAACGCGTTCAAATTGTTGAATTATTTTATGTATTGTAATCTCCGGAAACGGTGATGTTAAATGGCCACCAAGATCATGTGATCGACACCGTTGGACTATTTTCTCTGGGGTTACTTGAAAAACCAGATCTATAAGAATGACACCAAATCAATTGCTGAGCGGAAGGACGAAATTATTCGCATTATTGTTGAGTTAGAACCGCAATTATGCCAAAATGTCATCGATTTTTTTTACAAAAGAGTGGACATCTGTGGAGCTGCAAGAGGTGGACATTTGACGGATATTGTTTTTTGTGTCTAAATGTCATTCAATGACCATGGTGTGGTAAAATGTGAAAAATTCCTACTGCAAATTACCTGTCAATCTTACCTGCAAAAGGTGGTCATTTGGCGGATATTTTTTTTTTGTGTTTAAATGTCATACATTATACTTCAATGACCAATAAAAAGTTTTTTGAAATCAAAGCACATTGTGTGTTTTATTCAAGAATTAAAAAAATAGTTTAAAAAAAAACCGCTCAATTTGAAAGAACCTTTCTTTACATATGTTTTATTACAAGTTAATCTTATTTGGGTTAGTAAAATGAGAATTGGATTCCAGTGAGATTGTCTTTTGAAATATTTCAAATAAATTATACAATTATTTAGTGATTGTATTCATATTAACATACATATTTCATTGCATCCATATATCTTTAACGTACTGAGTTTGTTAAATTTTATAGTTATTTTTTACTTCCCTTTAATTAACGACTTAATAATTCGACCATAAAGATAGTGACTCGGTTGTTTGTTCCGGATCAACGGTTTTGACCTCTGTATAAACTTAATTTGGTAAAATGTGACAAATTCCTACTGCAAATTATCTGTCAATCTTACTTGCAAAAGGTGAACATTTGGCGGATATTTTTTTTGTGTTTAAATTTCATACATTATACTTCAATGACCAATAAAAAGTTTTTTGAAATCAAAGCAAATTGTGTTTTTTTATTCAAGAATTAAAAAAGAAATAGAATTAAAAAACCCGCTCAATTTGAAAGACCCTTTAGTTTAATTTTCGCTGAAATTCGTTTTAATAAATGTACTCGTATTTTGCAAAAAAAAAAACAGTTTTCGTAATAAAATAATAACGATATTATCTCACAGCCCGTATGTACAATTAACATTGTGTAACTAAATGAAGCGATACTGATTCAGGGCAGGTAGACATGTGCACTTACCTTCGTATCTCATTGAATATTCGCCATATAAATACGAGGTTGACATTACAATTTTTATTCCTCATTTGTTACTCTCAAAAGGTGAGTGTTAATTTTAAATTGATAAACTTGATGGTTTTTGGTTTGAAAATTCTCATTTGTTACTTTCAAAAGGTGAGTGTTAATTTTAAATTGACAAACTTGATTGTTTTTGGTTTGAAAATCCTCATTTGTTACTTTCAAAAGGTGAGTGTTAATTTTAAATTGACAAACTTGATTGTTTTTGGTTTGAAAATCCTCATTTGTTACTTTCAAAAGGTGAGTGTTAATTATAAATTGACAAACTTGATTGTTTTTGGTTTGAAAATTCGTCAAAAACGCATAATTTTTTAGAAAAAATTGACTTAATATGTAGTTTTGGACCCAATGTTTACTCTATCGCCACATATTTGACTTAATATGTAGTTTTGGACACAATGTTTACTCTATCGCCACATATTTGACCAAATATGTAGTTTTGGACACAATGTTTACTCTACCACATATTTGACTTAATATGTAGTTTTGGACACAATGTTTACTCTATCGCCACATATTTGACTTAATATATAGTTTTGGGCACAATGTTTACTCTATCGCCACATATCTGACTTAATATGTAGTTTTGGACACAATGTTTACTTTATCGCCACATATTCGAAAATATAATCATTTATCCATTTTTTTAAATTTCAACACAAATGTAACAACATTTAGATATTTTTTATAAATTTAGGCCGAAATTTGGCAAATTAAAATTACATTTTTCCTTACGAAGTTTTCTCAATTAATACATTTTTGTACCAAAATTCGTGTGAAATATGTTTTATGATGTATTTAATGTTAAAAACATGAAATTTTCCTAATGCTTATATTTAGATAATTCTGTGGTAAAATTACACTTCATAATATGAAGTGTAATTTTGTAATAAGAAGTGTAATTACACTTCATACATATTATGTACTCGATATTTATTTTCAGCATACTTTTTTTAGAATTGTCGTTTATGACCAAACTCCGTCCGTGGTCTGGTTGGTGATACGCCTGTATCAAATGCGAATATCGTATCTAACGCAAATCTCGCTGGTTTTCACTTAAGGCCCCTTTAACATATTTTTGGTTGATTGGAAGAGACTGCCACGTGGCATAAAGCCCGCGAGACTATACTGTATACAATATGTTTCAAACATTTACATATATAATGCAGTTTTGAGTAAATTTTTTAAGTAACTTTTTAAGATATGCTTTTGGAACCTGTTATACTTGTCATCATAATAAATAACTTGTATTGATATGCACCAATTGGAAAAAAAAACTCTTATTTCTGGTGAAAATAAAAAAATAATATTTTCAGCACTTGATTGAGTAAATTCATTTTAAATTCCTTTATGTTTTCTTGAGCAGTTGATTGTAAAGTTCCTCAGCAGTAAAAAAACTCACTGATTTGGTTTGTTTAAATATTATAGATTATTTAACAAAAAATATTTTGTTATTCCGCTAATTAAATTAATTTCAACACTCACTCTGATATAAGCACTGATCTCATAACAAACTGAGGCCATTCCGCCTGAAGAAAGTCTCGGTGTGGGAGGTAGAAACACGTGTACCGGGGATTAATGTAATTAGTGGGATAACAAAGCAATTTATTATAAAATTTCTAATATACGAGGCGTATCCAGAAAGTAAGTGTACTGAGACTCTCAGGACTGGATGGATTTTATTTTCGACATGTTGGCTACACTTCCATGTAGCCTGACCCTTCCCCTCCACAACGAGACCGGTTCGAGGTCATTACGTTGAGAAGTGTCGACGCGACAACACGTTTTGTGAAAAATGTCAACCCAATCTCCCGCCAAGTGCGAAATTTTGTAAAAAGGCAAGAGTTTTTGAGGCGTTGCAAACTCCATGGAGATGAATTTCTCCACTCCATCGTTACTGGAGATGAAACTTGGGTTGCACACTACACGCCTGAAACCAAAAGGCAGTCTCAACAGTGACGTCACACCTCTTCACCCTCCGCCAAAAAGTTCAAAACCACAATTTCAGCCAAGAAAATCATGGCATCCGTGTTTTGGGACTGTCAAGGCATAATTTTAATTAAATATATGCCTCAAGGGGAGACCATCAACTCTGCAAGATACTGTGAGACCCTAAAAAATTGCGGAGGGCGATTCACAACAAGAGGAGAGGCATGCTGACAAAGGGAGTCTGCCTGCTGCATGACAATGCCAGACTACACACGGCCAACGCCACGAAGGAACTGCTAGCCTCGTTTAATTGGGATGTCCTGAACCATCCCGCGCATTCCCCTGACCTAGCACCTTCAGATTACTATCTATTTACCTTCCTAAAGCTGTACATGGGTAGAAAAAGGTTTTCAACCGACGAGGAGCTAAAGGAGGAGGTGGAGAAGTGGACGGATGGGTTGGCGGGAAACTATTTCGAGGAAGGCATCAAAAAGTTGATACCCCGCTTCACCACCTGCATTGAGAGGAATGGCGACTAAGTCGAAAAATAGTTTACATATGTGCTACGGTAACCACGTAATTTTTTTGTTTAAATAAAAAAAATTGTAACCTACAAAAATTCAGTACACTTAGTTTCTGGATATGCCTCGTATTAGACATGTGCAAGATTATTGCCTTTTTACGTCACGTAGCATTTCCAGCATACGTCTATCAAGTGGGTCTAAACGCGAAGGTTCGATTGGTGGGGCCGACGACACTTGTCGTCTTTCAGCCTTCAATATATCCGCATACCCAATTTTGATATGTTATGAGTAACTTAACAGTTTCAATTCTAATACTATAACAGTTTAAAAGGTTTACCTTAACTATATGAATGAATTAATGAAATAAAATATTAAAAATGTACGTTTTTCAGATGTTACTTTCAATCTTGGCACTTTTGGTTCTCTTCAGTGGAGGTGAAAGTGCTGAAAAAGATATTTATGATGGGTACAAAGTGTTTAGACTTCAGCCAACAACTGATGAGCAGAACTTCTTGTTGGATGACATGTCACGAGAAGATAGTGCTCTGGACTTCTGGTCGGAGATCAATAAAGCTGGCATTCCTGTTGATGTGATGGTGCCGCCAGAATTGCAGGATGGATTCGAGAATCTTATGAAAGAAAGTGGGATAGGAGTTAAGGTCTTCATCAACAATGTTAAGGAGTAAGATATTTTATTACAACAATGTTAAGGAGTAAGATATTTATAGGAGTTAAGGTCTTCATCAACAATGTTAAGGAGTAAGATATTTTATTACAACAATGTTAAGGAGTAAGATATTTATAGAAGTTAAGGTCTTCATCAACAATGTTAAGGAGTAAGATATTTTATTACAACAATGTTAAGGAGTAAGAGATTTTATTACAACAATGTTAAGGAGTAAGATATTTATAGGAGTTAAGGTCTTCATCAACAATGTTAAGGAGTAAGATATTTTATTACAACAATGTTAAGGAGTAAGATATTTTATTACAACAATGTTAAGGAGTAAGATATTTATAGGAGTTAAGGTCTTCATCAACAATGTTAAGGAGTAAGATATTTTATTACAACAATGTTAAGGAGTAAGATATTTATAGAAGTTAAGGTCTTCATCAACAATGTTAAGGAGTAAGATATTTTATTACAACAATGTTAAGGAGTAAGAGATTTTATTACAACAATGTTAAGGAGTAAGATATTTATAGGAGTTAAGGTCTTCATCAACAATGTTAAGGAGTAAGATATTTTATTACAACAATGTTAAGGAGTAAGATATTTATAGGAGTTAAGGTCTTCATCAACAATGTTAAGGAGTAAGAGATTTGAGTTAAATAAGTGGAAAATTTGAGAGTTGAAACACTTGCAGTGTGTCGAACAGGTCATGCAGCATCTCAAATTATATGATTCAAATTTCATTTTTGTAAATTGTGGTGAGATAAGAATGTCCAATTTGAATATGCTCTATTTATTGTAGTTCATATCTAAGCCATGTAGTTCATTGTAGTTCATATCTTAGATTTGAAGATTTTAGAATTCTCTTTACTACACCTCCTGACCAACTACAGAATCAAATACTGGGACTGGCAGAGGCAAACAAAACAAGCGGGCTAGAAAATTAATCTTAAAAAGACAAAATAAATATCGAACCGCTTTACTGATGTCACATCGATCCAGATGGACGGAACACAGCTAGAACAAGTCCAATTGTGTATCTACTTGGGACAAAGTATTTTATTGCACTTTGCAGATTGCACTTTCGATTGCTTTGAGGATTGTAGACTTCTCAAAGTTATTTCCATGAAATCCTATTCTAAGCACATTGTTGCCACATAATCGCTGCCTGGTTTTTTGTACGCGTGCGTTTAATTTTCTTAACTTAATTTTTTAATTATAATAAATAGACAAGGAGTAACAACCATATGGTACCTATATTTTTAAAATTTTAAGAAAGGCAGAAAGCGGAGGATGGGGTTAAGAAGGGTATTGATGATACGGCACTCTTTTTTATTTTTATTAGGTGGTTCAATTTAAAAAAATATATTTATTTATTTATTTTTTCAAGACAGGCTTAGCCCAATTACTTTGAAAAGTACAAGACATTAAAAAAGAAGAAAAATTACATAGAAAAAAATTATATAAAATAAAAAATAATGCATATGCATACATACGAGTATATATGAACACACAAACATATGATACACATATATTCACAGTCACTTAAGTATGTTGATTACTGCTTTCTAACGCGCTCAATCTAAGTAGAAAATTTACTTTTGCTTTTGGTAATGTGATATGAAATATGTCAATATCCGAAGCAGTCCCGTTCAGAAGAGTTAATGCCCTTCCAACAGACATAGATAGCGGC
Source organism: Odontocerum albicorne (assembly GCA_949825065.1). Lineage (NCBI taxonomy): Eukaryota > Metazoa > Arthropoda > Insecta > Trichoptera > Odontoceridae > Odontocerum > Odontocerum albicorne. The sequence continues at coordinate 37,259,677 of OX463855.1, forward strand.
TGGAAGACCCGTTCTTGCGTATGTTATTGAGAACAGTTCTTGCCGGCGCAGTCTAGTGTAATTGTTAAGAACATTTAACGCTAATCTTTGTACTAATGCTGGACAGCTCACAACTCCTCGAACGAGTTTGACAACGTATACCACGAGACGCAGGTGTCTTCTTACGCTCAAGGAGTTATACCCGAGCATGCCCAGCAGAAACTGAGTAGGATAAAGCCATGGATAGACACCGAACCCTGTCATATAACATAGACAGGGCACACATTGTAAGCTATGTTATAGTTATAAGATTTTTCGATATGTAACTATTTTTCATTTTAATATAATAGTTTTTGCAAACATTCTACACAACGACGTAATTTCTGCCCCATTTATCTTATTTTCATCGTTGTTTTACTACGCTAAGATTCGCTTTCAAAATGTAATTTTGGAACTAAGACTCCATCATGAGAAGTCAGCTTTATTATCTTGAAACTGTTAGACCAGTAAAAAAATTGTATATCCCACAATTGACACCAATGTTTCCTGATATTCATATTTTACCGCTGATCTAGAATTGATTATTCTTTATTTCAGAAAGATCAGCCAAGAAAAAGTATCCAACAATTCCAGGTCCGGCATGACTTGGAACAGTTACTACAAACTTCAAGATATATACTCTTGGATGGACAGTTTGCCACGTACTCATCCAGGAAGAGCTTCTGTCTTCAAAGCTGGCTCTACCTTCGAGAAACGGGCAATCAAGGGCATCAAGATATCACATGGAGAAGGAAGACGAGCCGTATTTATAGAAGGTGGAATCCACGCTCGAGAGTGGATCTCCCCAGCAACTGTTACATATATTATTAACGAGCTTCTGAATAGCCAGGATCCTAATGTCATGACTTTAGCTAAAACCTTCGATTGGTACATTGTGCCTGTTTTTAACCCTGATGGATATGTTTTCACACATAACTATGTAAGTAAAATATCTGTTATGTAATATATTTTTCTAGATTTTAGTTCATTATCAATATATTGAATTTCTTTTACATTTTAGTTCATTATCAGTATACTGAATTTCTTTTACATTTAAGTTCATTATCAGTATACAGAATTTCTTTTACATTTTAATTCATTATCAGTAAACTGAATTTCTTTTACATTTTAGTTCATTATCAGTATACAGAATTTCTTTTACATTTTAATTCATTATCAATATGCTGAATTTCTTTTACATTATCAATATACTGAATTATAGTTCATTATCAATATACTGAGGAAATGCCTAACAAAGTACTCTTTTCCAAGCCCCAAGGAAGACGTAGCGTGGGCAGACCAAAGCTTAGGTGGATGGATGGGGTGCAGAATGATGCAAACGTGATTGGCATCAGGGGCTGGAGGAGTGCATCCCAGGATAGGGGGGAATGGCAACGACTGCTGGAGGAGGCCGGGGCCCACAATGGGCTGTAGTGCCATTGATGATGATGATGATGATGATGATCAATATACTGAATTTCTTTTACATTTTGTAACATATTACGTTTTTTGTCTTTTCAATTTGTCAATATATCAACATATTAACTTTTCAAGTTGTCAATATATCAACTTGTCAACTTATAAACTTGTAAGCTTGTCAACTTGTAACATGTAATCTTGTCAACTCATCAACGTTTTATCTCGTCAACATGTCAACCTATCAACCCATAATATGTCATCCAGTCAACTTGTTAACGTGTCAACTCATCAACATGTCAACTTGCCAACCTGTACAATTTTCAGCACGCGTTAAACATAAATGCGCGGTTCTTAAAATTGATTTTTATTTGTTTAACGATATTAAATGTACACATTTCCGCACAGGATAGACTATGGAGGAAGACTCGATCTGGAAGCTTCTACAGCTGCAAAGGTACAGATGCTAACAGGAACTGGGATATGCATTGGGGAGGTAAACATTTCATTATCTTTCTCTTCTCCATTGTCAGCCCCTTTTCCTTTATGATTGTCTCCCCAGCGCAGATCCCCATTTACTCGTACTTCGATCCCTAGCATACTCTTTCGTTTTAGCTCCACTTCTCTACACACCAACCTAAACCTAGATCTACATGATTTAATTATTATTGAAGCAGTTTCTGTTTTCAGCTTTGCATGTCGGTTGCCAGCAGCGGCTGGTCTGGAGGTGCGTTGGTGCTCTGAACCGGAGAAATAATTTGCAATAATTAAATTATATGTTCGCAAACATGACTTCCAAAAATGTTAAATATTTGTATAGATTAAATATGTATAAGAATACTGACAAATAGTACGAGGATTTTTATTTAAGTGAAAATTAAAAAAAAATTAAAGTAAAATTTAAAAAAATATTCCATTCAAATTGACCGGCCAAGTTTGCCAATACTACCGGAGCGATCTTCAATACGCACCGGACGGAAACGCAAATTCATATAGGGCAGACAGAGACACAGTAAACCGTGAGACAGCGATATTTCATATTCGCTCAGCGTTTCGAGGTGCGTTGGTGCTCAGCGCACCAGCGCACCTTGGGACCAGCCGCCGCTGTTGGTTGTGCCAGTGATTTCTGGAAGATCATTATTCCAAACTTTTGGACGGATGTACTTCACCAAAGACAATGGATATGCTTAACTATATGTTAACTACTAGAATAGCGTGATTTTAATTAATGAGTCAGAAGTTAATTTATTAAGTCAACCCCAAGCAATGCATAACATATTTTTTGCTACATTTTCAACATGAGAACAACATGCTTCAACTTTAGGAATTCCATCCATAACAAGGGTAACTTGCTGCAAAGATCTTTAGTAGAATAGAGGCGAAATATGTGTGATGTAATAGGAAATACTGATGCTCTGTCTTCTATGTATACCCCTACAGGTAAATGGCGTGATGGCACATCTTTAACTTTAGGAATTCCATCCTTTATAGGGATAACTTGCAGCAAAGATCTTCAGTGAAAAAACTCTCACCACTGGTCAATTGAATGTAAAAAATGATAACGTTTAACCCGTGACGAGTATTATAAAAAGTAAACTACATAACGGGGAATTAGGGGTCTTCTTTTTAATGTTACTGAATATGACTTTGTTAGCTAAATTTTGACAAGCATATCATATTGCATGGAAAGGGGAAGAAGTTTCAGTATATGCAAATTGTCTGTATATTATTTTACATTGGGTACTTGATAACAAGCAATTGTTCTACATCTCGATAACGAGCAACTGTTCTGTTAAGAAAGATGTTCATTCATTTTTTTACATTTCAGAGGAAGGTACAAGCAAAAACCAATGTGCTGGTACCTATGGAGGTCCAAAACCCTTCTCTGAAGTAGAAACTCTTAGCACTTCAAAATTCATTAGCTCCCTTGGAAACAATCTGGATGTGTATCTCGCTTTCCACTCTTACTCTCAACTCATGCTGATGCCATACGGACATACTGAAGACCATTTGGATAACTATGATGACGTGGTAAGATCTTCATAGACTCGAAGTAGTTTAAACGTTCACAAAATCTTCCTTTATAGTGTTCATCTTTTTATGTGTCACATTTTTAACTTCAAGAACGATTTTGTCAAATTACGAAGTTTATAAACTGCCATTTATAAAAAAAAAATAGCGCTCTTGGAGTAGTTTTAATTTCTTCTTCATCATCATCTTATTTTAGGCCTGTTGGCCTGTTATGGTCCTGCATCATTGTTTGCCTCTTGTGACGTCGACTGCCAGCTGTCGTTCCATCTTTTGGGAGGTCGTCCTGGAGGTCTGCTGGCATGGGGGATACTGTCCCTGGCCATTCTTAAGGCTCTTGGTTCCGCCATTCTGGATACATGTTCTTTCCAGAACCTTCTTCTCTGTCGTCCCTATCTGACAATATCTTCAACTTCGCATGTCCTTCGGGTTTATTTGTTTCGTACTCACGAAGGGTTTTTGAATACCTTCATTTCGCTGGGTCGAAGGAGATTTTTGGTTCTGACAGTGTCGGCTGTGAACTCTATGCTGTATGTCATTGTAGTTTTAATTTATTTCTTTGAAATATACGAGATATTTAAGTGCCCTTTATAAATCATAGTAACTATTATAAATCAACATAAAACTCAGCATATATTAATCCTTCAAAATATGATTTATAAAAAATTAAATGATACATCATGGAAATGAAAACCAGACGGTAAAATGAATTCTAATCTATTGACAAACAACTGTTGTAGGAATTAAATTAACCAAATAAGAATATGCATCTATGGTTTGGGCTCCTCATCAGCTCAAATATAAAAACAATATAGAACAAATACAAATAAAATCCTCAGATATCTATGGTACAGAACAAAGGGCGATTACCCAAAATATGCTCACCATGCCGAACTTCTCACGGTGTGTAACTATAGAATCCTCGAAACAAGAAGGCAAGAATCCATTGCGATATTCCTAATAAAGGTTAAACAAGGTTCCTTTAACTGCCCCGCAATTCTAGAAGCACTAAGTTTATATGTACCCAATAAATATAGCCGTGCAAGGAATCACCCTCTGTTCTACATACCAACTTACAGGACGAATATCATGGCTAAACACTCAGTCACGCGTGATATAGAGACATTGAACCAACTGAATGACACGGTTGATATATTCTCGGTACCGTCTAGCAGTATGAGAAGAATCCTGACTGATATTCTTCCTAACGAATAAGCTAACGCTAGAAGCAGACCCTCTTTGTGTAACAGGAGAAGTCCGTGCATAGTGGATAAAAAAAATCTCTGTCAATGACAGAACTAAATTATAGGGAAAATAAAATTAAAAAAAGATTAAATGGAATAATCCGTATCCAAGTCGAGACCTAAGATTGAAGCAATGCTAGAGCATTCGCTGAAATACAACACCTACATAAATAATATTCACTAAACCAAACATGGCGTTACCCAATTGTTACATTCTCACGACTGATGAATTACTATGTACAACTATCGATAGCGAACTGCTATGGACACATTTAAATTGTAAAAGGTTCTGTATGTTTCTAACAGAGTAATAAGGAGGCAATATGTTTCTAACAGAGTAATAAGGAGGCAATATGTTTCTAACAGAGTAATAAGGAGGCAATATGTTTCTAACAGAGTAATAAGGAGGCAATGTGTTTCTAACAGAGTAATAAGGAGGCAATGTGTTTCTAACAGAGTAATAAGGAGGCAATATGTTTCTAACAGAGTAATAAGGAGGCAATGTGTTTCTAACAGAGTAATAAGGAGGCAATATGTTTCTAACAGAGTAATAAGGAGGCAATATGTTTCTAACAGAGTAATAAGGAGGCAATATGTTTCTAACAGAGTAATAAGGAGGCAATATGTTTCTAACAGAGTAATAAGGAGGCAATATGTTTCTAACAGAGTAATAAGGAGGCAATGTGTTTCTAACAGAGTAATAAGGAGGCAATGTGTTTCTAACAGAGTAATAAGGAGGCAATATGTTTCTAACAGAGTAATAAGGAGGCAATATTAAAAAAAGAACATGCCCACCAAATTAGAATGTTGGGAAATCGCAAAAAAACTGTTTGCATTAAAAATATATGTCAATTATGGTAATTGTAAAAATATCTGAAATCCTTAAAATCGCTTAAGGTGACTTGATTTGTTGTTTAAAATCGAATCATAATAATAATTTAAATAGTTATTCTAGTTTAAAATAAACAGTGTTTGATAAAAATAAATTACAATATCTTTTTTCATTGATTGGCAATTCAATCTAAACGTTTTGATAAATAATGTTGTATTTTTTTCTTTTACAGCTTGCGATAGGTCAAAAAGCTGCTGAAGCATTAGAAAGGCGTTACGGAACCAAATACAAAGTTGGAAATATTGCTGAAACAATATGTAAGTACCTTCAAAATAAATAACGCTTTCTTTACATTTTAACCAATACTCGATCGACCATTGTCGGTGATTTTTTGTTCTTTGAGAATGGAAGCGTTAATTCAACTTGCTGTCCATGGAATTCAACAAGTATCATTTCAAAATATGTCTACTAAATGCTATCTTTTTTTCGCATATATTCCGATACGAACTTATATTCGCGTTCACTCATAAACTAATCAGTAATCCTTTTAAGTGGTTTTGTTTGCCGACTGTAACGGTGAGAATAATTCGCCGGTTTCACTCGATCGAGTAGATTTGACTACAATGTATCCACTTTCCACTCGCCAGATTACAAGCTTACTTACTTTAATTTGCATTTACATAGGCTGAGTTTAGTTCTCGAATAATCAAGTACACGTGTAAACAAAGCAGTGAACACTGTTTTATAATTTACAGTTGCCAACATACGAGTATCAGGTAGCTGTCTACGAAATCCTGAAAGTCAAATGTTTTAGACGGACAAATCACTCGAATAAAATAAATATTATCAACTGTTTTGTTTTTTTACATTTTTAGACGTTGGCAATACTATAATCATATGCAATTAATGTAATTCTATGCAATGAAAGTGTAATACAATACAATATAATTACCCTAAACCTATAAAGATTAATACTTCAATTCGAAATCAACTTCATAGGAGAAATAATATAACATAGGACGTCTTTCCATAAATATTCCACATTCGACTTTCCGTGGGATTTATTTTGGGACTACGTGTAGAATTTATTCGAGTAGAAAAAGAATTTTCTGATCGTTCGTACCTTTTGTGAACAAAGGAGAATTTCTTTAACGGAAAGAAAAATTTAAATTTCAAAATATAAGACTTTATTTTTCAGTAAATAATGAAATTGAAATATTTTTTAAAGTATCATATACGCATATATTGATTTTTTTTACTTGTAAGGCTTACGTAAAGCACTGTTTTTCAATATTTTTTAACCTTGACTCAAAATTAGTATTTTTTTTCGAAATCGCTAACCTAGTTAAGATTAATAAAATAACACTTCCTGATAACACATTAGGTGTTAACATAAGTTGTGTCCGTTTTTTTTTCCAAATTTAAAAATGAGCACCAAAAGTAAAACAAAATGGTAAAGGTTATACATACGTCATTCGCAAGAAAATTTTCTGCTCTACAAGATATTGTGTTTGCTTTTACGTAACATATATTATTTTATTTGATTACAAGCCTTCAAAATAGAATGTCAAGTAGACGAAAGTGAGCATTTTCGACAGCTTTTCGACACCGACACGACGTTCGACAATTGATTTTTGTTGTTTTCACTCATGTGGAATCCAAGCGCCGAACTTCTGGAGTTTTCCCATTGATTTAAGATGTCGGTATAGAGTCATGTGACTACAATCCAACTGTTCAGCCAATTCTAAGGTAGTTTGAAGGGATCTCCATGAATAATATGGTTTAAGCGGTCCTCATCGAAGTCCACTGGTCGTCCGGAACGCTCCATGTTTTTCAGATCGAAATTACCGTCTTTGAAACGCAAAAACCATCGACGAGCTGTCCTTTCATTTATAGCATTTTCACCGTACACTGCAAATATCGTGAGCAGCTTTATTCCCTCGATTGAACTCGAACAGAAGGAGGTGTCGAAAATGCTCAATTTCGTCTACTTGATATTCCATTTTAATGGCTTGTAATAAAATAAAATAATATACAATATGTAACGTAAAAGCAAACACAATATCTTGTAGAGCAGAAAATTTTCATTCGAATGACGTATAATCTTTACCATTTTGTTTTACTTTTGGTGCTCATTTTTGAATTTGGAAAAAATGGATACTACTTATGTTAACACCCAATGCATAAAAACCATCACAATTCTTTGTCAGGGTTGACAAAGGGCAAAACACCTGACATTTCAATTATTTCTACACCTATACACCCTCTCATCTAGCCCTTACGATTTCTCACAGTCTACGTTTCCTTCTTTCAAATTATTTGATCCTACCAAACTTTTCTTAATCTTCCCCTACCATGCCTTCCACTCACATTTGCAAAGCATATATTTATTTTGTTATAAAAATTGTTAACGATCGAAATCGATCGTAAATAAATAAATAATGTCGGTATATTTTCAAACATCAGAGATAGCATTGTCAGTGCCAATGGGCTAGTGGAAAGTAGTCTTGTTATTATTTTTTGATAGTCTTATTTCTTAAGGTCTGGGTTCATATAATAACATCCGATACACCCCACCAATATAGGGCGAGCCTAGCCACGGGGACACCAGATGTTTTTCATCCCACACCCTTGCACATGTAGAATAAGAAGAAGAGAAAAAAGCACAGAAAATAAATAGATGGCAGAAAAATACATTCAAGAGAGAAGACATTAAAAGGTCCGGGCTCATCCCACAAATATTCCCCCGGCCGAGATACACCCCACTAATGTAGGGCAAGCCCCACCGCAAGGACATCGGGGGGCTTTCAGCCCACACCCCCGTATATCTAGATTAAAAAAAAAACAAAATGTATGGCAGAAAACAAAATAAAAAGTAAACCCAAATACTCGTATACCACCTCAGGTTAACTGTCAGCAAGAACGAAAAAAAGAAAAGCCTCAAAGGAGTCCAAATTTTATAAAAGTAAAATGGAAAATGATGTTCACACATAAAAAAATTACACTATGACCGCAGTCAATCCTTAAACAATGCCTGTGTCATTCGAGGGGAGTAACACAACGCGGGGTTCGAACCGACGACCTCCCGCACGAAAGTCCAATGCATTAACGCGCGACCATGCACTTCGAAAACTTTGACAATTTAGTTTTTTTATACTTAAAGTTAAAACAGTGACTCGCACATTTAAACTGTTGTAAATGTGTTATAATTTTTATTTCTTCATTTACTAATGTTGACTTTTCATGATTTAAATCCAACCAGAATGCAAGTTATAAAACTTTCGTTAAAACTGAAACGAAACAGCTCGTTACTCTATGTATATCTCAATGAACTGTGTCTGTCGGTTATTAATATTATTTATGTTAGTATGTAAAAAATATTTACATGTTGTTATTGTATTTTATTATTTATAACACTTTCGTTGTATACCATACAACCGGACGGGTCCATTGTCACGTAGCAATATATTCCAACCAACTAGTATTTTACGAGATCGGCATCACTGAATAATATCATTATTTTCCCGATATTTTTCCCTCAATCGTTAATAGCAGCAATCTTCACTTTTATTAATTTAAAAGCATTTTTTTATTGCAGACAAAGCAAGTGGAGGCAGCATGGACTGGGCGAAGGACCAATATAGAGTCCCGATAGCCTTTACATACGAGCTAAGAGACACAGGAAAGCACGGTTTCCTTCTACCAGCTGAGCAAATCGTCCCCAACTGCGAAGAGGTCATGGATTCTATAGTGGCCATGTTCAAAGAGGGACAAAATCTTGGATACTTTTCACTGATGGATTATTAAAACGTGAAATTATTAAACAAACTGGAATTGATTTTTTCGCTTGAATAATATTGGATCAAAAATTATGCTTTATTAAATTCTTGGTGAAGGAGTTTCAGGAATGGAATGTCAATATATTTTTTGAAATTAAATTAAAAACTTGTTTTTTTTATATTCAGTTAAAATTCAAGTATTTTCAAAGAGCACATCAGAAATATTTTGGTATATGGATTGGAATCTTTATGACATATCGGCATGTCAATAAAGTTATAGTAAATAACAGAATCCTTGTTTAAAAAAAACCATGACTACTTGAAGATGACAAAATCCGAGAAATTATTAATGATACAAAGTATACGCTTTATTTATTCATAACAATGTTTTCTATTATTTATTTCTCAAGCCAATTATTATCTATACCTCAAAAGTATTTAATTAATTCATTTTTGTTTTGAACATTAATTTTTTCGATTTAAAATACTAAAAAAATAAGAAATTTGTGTGACAAAAAAACAAAATTTTGACAACACAGTATTATTTATATTCACAAAATTTTTAATGTGAATTTTTTTTATCATTTCTTTATGATGTCGAAGGCCTTGGTATACCGATAAATATTCACGTGTAGTAAACAGCTATTCTAGATTCGATTCCAGGTGGATTCACGTTCAGATTGGTTTCACTCTTATGCCATTTAATATCTGAAACAATATTTTTCAGTAACTTATAGAGTGCTACTTAGCAATACTACCTTGATCAAAAAGTTTTAGGACTTTATTCATAAAATCGAAAATACAAGTTTATTCATCAAAATCGATATGGTCTCCTTCAAAGTACTCCCCATCGACTGCAACGCACTTACGGCAGCGCTTGATCCGATCCTCGAAACACCGCTGGTACTCAATATACGGTATGTCCATCAGAGCCGTCTTCGATTTTTTCATGACATCCTCTCGGGTGCTGTAACGCGTTCCGCGAAGTGTTTTTTTAAGTCGGTGGAACAGGAAAAAGTCGAAGGGAGCCAGATCAGGTTAATTCAAAGGCTGCTGGATAGAAGTCGTGTTATTTTTGGTCAAAAACTCATGGAAATCATGTCTTTCCCGATTTCCACGCGGTTGTTTTTTTGCATGAAACTGAAGTTTTTCGTCACCAGTTTTGCAGCGACACATCTGAGGCCCAAATCACTAACCAAAATGTCTTGAGCGGATCCATAAGCGATGTTCAAGTCCTCTGCCAGCTCTCTGATGGTCAATTTGCGGTTTTCGGCCAACATTTCTTTGATTTTATCGATGTTTTCATCATTTTTCAACTGCCACTGTGTTCGTCATCCTCGACCGACTCAAGACCACTTCTGAAGCATTCGTGCCACCAAAAAACACTTCTCCAACATTGCCAAGGTCTGCGGACCGTTAAATCCGTTTTTCACACAAAATTTTATGCAAACTCGTTGATGCACAGTTGATGCCATTTCCAAACTTGTAAAAAATCGAAAACACGCACAAAGGTAGATGTATTCAGTACAGCGTAACTTTTACAAATGTCAAGCTATGACGCTGAAATTTGGACCACACGGTGGCCGGTCCTAAAACTTTTTGATCAAGGTAGTATGAAACATATTGCTACGTATGTAAAAAAATAATAAAATCTGCTGATCGTCTTGGAGTGTCAATATCTTTGCAATAGAAACTTTGGGTTGGGTCTGTTAAGGCTATGTGATTGCTGAGGTGCAATAGCTTGCACACTATAAACGAATACACGCAAAGGCGTTTTTTATTCACAATACACCTGACAATCATACTCGATCACGAGAGATTGCATATCGTACATTTCAATGGAACTAAGATTAAATTAAACCTGCAATTGGACTAAATCGGAAATGAAATCTTCTAAGGTGACTTGGTTGGGGAACTAAACATTATAAAACATCAAAACAGATTATATAACCGCAACAAAAATATAACTATTTCTTTATTAAATTTTTTTTTATTTGGTTCAATTAAGTTTAGAGGTAATGTTTTTTTTTATCTATACTAGTTTAAACGCCCCAAGCGCAATCCTTTAATAATTTTAAACAACCGGTTAAGATTTCCGACCACTACGACATGATGATTCATTCTTTTTGAATATTATCTTTATACAAGCGGTCACAAGAGGAGAGACGACCTCCGTAGCCCTTTAGGTAAGACGCTTGTCTTTTATCACGTAAGTTACGGGTTCGATTCTGGTTTTCTCATCCTTCTGGTTACTTGTAAGAATTGTTTCATAGCAATAAATCCACCACGTCGTTCTTTTTACAACTAAAACGCAATTATTTTTTATAAATATATTGAGGAGGCATCTTTTTTATTGTGGGAAAGACTTCAAAGACAACTAGCCTAGTGAGACAGCTGGTATATGATACACTGCTCTATTATTGTATTGGATTACACTTTAGTTGAATACAATATGACCTGACGGGCTTATTGGTACGTAGCAATCTCTTCCAATTAAATAGAAAAATATTAAACAGGCCTCGAGTGAAAACAAGACTAGAATCGAACCCGCAATCCCCGTGTTGGGAGACATGCGTCTCACCAACTAGGTCATGGAGGTTCTATGTTAATTTTGTGTAGATTTTAATTATGTAAATATTTAAATAAATAAATTAACATTTATTGACAGGGATTTATATAGTTTGAGGTTTTTTCTCAAAAACTAGTAGCTAAAAACTAAAGTTAAACATTTTATTCAGATACGTTATTTTTAAGGGTTGAGCGAGTCTAACAATATTATCGGGACATAAGACTCGGGACCCTGGCTAAATGGTCAATATCCATAGAAGTGTAGGGAATACCCACGTCCCTAAATATTGTCAACATGCACGGTCAACGACCGATGAATCAACCTTTGAATATGTACAAAGATCACATACCAGAACGTCAATACTGTTTACACGCAAATAATATTTACATCGCATTCCACGGTAGAAAGAGAGCGCATCGCGTGTCTCACCGTTTCGGCAATAATACTCTACCCACTATATCATTGGCAACGTCTGCGACCACCTCGGAACGCACAGGAGTGAGATCAAGACATACCGCGGACGCATTCACGCGCCCCGTTCTGAAATTGTATATATACCTACTTATCGATGAATAAAGGGCACTTGTTATTATTTACTTGACCATTCATCGCTGTTTATTATTTATCGATTATTCACTCTCACTTTTTCGCATTCCTGAATCGACGTATTTTATTTTAAATACAAAACAAATCAAAATCATCACGACCTATCAATTAAGCATCCCGCTAAATTGATGACCCCGAACGAAAAGGAACACAGAATTCGACTAAAGCGAATACAGAGATGTCAACAACATCATCATCAGCACGTCCTACTAGGACACACGCTAAAGAAGTATAAGTCTAGTCTGGTTGGTTGGAATAAATAATTAGATGACAATAACTCGCTATTTTATATTTTACGATTAAATGTCTAAATAAAAATTATATGTTATAGGTATACGAGTAGTTCTAAGCATTTCTTTTTGCAAATCTTCAGAACAGTATTTCAGTGAAAAATTCAAAACATAATGGCATTTATATTTCATCTCAATTAGCTCAATTTTACTTACGATAATTATTTTATTTCATGCTTCTTTAAATGGGGAAGATTTTTCTCAAAATACCTTTTTTTTACCATCATCGTGAAAATTTTAAAGTTTTATAAAGAACGTCGCTAAACCTAACTCGATGTTAAAACGTAAAAGTTGAAATCTCATTCTTTTGAAATAAATGTGTGAATTCAACGGGAAACTTGATTAAAAAAGTTCATCAGGATGAATTTTTACAATCCTATATAATATTTTTGAAGGGTGAATCCAACGTAACTTTTTCCAATATTCCAATGGTTTCTACCTCTGATATATCAGCAGGGCCGTTGCATATTTGTGATAAAGATTAGTAAAGCCTTCATCCGTAAAGATAATGCCGTCTCAATATTAACTTATAATATTGTAATTTATTTTTATCAAACACTGTTTATTCCATTTTTTTATGACGGTATAACCCTACCGGTTTCAAGGCTTTCACCTCATCTTCAGGGGAGCGTAAACAAGACTAAATGCTGTTCGAACTGGCACCGATATACACGCTTCAACGGTTGGTGATTGGGGGGGGGGGGAGGAGGGGAGAGAGGCATGGGATAATTTCGGCCAAGAGCGGAGAAATTTTGGGTAAATAACTGTTCAACAGATGTTCCGATCGGTGTACTGATTTAGAAATTTCTAGGGCCTCTAATCTGTCCAATTTATTTCCGTTACCACTGATATGTAAGAATTTGGCATCATCGATAGAAAAAGTATGATTCTCGCGGTGACAATGATTAGCCATTTCAGAATAAATTAGAGGATTTGTTAAGGCGGATTTGTGTTCACGAAATCTCTTTTCAAAAGATCTTCCTGTCTTTCCTATATAGAAATGATCACAGTCAGCACATAAAAGTGTATACACACCACTGTTGCTAAGTATTCCATTTTTGCCTTTCCCATTAAATAAGAGTTTCCGGAGATTAAAATTAGTGTAAAAAGCTGGCTTTATGTGACTTGGAATATTTTTGGTTATTTCATATGATATGTTTTTTATAAATAGAACTTTGCTCCATTTATAGGTATGCTTATAGGTGTCCTTAAATATATAATCTTTTATAAGTTTCTTTTTTATTTTGTTTTTTAAAAACATAACTTATAATAATATTCAACATTACGAGTTACGATTCCCCCTGTTGTAATAACATATATTGATTCTCCTTTTCCCTCGTGACCTCAATGCTGATGAACGTGTTCCACACTGAGATTGTTCGAGTTGACATATGAGTGGCGAAGTGCCAAACCAGCCTATACAACGAATTTGTTGAAATAAGATAATGGAGCTCAAAGGGTTATTATAAATCAAATGTTGTGTAATTAATGTTTTGTATTCATTGAACAGATACATTCTAAAACTACTACAATAAAAGTAAAAAAATGAATCTAATATTATGACAAGATTATTTGACGATTAAAGTATTTTTGTTTGATAGGCAAATTTGGCATAAAAGTATATCACGAAAATCGCTTTGCCAAAAAAATGACAGATGTCAGCAGTAGTACCATTTAGAATTTCTAAGTAAAGGCACTTCTGGCTTATAAAGAAACGTTATGCGACTCAAATTTTAACACTAACTCATTTTTTGGTTTTGTTTGATAGGCTTGTAGCGTACCTACGTCCCTAAATAAATAATTGTCAAACATAATTTGTTGTCAAAATAAATTGTTAACATACAGGGTCAACGACCGATGAATCAACCTCTGAACAATCTACAATTGTCACATACTAGAAACGTCAATGTGTACTCACAAATAGTATTTACGCTTTGTCTCGCCGTCTCGGCAAATAAATATCCTACCCGTTATACTAGGGCAGTGAGACAAAGTATATATCGCGGGCGCATTCACTCACAACTATAAAATACCTACTTGTAGACAAATAAAGATTATTATTAACTCGACCGTTCATTGACTATTCACTTTCACTTTTATCCGCATTCCTGAGTTTTGTATTTATTTTAAATACAAGACATATCAAAATCATCACGACGTATCAAGATAAGCATTTCGCTACAGGCTGGTTTGGCTCCATGCCACTCATAGTATTCTTCTTGAGCTCTCTTAGCATTCAACTGTCCGAAGAGTATCAAGGTGTACATTGGATTCCCGTAGGCGTATCCAAGTTATTGGGCTACACAATTTTTCTCTGACCATGGGAGCTTTAATGACAAGCTTTTTATTTCCAATCTTATTCCATCGCCCTGTTATAATTTTTGCGGCCATCTGGATAAATCCACATTTCCCATTTTGGGTTACTGCAATGATAGTCGAATCGAATCAATAAATTCTGAAGGGATCTCCAATCAGCTTTAAACCGGCCTGCCTTCAAACCGACTGCCTACTTGATCTAAACTATATTTATTAAACTCAAAACTAAATGGGACTTTTGCTCCATGTGAAGTTTTTTTGTGAAAATGCTGGCCACTTGCAGAGCCATTTGAACTCCAGATATTAAGCCACTTTTAAGTATATTTATTAAGCTGCGTGTATTTTTTTCTCTCCATTGACATTATTTTTACACTCAGGTGTGACACCATCGTAGGAGGAGTTTATTTGACCAGTTCCTTCTTCATCGTTGCGTGATGTCGCTTTCACACAAAAATAAAAAAGATTTCGATCTTCCAGTGTATATCGCATTTAATGGAGACTTGTTTTATCACCCATTACAAGCATAGATGGTAGTGGGATCGAATTAATCTGAACTAATAATCGAGTTCTCATGATGTGCAATATATATTCAAATATTTTTGTACGGCATGGAAATAACTTTAAGACCTTCTCTGCTAACGTCACATCCAAATGAGAATGACTACAATGCAGATGACATAAGCTCATGCATAGGCAATTTAGTTCTTAGCTTATTGTAAGGCTTACGACTTTGGTTTTGGACAGTTTTAAAGACAATATTCAGTATCGATGTAGAATATGCAACAGATGTGTTTTAAGATAATAACGCCTGGCGCTCTGTCCTCTCTGCTTTTTCGGCAAAGAAACGGTGTTATGGTTTGTATGCACAATCACAAGAATAAGAATCACACTCAAATAGAAACCAATGAAACACATTATATCAAGAAAGAACATTTAAATCAGAAAAATCATAGTACAAAACACCATTCATTCATTTGTAGACATAAGAACAAAACACCATTCACTGATTTGTAGACATAAGAACAAAACACCCATCACTGATTTGTAGACATAAGAACAAAACACCATTTATTCATTGATTTGTAGACATAAGAACAAAACACCATTCACTGATTAGTAGACATAAGAACAAAACACCATTAATTCATTGATTTGTAGACATAAGCACAAAACACCATTCATTGATTTGTAGACATACTCGTAAGAACAAAACACCATTCACTGATTTGTAGACATAAGAACAAAATACCATTCATTCATTGATTTGTAGACATAAGAACAAAACACCATTCGCTGATTTGTAGACATAAGAACAAAACACCATTCACTGATTTGTAGACATAAGAACAAAACACCATTAATTCATTGATTTGTAGACATAAGCACAAAACACCATTCATTGATTTGTAAACATACTCGTAAGAACAAAACACCATTCACTGATTTGTAGACATAAGAACAAATCACCATTGATTCATTGATTTGTAGACATAAGAACAAAACACCATTCATTGATTTGTAGACACACTCGTAAGAACTAAACACCATTCACTGATTTGTAGACATAAGAACAAAATCCATAGAACAAAAAAACGTAACAAGTAATACTTTTGAAATGAATAATTAAAAAAAACTGAAGGGTAAAAATTAGTTTCTAATTATTTGTTGTCTTGACTGTAATGAACCAGCAACTACTAGAAGGTCTCGTTTATCTCGATAATCCGGTTCTGGTTCATTGTTGAGTTGGCGGATCTTAGAGCTCAATCTTAAAGTTGATTTTTTCTGTATCTCTCTTATAATGCATTTATTTAAATGACAAAACTAAGTGCTCATGAAGCGATACCTTTTTTGGGCAAATAATCTTCGTGCCGGCTCTGTTGGCTAGGTCTCAGGTGTTACCGCCAGGCGGGGAGGTGCCCGGTGAAATATTCCGCAAGATCTAATGACCAATAACTGCCCGGGTAATGGTTATTGCTCGGGTTGAATTAATAAGGGCGATCAATGGCACACACGTGATGGGCCTTATTTCCGGAATACTTGTTTCGAAGAGTTTTTTGTACGAATTTGTAAATATTATACGATAATGGCAGTTTCTGTCTATGATAAAAATATCTAACGAACAAGTTATACATTTATAAGGGATGTTTCTGATGACCTGCGTGAACAAGTTCGATTCCTGCAGGCAGGCAATTTATTTCATAAAAAGGTATTATCTGGTTTTCACTGAAGGCCACTGTAACATCTTTCTAGTTAGTTGAAATAATTACAATTAGCTTACTATGTTGTACTGTATACAAAGAAAATATAACCCGATGTATAAAACATATACGTATGTTAGATCTGTAATGATATATGCTATTGAAATTAGAATTGATACCACAAGAACAAAGGTACTGATACCACACGAACAAAGGTACTAATAATACCACACGAGCAAAGATACTGATACTATACGAAAAAAGGTATTAATACCACACGAACAACGGTACTGATACCATACGAACAAAGGTACTGATACCATACGAATAAAGGTACTGATACCACACGAACAAAGTTACTGAAACCATACGAACAAAGGTACTGATACCAGACAATATAACATATAAAATGAGGTGTTCCCATATAGAACTGGTAAAACATTCAGACACAAAAATACATGAGAAGAAAATGTAAAGCAGAATACATCGTAAGATTAGAGTAGAAGAAATTACTTTATTTACGGTATAACACTCTAAAGGGATGGAGGGATAGAATGAGAAAACCTTCGTGGTCTTCGACCCAAGGGCTTTGGGCTCGATTCTCGTTAGAATTCAGATGTTTTATAAATAATTTCTGTCTGTCTTCAAACCTCTTAAGTATTTCTCTGGTTAGTCAGAGATTCACTTAAATTAATACCAGATTATGATAATCAAAAGGTATGAGATGTGTAAAGGGAAAAATCTTGAAATGAATATTGCGAAATCAAAAGTTACAGGGGTGGAAAAGTGCTCAAGGAAAAGTAAATGCGATATATAGATGTAGTTGAATAATTAAAGATCAGAGCAAATTGAAAGATTATGGTTTTGAGGTAGTATTTTTTTCAGATGATGGAAGAGTTACGAGGGATATTGAACGGCTTATAACGATAGGAAACAAAGTCAAAAGGGCACTTAAACATGTACATACACTCGAACCGGATATAATAAAAATTTGCTAACATGATTAGGTTAGGTTAGGCTTGTAACGATAGGAAACCAAATCAAAAGGGCACTTACGTATATACATACACTCGAACCGGATATATAAAAAAATGCTAACATGGTTAGGTTAGGTTAGGTTAGGCTTGTAACGATAGGAAACAAAGTCAAAAGGGCACTTATACAAATGATACATTCAAACCGGATGTAATAAAAATTTGCTAACATAGTTAGGTTAGGTTAGGCTTGTAACGATAGGAAACAAAGTCAAAAGGGCACTTAAACATATACATACATTCGAACCGGATATAATAAAAAATTGCTAACATGGTTAGGTTAGGTTATGTTTGTAACGATAGGAAACAAAGTCAAAAAGACACTTAAACATATACATACACTCGAACCGGATTTAATAAAAATTTGCTAACATGGTTAGGTTAGGTTAGGCTTGTAACGATAGGAAACAAAGTCAAAAGGGCACTTAAATATATACATACACTAGAACCTGATATAGTGAAAAGTTACTAATGTGGTAATCCACAACAGTGGATCAAGACAGAAAAGATCAAATAAATGCACTTAGAAGAATATGTGGAGTGAAAATGTATGCCAGATTACGGAATGAAATTATTAGGGACGAATGTGAACTTGATATGTCATGAACTTGATATAACCGATACCTTCCCATCCCTACACTCTTCACCCACACCTGATCTCATAAATATATGTATCTATTTTCCTCAAAGGTCTAGCCGTCTTCTTCTTCTCCTTTATAGGCTACAGTCCCTCAGACTGTAGAGACGTAATTGAAAAAGATTCACGGCGCAATAAAAATTCACACGTTTTAAAATCCAATATAAGCCAAATAAATCGTTTCTTCTTCTGAACTTGATATGTTGAGTACGATGAAGAGCATCACTTTAGGCACTTTAATGGAATGATTTAAGAAATACTAACACTGTAAATCAAGAAAAGTATGGTTGGATCAAGTTTAATATTTTGAAAGAAAGAAACATAAAAAGTCAGAGAAATCGTAGGAACTGTATGAATAGAAAATACGAATAATTTGTATCGCGATAGGAAAGTCTGACGTTCTCTCCTTTCTGCCTACTTCTAAAGGGAGATGACGTGATGGTACGTATGTATGTTCGGATTGGCCTGTATTTAAAGTTTCATTTAGAAAAATGTTATGTTTACATTCACAGCCAATGACTACGTCGAGGCACTTGATTTTTTAGGAAAGCCGATAGATACAGATTCTTCCATCTTAATTCTCGTTCTTCCCATTGGACTTTTTCCACTTGGATTCGTCTCGAAGATCTTCTTCGGTAATAATTTATGTTCTGTCATGTGGACAATTTCTCTTCCCTCATTAGCAAGCTTCCAAATTTATGGATGATCTTATATCAAAATTCTAATTCGATCCCTATTAAAAAATAAATAATAAAGAAAACGAAATTTAAATAGCACGTATTATTTTAATCCGGTCCAGTATTAGAAAAAAAAAAACGTAAAATCTTCAGCAATTCCGTAGCAAACTCCACTGTGACCAAGAGGCTATCTGTCAAGGGAGATTAACAGTTCCCGGGCCCTGGACCGGCTGTCGTTTATCACAATTAGCTGCTGTGGCCACAGACAATTTGACCTCCTGCTCCATCATCTACTGGACCGTTGTTTGTGGCTCTTTTCTAACTCTGTGACAGTTGTTGTTGTCGACAGTCTGAAAAGTGGTATATAGATCTGAATAAAGTTGTTTTTTGTTATTGACTCGCTAAAAAGCTTTGATTGGACTCGCTATTTGAGAAGTGGTTACACTTGTTTAAATCGAATTTTTGAGAAAATAATTATTGTAATAAATTGGTTATATTTTACTTGTTCTGCGTATCGTTGAAACTTTTATTGAAAGAAGTGTCAAAATTTAGAGGTTATTTTAATAACTAACCCTTTCATTGCATGAAATATTTTTCGTAATCAAATGTAAGTTTGAAACATGAATTTGTGACATTTTACTGTTCAAAAATCCCTTCCCAAGTGCTTATATTATCATATAAAATATCAAATAAAAAAATAACTCTCTTAAATGTACTTATTGCATCGGTTTTCGTTTACTCTAGAAAAAGTAAACCGTATGTCCTTAGGTCTGATGAGGTGGCCCATAGTCATTGTGAGTCCTACAATATATGATGGGTATTGTGTGCAGCAATTCTCTGTGACACCATCCAGCCATCTCACTCCCTCCTTTCCTGTGCCACGTAAAATTTAAATTAAATCAATAAAGCCTTCCTTGTAAGGTCTGTGTTCTGCATGCGATATAATTGACCATACCTGCACAGTTGTTTTTTTTTAAATATTTTTTTCTACGCTAACTTTGTCATACATGGTATAAAGATCTTTGTTAGACATCTGTCTACGCGCCATCGTCATAAATTGGAATTTTTCTTTCAAAGCTATTCACAACTTTTAAAAAGTGAGTTTATGTCTTAGCAGCGTTTTATCGACGAAAAATCGTTATGGAAAATGAAAAATCGTATGAACTCATATGAATGAATCCAAGAATACTAAATTAAAATACAAAATTATTTCAAGTAAGTTGTATTGTATTGCACTTGTTTTGTAATATTATAACCTGGGAGTATATTGCCAAGTAGCAATCTCTTCTAGCCAACTAGAAATATGTTATAAAGAGGCCTTGAGTGAAAATCAGGCTGAAATCTTTTTTTTAATTCTGGGTTTCAACGGGAATCAATGGCGCGAACCCCGCGAACAAGCGTTTTACCAATTAGGAAACGGAGGTCGTCAAGTTATAAGGGATTGAAAGTTAAAAGTACGCAAAATTAGAAATACCCTATTTCAAAATTTCATGATTTCGAGTTAAATAAATTTTATTTGTCTTACAGGGTTCTGGTTTTGATTTTAGTTGGATCCCAGTGGAACAAGGTTCCAAACTATGAAAGAAAGTCAAAGCGCAATACAATACAGCACAATTTTCATAACGATGTAATTAATATGAGTTTAATATAAATACTTCTATCAGAAATAATAATAGAGCGACAAAAAAAATGTTTGACTTTCAAAAAAAAAATATAGATATGTACTTAAAACTGAAGACAAAAATCTTTCAAGACAAAACTTCTGAAACAGCAGCACAGGAAAGGAAATGAAAAAAAAAAAAAGGTAGAAAGACACAGATATAAAATGACTTTGTGACACTTTGTGCAGTTTATATATTGTTTCAAATGACAGGGCAAAATGAGAAATGGCCGGGAAAAGAGGGAACACGTCGTCCAAACAAACGGAGGAAAAGACTTGGTGTATTATAAAATTTATACGTGATATTGGTAATAAACTGAGATTGCCGGGACGTTTCATAAAATGTCAAAATAAAACTCGGATCACGTTGAATTGCTATTTCAAAAATGAGAGAAACAATTTTAGTTACGTTTTATTCTGAGAAAAGTGGCTTTTCATTCTTTGTACTATTGCTCGGTGCTTGTCAGAAATGTCAAGTATTTTTATGATCGTAAATAATATTTTTTGTTTTTTTTTTAAACCCAGATGATTGATCTAAGAATATTGACAATCTCCTTCACCGTCAATTTCATTTACACAAGTATATATTGTATTTTAATATATTATATATTAACTTTTGCCTCGTATGATCCAAGGCAAAATAGAAGGCCGAAGAGGTGTTGGCAGGAGGCAAATCTCCTGGTTTCGCAATGTAACATACGTGATTGGACTGGCCTTAAGGGCGTTGGAGATCTTTTTCGGACTGCCGGGGACAAAGATTTATTTATTTATTTTTTCAAAACAAGCTTAGCCCAATTACTTTGAAAAATACAAGACATTAGAAAAGAAGCAAAATTACATAGAAAAAAAAATTTAAATTATAAAAAAAAAAAAATAATGCATATGCATACATACGAGTATATACACACAAACATATGATACACATATATTCACAGTCACTTAAGTATGTTGATGAGTGCTTTCTAACGCGCTCAATCTAAGAAGAAAATTTACTTTTGCTTTTGGTAATGTAGTATGAAATGTGTCAATATCCGAAGCAGTCCCGTTCATAAGAGTTAAGGCCCTTCCAACAGGCATAGCGGCTGGAAGACCCGTTCTTGCGTATGTTATTGAGAACAGTTCTTGCCGGCGCAGTCTAGTGTAATTGTTAGGAACATTTAACGCTAATCTTTGTAGTAATGCTGGACAGCTCACAACTCCTCGAACGAGTTTGACAACGTATACCAGGAGACGCAGATCTCTTCTTACGCTCAAGGAGTTATACCCGAGCATGCCCAGCAGAAACTGAGTAGGATAAAGCCACGGATAGACACCGAACTCTCTCATATAGAGATATCGTAGATATTTTTTTTGTACTTTCTCCACCATGAACGAGTTCTGCGCCCCCACCGGGCTCCAAATGCAAGCATTGCTTTCTAATTTGCTACGGATCAAGAATTAGTTTACTCTCAGGTGATATTCAACGTTGGGGGGACCTGACATGACACTGAGAAGAAGAATAATCAAAGATAACTTTGCGTCTAACTAATAGTTTATGGTTAACATCTACACTTTATTACTCCGTATAATATGATGACCTTCATGGCCTTATTAATAAGACATATGTCTTCCGAGCCGGATGTTACAAGTTCAATTCCTGCTGAAACACAGTAAAAAAAAAAAGAATTTCAGCCTTTAGGCCTCATAAACATGACGACCTCCATGGCCTAGTTGGTAAGACGCTCGTCTCCAAACCCGGAGGTTGTGAGTTCGATGCCCGAAGAAACCTAGATTTTTTTTAAAGATTCCATTTTGGTTTTCATTTAAGACCTTTTTAACATTTTTTTAACCTGGCGAGTTTATTGCCATGTGGCAATCTCTTCCAACCAACCAGAAGTATTTTTTTTATAGGCCCTAAATGTTAACCAGACTGGAATCCTATTTAAAAACATCTGGGTTCCAGCGGGGATCGAACCCGCAACCTACGGATCGGCAGACAAGTGTCTTACCACCAGGCCATCTTTCTGGTTGGTTGGAAGATATTGCCACATGGCAATAACCCTACTCGGTTGCACTGTATATAATGAAAGTCTAATGCAATGCAATACAAAAATCATATTTCTGGTTGATTGGAGGAGAAAGTTATTCCACAAGTTTG
Organism: Odontocerum albicorne; assembly: GCA_949825065.1. Classification (NCBI taxonomy): domain Eukaryota; kingdom Metazoa; phylum Arthropoda; class Insecta; order Trichoptera; family Odontoceridae; genus Odontocerum; species Odontocerum albicorne. Next base: position 37,283,118 of record OX463855.1, read on the forward strand.
TACTATGTACAAAGATTGTATTATGCATGATTCACTCGGGCGCTGCTATAGTTTTAAGACTTGATTTGTTTAATATATGATAAGTGCGTTAGAGTCCCGAGTAAGAGCACCCTTGAGGAGAGTTTATTCTCTAAACGACGCTATATACAATTGTTATTTGAATTAAATCGATATTACGAGCTCCCACCATCGCTCTAGAAATAAATGTTTTCTTCGTCTTCATCATCGCGTCCTCAATGTGAGCATCTTAGTCCTCTGTTGCAAATGAGCGTCGCGATGTGTTACTCCCCTCGAATGACCCAAGCATTTTTTTCCGCCTAGTATTTGGGCGGTTTTAACCTTTCCTGTCCTGTGATGTGTAACTAGTACACATTGCTTCTAAAAACTTTAACATCTCTATAAATATAATAAGTATTGGGTTCAGATTTTAGGTATTCCTCCGTAATATATTTACGCATTGAATGAAAAAAATAATATAATTATAATAATAATTAGCACTTATCGGCCACATCAGAGATATTTTGTGAAAATCGGGAATAAATTCACTAACACAATCAAACGTGTGCCAGTGAGTGACGTAGGTATATTCATTTTAAAAACCGATATGGGTGAGGAAACGACGCTATTCACGTCTCACTCTCACTCTACTTCGGTACATGGGAACGTAAGAAATAGAATCTCAGTTCGTTCGCTTAAGTAGCTCGCGGGCTTTCGTTTGAGGTGATTTGTAATCGTTAATTTTTACATGTGTATTGAATACACGGCACCGTGGTTCCTCTTATCTGTTGTATAAGGTGTTTTCGTTATTCCTCGTATCTGTTGTATAAGGTGTTTAGGAGTGTTGTACCACATAGTTTTTTTTCCTTATAATGCCGACGTTTCGAAAACGTTGCAATTTCCATCTTCAGGGCTTGTTTGTGATCAGCTTTGCCAGACGTGGATGTGCGCCGGATACCGCTTTGTTTATAGCGGAGTCTCAACCGTAACGTGAGCGCACGGGACGGTCTCGGTTCGAGACCGTAACAAGTGTGCGTGGATCCGTCCCGCCACGAGAGAACAAGCGAGCGGCTTCCTCAAAGGTTGAAGCAATGTAGGTAGGAACAAGTATTGTTAAAGTGTATTGTTTATATTTATTATGTTGTCGCTTCATTTGATTATGTTATATGTAATTATGTTGATTTGACGTAGAATCCGTTGTCTCTCTAATTTAAGTTCAAATAAGGAAAGATGGCCTGTCTGAAAATCTTCATTGAGACACATCGAAAGACATTTTGACTAAAAATTGACATATTTACAATTACAAGTAGAGTGGGTTTCACAAGAGTTTGCACTGCTAGTCTAGGATGACCATATTTTGATTTATTTTGTAATATATTATATCTAATACTTTATATTCCAATAAAATACTTACCACAATAATAATATAATATCAGATTATGGTATGTACCTAAAGAAAATCATGAAATCAATGGTTAATATAAAATATATTTATTCAATAGGCAAAGAAAACACAATTAACACTAATAAATACTAAGACCAATTAAAAATTACCTCTAACTAGGTATGTGTGTATTGTAAAAATAAATAAATTACCCTAACACTGATTCAAAAAAAAAATAATAATTATATTCTTCCTCACTAAGTGTTTACATAGATATGCAATGCAAAAGTGGATAGCTTACCACTTATTTAGTTTGTCCACATAATGCTTTTCCTTTTCCTAACTTCGTAACTTCAGACATTATGGTCACCGTATTTTTCGTCAAATAAACGGATCACATCAACCAATCACGGCAAAGATACTTACTAATACATTGATACATTTTATATATTACGCACTAAGCTTCTCAATGTATTAAAAAGTGCAAACTCTCATGAAACCCACTCTACCCGGCGATAAGTAATACACATCGGACTTAAAAAAAGAGACTGTCGGACATAATTGGCTAGCTTCGGCTTTATAGAGCGTCGTCTCTGTCGCACGATGCGCTACGCTTACGCTTGATAACGACTGATAAATCGCGACGGAACACGTGTATGAATGACAGAGACGACGCTTTACAAAGCCGAAGTTAGCCGACAGTCTCTTTCTTAAGCCCGATGTGTATTACTTACCGCCGGGTACTATAACTCAATTTGTGGAAATATTATTTTTATAAAATATACGTTTTCTGTATTTTATCCTCTTGATATTTCTCGACAGTTTAATATCATTTAGCTTATGAATTGGCATAAAAAAACAGATCTCCCTGCAGCAGCTTGTGAGATTTGACAACTCTCAGCAAAATATTGTAGTATAAGAAGAAATTTATTGAAACATCAAAAGCTGGGCCATAAGATAGCTAAAGATAAAACTGTCGAAAGTGGCTTTTGAATTTAATCGCAAATTTTTTTTTCACATAACTTACGCGTATGGGAAAATTTTTGCCAATATCTGATACATAGCTTTACTATGTAAACACACGTAAATCTGTTAAGTCAACAAAATAAATCTCGACATAGCCTCAAATATTTAACATTTCGGTCGAGTACGCGCTTAAAGGGACTATAAATTCAGTTTTATAGACGGTTATAATCGCCTACACTTTGATGTTCCATACTTAAGCACATTGCAAAGTAGCTACTTGCAACTTACCTTCTTAAGGGATGAGTTTTAAATCAATAAAAAAAACTTAAACTGAAGAGAGAAAAAATTTCACTTTTAAACTTTTATCTACTTACTTAATTTTTTCTCACACATTTTGTTTGATGTATTACAATTTGGTTAAAATGGAATGAAATTACAGAATATGTATGCATACCATCAAACTATCTCCCTATGAAGGTAGACAGAGAGGAAAGAGCGTGAGATTTTCTTATAACGACACATCTTTCGTCTATTCTGAGTCTATACACCTCCTACGATTCCTCTGACATTTTGAATTACCTTGTTTTGAAATATCCTAAATTTGACCTGATCATGAAAAATCAAGAAAAGTATACCTGGGTATACTGTATTACACTTTTGTTGTATACAGTACAACCTACCGGACTCATTGCCATGTGGCAATATCTTCCAACCAATCAGAAAGTTTCTCTTAATTTCTAGTCTTTAAAATCTTAATTTCTAGTCAGTAAAATAACGTGTTTCATTCCTGATTTTTCTTTTCCTTTCCTCTCCACCATCCTTTCCTTTCCTTTTGATTGATGATATCTCACTTTATATGAAAAATAATGTTCGGGTGATTGTCCGTCTTTGTGGGGTTTGTGGGCATGTTCTAACGTATATATTTATGGATTTTGTGGGGATGGATAGTCATTTGAATGATTTGTGCGACCACGTAACTTGCTTCATTTACTTTTGTCTGGTTGGTTGGAAGAGATTGCCGCCTGGCAATAAGCCCGCCAGATTGTATTGCAATAAAAGCGTTAAATAAATAAATAAAGATGTTAAAGAGGCCTTAAGTGAAAACAAGACTGGAATCCTTTTTTTTTTAAATGTAGTTTACAACGGAAATCGAACCCGCAACATCTGGGTTGGGAGACAAGTGAACAACTAAGCTAGGGAGGTCATCATATATTTCTTAAAATATAAAAAAAGTCACGAAGCTTTGCGATATTCTCGTATACAAATAAATGTGCTGAAAACAAAAACGTTCCAAATGTGATTTTATGGCATGACTTGGATATTTTTCAGTAAAAGGCGTCAAAAGGTCATTTCGATTGGTAAAGATCAAATCGCCACATGCAGTACTTATAACACCCATATCTATAATAACAAAAGTTTATCCATAAAAAATAGAAATTACTACTTAGTTAAAAAAAAGTTACGGAAAGTTAAAGTTACGTTTATACTTAATTAAAGTTGCATAAAAAAAAAACGTTCAATGATTTTATACGCAGCATTTAAACACTATATGAAAATCTGATGACTTAATCGAAACGTGTCTGACATAATGTATAGTAAAAATTATGTTAACTATTAAACGATGAACAGTACTCAGCGGTAAGTAATACACATCGGGCTTAAGAAAGAGACTGTCGCTTTGTAGAGCGTCGCCTCTGTCGCACGGACAATTCGCGCATCGTGCGACAGAGACGAGCTCTACAAAGCGATAGTCTCTTTCTTAAGCCCGATGAGTATTACTTACCGCCGGGTACTATAACTTGATATTTGTAGTATTCCACAGTCGAGTTAAATTCAACTGGTAATTAATTATCCTTATGTAAATTCCTTAGATCGCTATTTCGAAAAAAAAATCACTTGACAAATCATCCAAAATTAAGACAGATAGTCTAGGAACTTAACTGCGTACGCCATCGGACAATCAGGTTTAAAAGACTTTCCCTGCTTCCCCCCATTGCTGACAATAATACTTGACCCCCTTCGAGATCAAATAAGATTGTCAGCAATCCTGTGGATGGAAGACGCCTGTGCGTGTACTAGACGACAACCATGGCCTAGTTGGTAAGATGCTTGTATCCCTACCCGGAGGTTGCGGGTTCGATTCTCGTTGGAGTCAAAAAAATAAATTTAAAAGGATCCCAGTCTAGTTTTCACTTAAGGCAATAAGCCTGACAAATTTATTTATTTATTTAACACTTTTATTGCAATACAATCTGGCGGGCTTATTGCCAGGTGGCAATATCTTCCAACCGACCAGACAGAAGTAAATAAAGCAAGTTACGTGGTCACATAAATCATTCAAATGACTATCGATCCCCACGAAATCCATAAACATATACGCGAGAACATGCCCACGAATCCCACAAAGACGGACAATCACCCGAACATTATTTTTCATATAAAGTGAGATATCATCAATCAAAAGGAAAGGAAAGGATGGTGGAGAGGAAAGGAAAAGAAAAATCAGGAATGAAACACGTTATTTTATTGTACTGTACGCAACAAATGGGTATACAATACAATTAGTTTATTGTGCGCAAAATGTTGCAACGGTAAGGAGATTAAACTTCAAATTTTAATTTTTATTGCTATATTTTTTGTATTACTCCATACAAACGAACATCAATTTATTTTACTACAGAAACACATTCTGAAATTGAAACCACCAAATATCGAACCTGGGGTTGCTCGCTTTCTTAACGTGAATGCTAACCAATTAGACTACTGCCGCCGAAAGCCTTAATCAGGTTCTAAATGCCAGACCTTTATGTTTTCTGACGATAAAAGCTCGCCTAAAACTAACTAATACATATATATGCAAGGTGTCATACCGAAATGTATTACGTTTTCGATGTATGCAGTACAATATGGAGAGTTTGTTGTTGAAATGCCTTCCAGCCAACCAGAAACAGGCGTAGGGGAAAACCAAAACTGCAAAACTTTTTTCATGGAAATCGGACTCGCAGCCCCCAGGTTGAAAGACAGATTTCTTACCAGCTAAGCCACATAAGTCGTCGTATTACTTTTCTATGTGATGGCAAAAATCTTTTCAAATTACGAAGAATCGTCAATTATTCAAACATAATATATATTTTTTTAGTTTTCGTTGGAAACCTTATTTCCAACGTTGAAAGTTAATATGGCTTTTTTGATAAACAAGCAAACTGAATACTCCGCACTTTTAAATCTTGTAATCGTTTGATGAAAGTTTTTTTATAAATTTCGAACCGAACTTCAAAAATTAAATTAAATCCTTAGAAATATAATGGAAAAAGAGAGAAATTGAGTTGAAGTATATATTAAATACGAACAAAAAAATCCCATGCGCAAAAAATTTAAAAGCATCTGGCCAGAATTCTATTAAAATTTGATTTATCCAAACAAAGACAGCGAAAATCGAAAGGTTATGCAAAAATATAAACAAGTTAATGATTTTTTAATTTTGAGAGCCATTCATACAAAAAATGTTGTTAAAATAATTCATTGATCTCCTTCAATCACATCCCGAATGAGTAGGGAATCTAACGATGAGATGACTTCCTTCTATTCGCTTCTGTTCTCCACAACCATCATTACGTTAGATTAAAAGAGAAGAAACTCTCATTGAAGAGTAAAAAATAATATCACAAATCGAACATACGAGTACGTTTTACCATACATGAAATATAAAAGTAGCTGTTTGCAGACGATATCGTATTAATAAGTGAAAAACATGAAGACCTGCGAAATAGTCTGGAAAGGTGGAGAAGAATCTTGGAGGACAATGAATTGAGACTGAGCAGAAAGAAAACAGAGTATCTGTACCTACCATTTGAGAACACAAATGCTGTCACTCCCGTAATGCAAATGGATAGAGAAACATTACCAAATTTTGACTCCTTTAAGTATCTTGGGTCACTCATCCATAGCGATGGAGGATGTGCAGCAGATGTAACACATAGAATTAGTGTGGGATGGGTGAAGTTTAGATCAATGACGGGAGTTCTATGTGATCCGAAAATGCCAGTAAAGTTAAAAGGAAAAGTATACAAAACGATTGTCAGACCCGCACTCCTCTATGGCTCCGAATGCTGGACGATGTATAACTCTTACTCTAGGCAACTGGAAACTGCTGAAATGCGCATGCTAAGATGGTAAGCTGGTGTGTCTCTAAGAGACAAAATAAAAAGCTCACGCATTTGTGGAAGCCTAGGTGTTACAGACATCAACAGCAAGATGGAGGAGAGGCGATTGAGATGGTATGGGCACGTTGGACGCAGAGCACCCGATCACATTGTGAACCAGGCAATCTCCATGGATCTTCCTCGAATCACAACCAGAGGAAGACCAAATAATTCATGGGTGGTGCAAAAAGATAACCTGATGCAGAGGCACGGCCTGGGGGACGTAGTCCGGGACAGAAGAGCATACAACCTGAAGACGAGAAGAACTGACCCCAATAGTCTTCGCAGACAGTGAGTTGGGATGGAGTCAGGGAGAAGATGAAGTATAAAAGTAGGATGATTGAAGAATTAATCAAGTATTGAATTTGTACTATACTTTTCTTTTCGCATTAATGTGAAATTGGTGTGGTGAGATGCGGGCAGCCTGACTCGAAACTCCGATATCGTGTAATCAACTGTGTATTTTATTAAATTTTGATATTTTTTTAATTTTGACTCGTGTATTTGATTATTTATGAGAGAGTTTTCTCTCTACTAAGCATACTTCTCACTTAAGCTTATTTTAAAATCTAGTCCACTTCATCCAGTCATGTTTTTCTCGGTCTACTTCTTCCATGTACACCTAGCGCTTCTAACAGTCTCTCCACGTGTCGAACTATTTTAAAGCCTCTTTCTTCATGTTACTGAAAACATCTATTTTATTCATGCATTAATTTCTAGTGTCTTCATTCCACCTTTTTTCGTACATTGCTATTTTCCTCCCCATCCTATATATATTTTTCTTATAATTTAACTTTTATGCGCATCCTTCTTCTGTCAAGTCCAAGGATATCGATACTTTGAAATAAAATATTTAAATTCATAATTCTCAGCGAAAGGATTCTAGAATATTTTTCACAGAAAAAAGATCGTTGAATTAATTCAAATATATAAAATTTCTTTTCAACACTTCATTAGAAATTTTCTAAGAGATTGTAAAGTTTTGATATTCAATACTCAAGAAATGAATACACCTCGATCAGCTTTACGTCTTTGTAAAAGGTTTGAAAATTTAATGGCATTTTCTGAAGAAATGATATGGGAAATTTTAAAATCGTTTTCAAAAGGGACCATTAAATATTTTAAGTTTATCAAAGATAAAAAAATAAAGGTGTATTTTTAAACGAAATATAAAACAGAGGTGATAATTAAACTTACTAAAAAAAATCTGATGTCACCGAGGGAAGATATGATTCCCTTACTTAAACTGTTATATATACGAATAAACATTCATGTTTTAAATCTGCATGAAGATGGAAAAGTGCATGTTTAAGAAGAAATCGAAAACTAACCGAGTTATTTAAAATTACTAAAGGCGTAAAGCAAGGCTACGTGATGTGACCTCGATGGTCTAATTTACGAGTATTCATGTGTGTGCGTTTAAGAAATAATGGGAAAAGTGTAAGAATAAATTAAATAAGTATGTGTAGGTTTATGTATTGTGATGACACAGGAGACAACCTCAGCGAGCAGCGGCGAGATTCTTGAAATATATGTGTTTGCCAGATGTTCACCTGTGATAATTTCTATATAGGAAAGACAGGAAGATCTTTTGAAAAGAGATTTCGTGATCACAAATCCGCCTTAACAAATCCACTAATTTATTCTAAAATGGCTAATCATTGTCACCGTGAAAACCATACATTTTCTATCGATGATGCCAAATTCTTACATATCAGTAGTAACGGAAATAAATTGGACAGATTAGATACCCTAGAAATATCTAAGTCAGTGCATTGGGGTGAACATCTGGAAAACACATATATTCCAATAATCTCGCCGCTGTTTGCTGAGGCTGTCTCCTCCCTCCACCCACAGTCCCCAGCCCGAATGTTTACCGTAAAAAGCGTGTATCTCGATACAAGTTCTAACCGAATTCAGTATTATTTGTGCTTCCTGATGATGAGGTGAGTCTTGAAACCGGTAGGGTTATACCGTTACAAAAAGTGGAATAAACAGTGTTCGATAAAACAAATTACAATTCATTATTATTTATTCAATTTGTTTTCATAAAAAAATGTCAATTAAACTGTGAATTTCATCAGTATTTCGATAAATTTTTTAATCTTATTTTTCAGTAAAACATCTTAAGTAAGATTTAAAACATTTTAATATATAAATAAGAAGAGTGCCACAGTAAGAATTAAGAGGCAAGAAGCCTCCATTGAAATAAAACTCGACGATGATATTCTGAAGAAGTTCTCCTTCTGCTTCTATATTATTTATTTTCCTCCAACTTTTCATTTATTTTTTCGTCCTTCTTCCTCGTCCGTCAAGGTTGGGACATGTTAGCTCAATTCGATTAAATTATATTGTAAATATAGACAGATTCATCGAAATATAAATTGTCTTCATTAATTTTTTTCTGTTTTCAAAAATATTCTACTAAATCGCTTCACGCTTTTGTTTTATACTACACTGTACCAAACAAAACTACCCTTTCAGGTAGATTTTTTCAGCATTTTCTTAAAGACAGATCTTCACACTTTAAGACGCAATCAAAATCAAAACAACCTTTCCCAGAACCTGGCTTGTTTTATTGAATTTTTATTTTTCTGAAATGTTTACTTAAATTGCTACATCAAATAAAATATAATTAGACTTTATATTGAACGGTGCTGATATAGAGAGAGTGAAAATTTAAATACCTCGGAAGTATCCTAGTGGAAGACCTCGATCCAGAAACCGAAGTCAGGTGCAGAATTGAAACATCTCGCGCGGCTTTTAATAAAATGGGAAGCGTATTATGCGATGATAATCTAAACTTGAAACTTCGACAAGGGTTAGTCAAATGCTACGTTTGGTCAGTGTTATTACATGTAATGGAATCATGGACCCTCAAAGTTGGTAGTATGAACCGACTGGAATCGTTCGAAATGTGAATGCAACGGAGAATGCTACGGATACCCTCGACGGATAGGGTGGGGGCTGAAAAACATCTAGTGTCCCCGTAGCTGGGCTCGCTCTATATTGGTGGGGTGTATCTTGGCCGAGGGAATGTTATTAGATGAGCCCAGACCTTTTGATAGCTTCTGTCTTTAATGTATTCTCAGCAATTGATGTGTCCTTGAAGTATATTTAAATATATTATGTACATACTATGTTGCTAGATCAATAAACCTATATTAATGAATTATTATTTATTTATATGGTCAGCAACACAAGGATGCAAAGCAACAAAGAGCCAAAGTTGATAAAGAGTTGCTAACTAATATTAAAATCCAAAAGGTGTCCTATTTGGGTCATGTACTTAGAGGAGAAAAATTCAAATTACTGCACCTGATCATCCAAGGCAAAATAGAGGGTCAAAGAGGTGTTGGCAGGAGGCAAATCTCCTGGCTTCGCAATACACGTGATTGGACTTGTATAAGGAGCGTTGAGGATCTTTTTCGGGCTGCCGGGGACAAAGATGCCTACTCTCAGATGATAGTCAACGTTAGGGTGACCTGACATGACACTGAGAAGAAGGATACATCGTATACTTGTTTTAAAAAATTATAATTAAGATTAGTAAGGTAATTTTATTACTAAAGCTATCGCGTTTTACACATGTACCGGGTCTTATTGTGCTTTACACACATCTTGCAGATTTTGCACGGATTTTGTTTTTTGTTAGTTGATAGAATACACATCGATACATGTTGAGAAACGTTCTTTGACAACGTGTTAGGAGATTTCGAAAAAACTTCATGCATATTTTTATTGTCTAGCGCAGTGATTCTTAACCTTTTCGAAGTCCCAGAATAGTTTAAAGACAGAAGCTATCAAAAGTTCAAGGCTCATCTAATAACATCCCTTCGGCCAAGATGCACCCTACCAATAATAAAGGGCGAGCCCAGCCACGGGGAAACCAGATATTTTTCAGCCCACACCCTTGTAGATATGTAAAAAACTGCCCTCATTTCTTTTTCCGTATAACTATAAAGGAAACTTAAGTTGCTTTTGTTAGTAAAATAATAAATTTTATTTTAAGCGCCTTGAAGAAGAGTCAATTGTATTTTCTTGTTATTTTATTTCAAAAAAACATTTAAGGACAATCGTCCCATTTCGCACTTCTTGGAGACCTGGCGAAAGTTTATCGGCGTGTAAATAAGTCCAAGGAACTTTTTTTTCAGAGGGATTACAAAATTGAAAGAATGCGAAAAATATCACGGAGGAAAATAAGGGGAGAAATTCTACCCGTTTTTTGTTTCTAGTAATTTTAAATATATAATATTTAATTAGATTGTCGCTTAAAGTTGAATATAGATCCCTTTATTGTAGTTATTTGAGGAATGGTAGACTATAGAATGTGTTTTGAAAGAAACAAACTTGGCTGCTAGAAATTGAATCTTAGTTTCAGCATTACTTAATCACTTTACAACATACGCTGATCGGGAGAGAGTCACATCATATGAACTTAACTCTTTTGATAGCATCTAAATATGATAAATTATGAATGATATGAGAACTACCATAGTTAAAAGTCTTTTATTTTCTTGTATTACATTGTTTTGTTATGTCAAAAAGATATAATGATTAACGTTACCAACTATTGTTTCTATAGTTATTATAATTAATATAATTGTTACTATCACTTTTATTATTATTATCGCAGTTATATTTTTTAAAGGATAGATATGACCGAAGTCGTAGGTATCCTTATACATTCGAACACTAGGCGGAAATAACTAATGCAAAACGTTTTTTCCCCAATTTTGTCATGATTCATTGATAATCCTTTCGCAAAATTACAGGTTTGCGACAAAAACTCGTAGAACAAATAATAATTCTGTAGTAATTTTGTACATATATTCATAAACTTGGGCGTCAATGGTAGTTTTTCAAGTAAAAGTATGAAATTTTCGTCTATTATTAACAAATGTTCAGACATATTTATAAGGTTTAGACGTTCTATATCATAATCAAACCAAATTCATTTCTTTCGCATATTTGTCATGAATGATTGATAAGCATTACATTTATGTACGAGAGTGGCTGATTTGTTGGTAAAAAGTAGTAAAATTCATTCGAACTGAAAAATGTTGACGCAAATGATTGAAAAATCGCAAAATTACAGGTTTGGGACAAAAAGAAAGAAAACACGTGGAACAAATAAAAATTCTGTCGTGATTTTGTATACATATTCGTTAACTTGGGAGTCAATGGCAGTTTTTCGAGTGAAAAGTATGAAGTTTCAGTCTATTATTAACAAATGTTCATACAAATTTGTGAGGTGTAGACTTTTTTCTAACATAACTTAATGCAAAGCGTTTTTTTCTCAATTTTGTCATGATTCATAGATAACCCTTACATTTTTGTACGAAAGTAGAGCTGATTTGTTGGTAAAAGTAGAAAAATTCATTCAAACTGAAAAATATTGATGCAAATGATGGAAAAATGGCAAAATTACAGGTTTGAGACGAAAAGGAAAAAAACATGTGGAACAAATAATAATTATGTCGTGATTTTGTATATATATTCGCCAACTTGGGGGTCAATGGCAGTTTTTCGAGTGAAAAGGATGAAGTTTCAGTCTAATAAGCCTTACATTTTTGTACGAATGTGGCTGATTTGTTGGTAAAAAGTAGTGAAATTCATTCAAATTCAAAAATATTGATACAAAGGATTTAAAAATTGCTAAATTGCCGGTTTGGGATGAAAACGAAGAAAACACGTGGACCAAATAAAATTTCTGTCGTGATTTTGTACATACATTCTCAAACCCCCATCAATGTCAGTTTTTCGAGTGAAAAGTATGAAGTTTCAGTCTATTATTATTAACAATGTTTATACAAATTTGTAAGGTTTAGATGTTTTTCTATCATATTTCAATGCAAAGCGTTTTTTTCTCAATTTTGTCATGATTCATTAATAACCCTTACATTTTTGTACGAAAGTAGCTGATTTGTTGGTAAAAAGAAGATAAATTCATTCAAACTGAAAAATTTTGATGCAAATGATTGAAAAATCGCTAAATTACGGGTATGGGAAGAAAATTAAGAAAACACGTGGAACAAATAATAATTTTGTCGTGATTTTGTACATATATTCACAAACTTGGGGGTCAATGGCAGTTTTTTGAGTGAAAAGTATGAAGTTTCAGTCATTAATCAAATTAACAAATGTTCATACAAATATGTATTTCTATCATAACTTTAATGCAAAGGTTTAGATGTATTTCTATCATAACTTTAATGCAAAGCATTTTTTCTCAATTTCGTCATGATTCAATAATAACCCTTACATTTTTGTACGAAAGTGGCTGATTTGTTGGAAAAATGTAGTAAACCTCATACAAACTGAAAAATTTTAATGCAAATAATTGAAAAATCGCTAAATTACAGGTTTCGGACGAAAAGGAAGAAAACACGTGGAACAAATAAAAATTCTGTCGTAATTTTGTACATATATTCGCAAACTTGGGGGTCAATGGCAGTTTTTAGAGTAAAAAGTATGAAGTTTCAGTCTATTATTGACAAATGTTCATACAAATATGAAAGGTTTACACTTTTTTCCATCATAACTGAATGCAAAGCGTTTTTTTCTCAATTTCGTCATGATTTAATAATAACCCTTACATTTTTGTACGAAAGTGGCTGATTTGTTTGTAAAAAGTAGTAAAATTCATTCAAACGGAAAAATATTGATGCAAATTATTGAAAAATAAAAAAAAATACAGGTTTGAGACGAAAAGGAAGAAAACACGTGGAGTAAATAATAATTCTGTCGTAATTTTGTACATATATTAGCAAACTTGGGGGTCAATGGCAGTTTTTCGAGTGAAAAGTATGAAGTTTCAGTCTATTATTAACAAATGTTCATACTAATTTGTAGTTGTTGAGTGTTGAGGTTAAGACGTTTTTCTATCATAACTTTAATGCAAAGCGTTTTTTTCTCAATTTTGTCATGATTCATAAATAACCCTTACATTTTTGTACGAAAGTGGCTGATTTGTTGGTAAAAAGTAGTATAATTCATTCAAACTGAAAAATATTGATGCAAATGCTTGAAAAATCCCAAAATTACAGGTTTGGAACGAAAAGGAAGAAAACACGTTGAGCAAATAATAATTCTGACGTGATTTTGTACATTTATTCGTTAACTTGGGCGTCAATGCTATTTTTTTTAGTGAAAAGTATGAAATTACCGTCTATCAATCAAACATTTGCCCAAGAAGAGGAAAATAAGTGCGGGTAGCTGTGCATCTTCTCATAACAACCGCTTAGTTATTGTAAAATACACCTCTACCTATAGAAGGGTAAACCCAGCAGCTCGGACGTTTTTTAGCCCTCACTCTTCTACGCATAAATGGTAGTAAACAAACAGTCAATTCGATTATAACCACAATAAACATGTATAAAAATTGATAATAATATTATTATCGCACGCACTCACACATACAAATACAATTCCAGATTCACTACCAGCGTAAAAAGTGAATATTTAGTAAATTACAATACAGTTTACAGCCTTACAAATAAACAGTTATTATATTACAATTTACAACCTTACAGTGAAAATACAACCAATCCACTTTCAATAATCGAACCAGAGATTTCAGATTTTTACCCATCACGTTAGCCCTATAAAATTATAAGAATATATTATAAAAAAATGCATTATTTAACGTCATGTTATAATATTTTTCTTTGAATCGAATTTAGAACCGACAAACCGGGGTGTTTTTTTGAAGTGCCTGTTTCCTCATTATAAGACCCCTCGTCTCTTCGGGAAAGTACAAAATTGCTTAGTTAAGTATTTTAGAGGAGGGTAACAAAAAAGAATTTCATTTTAAAATCGACATTTCCAACAAGACCAAAACAGAATTCAGACGATGAAAAGGGTGGCTTTTTCGAGATATTTGAAGGGTTGAATAATACAAAAGTAAAAACATTTCTTTTCATAAATTCTAAATTATAAATACCAAATATTTTCTTCACTGAATCAGTTTTTATCATGAGGCACATAAAAAGAAAAGTATTTAAAATATTTTGAAAATGAGGTTTATAAAATATTTAAGGATAAAACATTAAGTATACATTAAAAGTAACTAATAATTGCTGTAGAAATGCGTGCACTATGAAGAATACATAAAGTGACAGTGTCCGGCAAAATACGGAATGAAATGATTAGGGATGATTGTGAAGTTAAAACTGAAGTGTTGAGTAAGATGAAGAGAAGAGCACTCTGCGATGGTTTCGGCATGTAGAACGAATGAATGAAAAACTACTAAAAAAATAAATATTTGGTGGGAATGTAAGTGAAATACATGATAAAGGATGACCAAAGAAAGTATAATTAGATCAAGTGAATTATATTTTGAAAGAAGAAAGCGTAGAAATGCAGAGAAATTGTAGGAATTGTAAGTGAAGGTGTGTAGATGGGGAACGTACCAAATATGTGTCCGAGAAAGGTTTTTTGTCTACCCCAACATAAAAATGGTGTGATATCGTGTACCCAATTTATATATCCTGTCATGTAGCTCATGACAGTTTAGCAGAATGGTTCTTATTGGAAGAGATGATGATGGTTGTTGATAAATAAATAAACTCGTTAAATCGCAATGCGGAAAGAGAGAGTGTTTATTTTTAAAGTAACGTAGGTATTTATATGTTTTTGGAATGTGCACGAGATTGCGCTCGCAATATGCTTCTGTCTCGCTTCTGTGAATGCAGAACGATTAATATCGTATGTGGGTGATATTTTATTTACGAAACTGGCGAGACAGCGTGGTGCGTTCTCTCTCTAGTAAGGAATGCGGCGCGATCGCTCGGCCGGCGTCAATGGTTGGCATGTGACCTTTGGACTGTTTAATATAATTTATCGAGAAATCCGAAGGTCGTTTCATCGGTCGTTGACCGTATGTATGCGACAGTATTCAGCGACGACCGTGGTTCCCCACAACAGTATCGTGACTTCCATGATACACTCTGTCGACTCATCTCCGTTCATTTCTGCCTTCTGCGGCTTGAAGAGCATTTTTTATTCGAAGTCTTATATTGCACCTCTCACTTGGTTTAGTCCAACGCATTGGGATTCTTAATTTTGTGCGTAATCCTTCCACGCTTCCAGTATCCACAAACCTATTCAAACTGTTTCCTTGGCTACGAGCTATGTGCCCAATGAATCAGAGAACTCGCCAAAGGCATATTGTCAAAATGCCACTTCCTTGATCCATGAAGCATGCCACTTCTTGATCCATCAAAATGCCACTTCTTGATCCAATATAAATAATCTTTCCTTGAAGCGAAAAAAAATACAAAATGCCCTTCTTGATCCTTAAGGAACAATTGTGTCAAAAATGTTAATTATTAGTTCTTAGGGGTGTATTACACTCTACCTTAACCGAAACCTTGCTTAACACGTTCACTGCGTCGAACACGGCTCCCGTGTCTATACAAATATTTTGTGTGGACACGGGAATCCTTGAATGTTTAGTGCACACATAAACGTCTCCCGATAAGGATTCGTCGCCGGTTTCATGTGTTTTGAAGACACGAAGGAATACACTTGTATATGATGTTTCAATAGAAAGTAGAATTTGATTTATAACAAAGTTATGGGTTTTCAAAAATTCGCGAATTTTCAGCATCTCTGAATGACATTAAGTAAATACATTAAGTATATTTTATACGCAGTGTACGTGTTAAACTTGCAAATTAAATATAAACGTATTCTTTGGTAAAAAATAAGAACTTGCTGTCTCGTCTGAGGGTAGAATTTGGTGTCTTGAATAATTTCGAGATATATTGATGGCAACATTCTAAAAGTTGATATGAGAAGGTAACATTAAAAAAAGAACATGTCCATCGGATACAAAAAAATGAGTCGATAAAGCAGATTTTTTTCTTATCGATGGTACGGAGTCGTTTAACATTTTCATATCAATGAAAAAAGCACATAAATAATTTTTAAATCTTAATAAAAAATCTGTATTTTTTTCAAAAAGAATCTCTTGTCTAGGCTTCAAACCAAATAAAAAAGATCATGCCTGAATTGACCAATCATAGCTTTCCGATTGTGTCTAACTTCATACCGGTTCACCAGCAACTGTCAGTTTTAATGTCAAGCATTATACAGCTTTAGCTACCTACATATATTTATAGTTTTATAGTAATATTTCTTCTTATTTTGTAACATTTTATTTGATTAAAATTAAAATAAATTACTCTACCCAATTTTTTTTTGCAACACTTGTATAATATTTTTTAAATCGAACAAAAAACATCATGTCCCAGACATGTTCAATCAAAAAAGATTAAAGTAGAATTGTTCTTACAAAAAGGATCATGTCCATATTTTAAACTAGAATAACTGTTTTGATTATTATGATTCGATTTTAAACAACAAATCAAGTCCTTTTACTCAACTTGTGCATATGTGAACATAAAAATTAAAAAAACATATAAGATAATTTTATTCTATTGAATCATACAAACAGAAAAAAAAACTGTAAAAAATATAATTACAATTTCTTCACACATGGTGATAAAAACTTCGATCTGTTTTTTACACACTAACAAAAAAAGGTAAATAGATTTTTTTTGTTATGTAACCGTTGAAGAATTCCTGTAAAACCCACCCCTGATCATATTCGTAGCTATCACTAGATTTAAACTGAGTTCAAATCTAGGCCATGAAAGTGTCTTTTGGTGAAAATATTTTACATCAAAAAGAGTATGGTTCTTTCATGTTAGTGTTCTTATATTCTTATAAAATTTATGAGTGGACTCGAACACTGAATAAGGGCGCCCTTGAGAAAAATTTGTTTTCCAAACGGTGCTATACAAATTATATACATCCAAAGCGATGTGAGGATATATAAGACCTGTATCAGCCTCATAATGACATACAGCGAGTCCAGAGCCGACACTGTCATAACCAAAAATCTCCTTCGAACCAGCGAAATGAAGATACTCAGGAGTATCGCTGGCAAAACCCTTCGTGATAGAGTACGAAACATAGAAATCTAAAGGATGTGCGAAGTTGAAGATATTGTCAGATGGGGACGACAGAGAAAAAGGTTCTGGAACGAACATGTATCCAGAATGGTGGAACCATGAGCCGTAAGAATGGCCAGGGACAGTATCGCCCATGCAAGCAGACCTCCAGGATGACCTCCCAAAAGATGGAAAGACAGCTGGCAGTCGACGTCACAAGAGGCAAACAATGATGCAGGACCATAACAGGTCAACAGGCCTAAAATAATAAGAAGAAGCTATATAAATTATCATTTTATATTATAAACATGATAGCAAAATTTTATATTATAAACATGATAACAAAATTCGGAGGACTGCTAATCTGTGCAGAAACTGGCGCGATTTGAAACAACCAATTCTATAATAGATGAAGAAGAAATCAATCTTATAGTTCTACTTCTCTCCAAAAGAACATATTCAAAAGTCATAAACCCTGTCATAACACCCCGCCCGCCATTCAGAATAATCAATGTATTCGGTAATAATGAAATTAACCTCCAAGTTCTACTCCTCTCCGAAGTAACATATCTAGACACAGATTCGAAAATCATAAGCTCTGTCATAATACCACGACCTATTAAATCTATTCAGAACAATATATTTAATGGGTGATAATAAAATTGACCTCCAAGTTCTACTCGTCTCCGAAAGAATATCTCTTAGACACAGATTCAAAATGTAAACCCTATCATAATACCCTGCACTATTAGATTGATTCACAACAACAAATTCATTCGGTGACAATGAAATTAACCTCCAAGTTCTACTTTTCTCCGAATGAACACCTCTAAGACACAGATTTGAAAGTCATAAGGCCTGTTATAATACCCCACCCTATTAGATCGATTCAGAACAATACATTTATTCGGTCATAGTGAAATTAACCTCCAAGTTCTACTTTTCTCCGAAGGAACACCTCTAAGACACGAATTCGAATGTCACAGGCCCTGTTATAATGCCCCACCCTATTATATCGATTGAGAACAATAAATTTATTCGGTCATAATGAAATTAACCTCCAAGTTCTACTTTTCTCCGAATGAACACCTCTAAGACACATATTTGAAAGTCATAAGGCCTGTTATAATACCCCACCCTATTAGATCGATTCAGAACAATACATTTATTCGGTCATAATGAAATTAACCTCCAAGTTCTACTTTTTTCCGAATGAACACCTCTAAGACACATATTTGAAAGTCATAAGGCCTGTTATAATACCCCACCCTATTAGATCGATTCAGAATAACACATTTATTCGGTCATAATGAAATTAACCTCCAAGTTCTACTTTTCTTCAAAGGAACACCTCTAAGGCACGGATTCGAATGTTATAAGCCCTGTTATAATGTGCAACACCCTATTAGATCGATTCATAACAATAAATTTATAAGGTCATAATGAAATTAGCCTCCAAGTTCTACTTTTCTCCGAAGGAACACCTCTAAGGCACGGATTCGAATGTCATAAGCCCTGTTATAATGCCCCACACTATTAGATCGATTCAGAACAATAAATTTATTCGGTCATAATGAAATTAACCTCCAAGTTCTACTTTTCTCCGAAGGAATACCTCTAAGGCACGGATTCGAATGTCATAAGCCCTGTTATAATGCCCCACACTATTAGATCGATTCAGAACAATAAATTTATTCGGTCATAATGAAATTAACCTCCAAGTTCTACTTTTCTCCGAAGGAATACCTCTAAGGCACGGATTCGAATGTCATAAGCCCTGTTATAATGCCCCACACTATTAGATCGATTCAGAACAATAAATTTATTCGGTCATAATGAAATTAACCTCCAAGTTCTACTTTTCTCCGAAGGAACACCTCTAAGGCACGGATTCGAATGTCATAAGCCTTGTTATAATACCCCACCCTATTAGATCGATTCAGAACAATACATTTATTCGGTCATAATGAAATTAACCTCCAAGTTCTACTTTTCTCCGAAGGAACACCTCTAAGACACGGATTCGAATGTCATAAGCCCTGTTATAATTCTCCACCCTATTAGATCGATTCAGAACAATAAATTTATTCGGTCATAATGAAATTAACCTCCAAGTTCTACTTTTCTCCAAAGGAACACCTCTAAGACACGGATTCAAATGTCATAAGCCCTGTTATAATGCCCCACCCTATTAGATCGATTCAGAACAATACATTTATTCAGTCATAATGAAATCAACCTCCAAGTTCTACTTTTCTCCGAAGGAACACCTCTAAGACACGGATTCGAATGTCGTAAGCCCTGTTGTAATGCCCCACACTATTAGATCGATTCAGAACAATACATTTATTCGGTCATAATGAAATTAACCTCCGAGTTCTACTTTTCTCCAAAGAAACACCTCTAAGACACAGATTTGAAAGTCATAAGGCCTATTATAATACCCCACCCTATTAGATCGATTCAGAACCATACATTTATTCGGTCATAATGAAATTAACCTCCAAGTTCTACTTTTCTCCGAAGGAACACCTCTAAGGCACGGATTCGAATGTCATAAGCCTTGTTATAATACCCCACCCTATTAGATCGATTCAGAACAATACATTTATTCGGTCATAATGAAATTAACCTCCAAGTTCTACTTTTCTCCGAAGGAACACCTCTAAGACACGGATTCGAATGTCATAAGCCCTGTTATAATTCTCCACCCTATTAGATCGATTCAGAACAATAAATTTATTCGGTCATAATGAAATTAACCTCCAAGTTCTACTTTTCTCCAAAGGAACACCTCTAAGACACGGATTCAAATGTCATAAGCCCTGTTATAATGCCCCACCCTATTAGATCGATTCAGAACAATACATTTATTCAGTCATAATGAAATCAACCTCCAAGTTCTACTTTTCTCCGAAGGAACACCTCTAAGACACGGATTCGAATGTCGTAAGCCCTGTTGTAATGCCCCACACTATTAGATCGATTCAGAACAATACATTTATTCGGTCATAATGAAATTAACCTCCGAGTTCTACTTTTCTCCAAAGAAACACCTCTAAGACACAGATTTGAAAGTCATAAGGCCTATTATAATACCCCACCCTATTAGATCGATTCAGAACCATACATTTATTCGGTCATAATGAAATCAACCTCCAAGTTCTACTTTTCTCCGAAGGAACACCTCTAAGACACGGATTCGGATGTCATAAGCCCTGTTATAATGCTCCACCCTAATGAAATTAACCTCCATGTTCTACTTTTCTCCGAAGGAACATTTCTAAGACAAAGATTTTTGAAAGGCACAATGGAGACATTCAATCTAGGGACTTGAATACAAAGAGACAAAGCAATATATTTTCGACACTTTGTAGACTTTTTAGTAACGGAATAATATGACAATGTTACACGAGGATAACTATCATATATAACCTAGCAGTTACATTGAAAACAATGTTACACGAAGATAACTATCATATATAACCTAGCAGTTACATTGAAAACAGACTCAAATCTTGAAATTCGTTGATCAGGCAAACCTCAAAAAATAAAATAGATGGAACCTATGGAATCACTTTGGAGGTCGTTTTTCGATTCTGCAATGATTATTGTGCTGTCAACGTAAAATATGATACTAATTAAGTTGTCCCCCATTCTGTAGCCCAGATGAAATGATCAACAGTCGTTTTCAAACACTTGTTTCTTATATTGTACTGAGATACATAATTAAAAAATATATATTAACCGTATGCAATCAATCATATTCAGATTTATAATACTGCAGATTTATCAAGGCCCGCTTTAATTAAATTTGAATTGATCGAGACAATTTGACAACGTTCATCATTTTAATTTCTTCCTGTGTAGTACACAGGGTTACCATAAAGAATCACTACCATAAAGAAGACATTTTGAGAGGTTTTATTAAAATTTATGATTGCATATGAACACTTAATGCATTCACTACGCTCAATCTAAAACTGAATGTGTTACTATCACGTATTGGAAGATTTACAAAGATTTGTTTGTAGTTGGTTTTCTCTTAGTATGTTTTCTGCGGTTTTCTTACTAAATATGTTTTTTTAAACATTAACAAATGCAAGCAGGTAGCAGATCGAATTGTCAGAGCCAACGTCTTCTTATTACTACAAACAGCTGCGCTATTCTCATCGAATGATACGGGTGTTTTTCCGTATAGTATTCAGGAGAATAAAGATACTTATGACTTCAGTCATATCTATTCTTAAAAAAAAAACATATCGGTGTGTTCCGATCGTTTCACTTCGGTGTGCGATGTGACCGATGAGTTTGCTGGTGTGCAACGGCTCACAGCTTTGTTTTCCAACTGAATTGAAAGTTAGATGGACGAGGGGATCACCGACTACGAGGTCCAGCAATGACGACACTAAACTAATTTTATTGTAGTAAAAATATCACAAATATATTATACATATTCATATATGCCATCACGCTATATCCATTTCGGTGTAGGGAAAGAAGAGAGAGCGCCAGACTTTCCAGTCGTGACACACATCTTTAGTCTTTTTTTTCATTTCCTTCTTTCAAAATATAATGTACTCGATCCAATTATCTTTTTCTTGGTCTTCTTTTAGCACACATTTCACTCACATTTGCGGTTTATGTGTTTTGTTAGTCTTTCTTCATTCATTCGTTCCACCTGTCCAAACCATCTCATAGTCGACTTCTTCATTTTACTTAATTCATAAGTTCCCAATTACCCCTAATTACTTCACTCCATATTACGTCATGCATTGTCACACCATGTACCATAACTTCTACTCATATTTGCACTACATATTTATTTTGTTTTTTTTTTCATTCATTCGTTCCACCTGCCCAAACCATCTCAGAGTGCTCTTCTTCATCTTACTCAACACATCAGTTTTAATTTTACATTCATCCCTAACCATATTATAATCTATATTCGTATATTAGCATACATTGTCACACCATGATTACATTATTCTAAGTGCACGCATTTCTATTAATATCTCGATAGTAATGATTTCATTTCCGAGTTAAAGACCTCTTAAGTAGAGTTTGCTCTCTAAATGGCACTTATAAAGGGTCTTTCAAATTGAGCGGTTTTTAAATTCTTGGATAAAATACAGATGGCGTCGTGAACTTGCCTGGGTCTTGTGAAATTTAAGAAGTGTAATGTATGGCATTTATAAAAATGGAGCCGTATACAATACAACGTGTTCAAATTGAGAATTATTTTATATATTGTAATCTCCGGCACCGGTGATGTTAACTGGTCACCAAGATGATGTGATCTGACATCGATGGACTATTTTATCTGGGGTTACGTGAAAAGCCAGGTCTATAAGAATGACTCCAAATCAATTCCTGAGCTAAAGGACGAAATTATTCGCGTTATTGATGAGTTAGAACCGCAATAATGCCAAAATATCATCGAAAATTTTGACAAAAGAGTGGACATCTGTTGTGCTGCAAGAGGTGGATATTTAGCGGATATTGTTGTTTTTTGTTCAAATATCATATATTACACTTCAATGGGCAATAAAAAGTTTTTTAAAATTCAAGCGAATTGTGTGTTTTATTCAAGAATTAAAAAAAATGGAGTTAAAAAAGCCTATCAATTCGAAAGACCTTTAACAATATTAAGAAAAAAATTCTACTTTAACTTGTTTTTTTGTTAAAAAAATATTTACCTACCCATCATCGAATATTTTTTAATTTTAAATATATAAGAAAATGTTTTTTCAAAAGTAAGATAGGCTTCTTATAGTTTCGCACAACGCTATGATCCCCATTTGTGTGTAAAACATTAAAACATTCGCATCACAAGTTATTGTAGCTATACCCGAAAATTTTATCGCAGCTATAACCGAAAAATATTTTAATTGCCTTCATAATTAATCTACTCTCATCAATTCACGTACAACTTAATATCATAAGTCGTATAATAAATATAACAGATAGGAAACATCTTTCCATACGACTTCCATGATTAAGTTGTTGCCAGTTATGACAGCCAACAGACAACATAAATGCATTTTTCATGGAGCGATTCGGGTCGAAGCGATATGCCGGAAGGTATTTTTAAAAATATTGACATGCAATGATTAGAGGATGACTGAATTTTGATGACAATTTTGGTCTTGTTTGTAAGACAATTTTGGTCTTGTTTGTAATTATTCCAGTGATATTTTTTTAAATATTTGATTCTCTCCAAAAGTAATTCAAAAACTTGAATCTCGGTGAGTCCGTGATACTGAACGAATTATAAATACCTAGCTAACAATTTTTGAACCGGTGTCAAAGGGGACGATGTATAAATGATATACGAGTATATAAACAAATTTTACATTTATGAATATTTTCATAAAAGTAGAATTTGTTTTACTTCCGTGAATATTTCACGGGTTGCAACTAGTCATATTATAAATAGGCCAAAACCCATACGATGGTTGTCGTCAAAGAAAGAATACGAGAATCGAATTTTGAATACAAGAGAACGAGAGAGGAATACTTGGATTCTCTCCGAAAGTAATTCGAAATTTGAATCTCGGTGGGTCCGTGATACCGAACGAATTTTAAATACCTAGCTAACAATTTTTGAACCGGTGTAAAAGGGGACGATGTATAAATGATATATATATATGTATATATATATATATATATATATATATATATATATATATATATATATATATATATATATATATATATATATATATATATATATATATATATATATATATATATATATATATATATATATATATATATATAAACAAATTTTACATTTATGAATATATATTTTCATAAATGTAGAATTTATTTTACTGCCGTGAATATTTCACGGGTTGCAACTAGTATAACATAAATGTACAGAATGACTTGTATTTGATGACGAGCTCCTTGGTCTAGTTCTTAAGACCATTGATTCCTTCTAGAGGTTTCGGGTTCGATCCCCAATGATATCCAGAAAATAATAAAAATGTCTGAATTTGTCTATCACAAAAAAATAATACAAAAAAAGTATGATAAATAAGTACGTCTGATGATAATCCTGAAAACCTGGAATGGTTTCATATGTTGATTTTAGTTTTTAGGCATCTGTATTCCCCTTTCGCATTTATGTCGAGTGACGCCCGGTTTGGTGCAGCGGGCTGTACGCATTTGGACGGCCCCATATTGTGTTCGTGACTCATATGGTCAAATTGTTTTACTGTTACAAAAGTGTTTATTTTTGTTGTGCTTGTTTTTTTTTAAATTTATTTTAATTATTATTGTTCTAAACCATTTTTTTACATGTCCTTTTATAATGTATGAAACATTCACTACTGGTTTCATCATAATTATTATTGGTTGTACAATGTACTATTTATTAATGAATAAATAAATAACATAAGTAGTGAATAATCTAAAATAATCAACATTTAATTTAACCATAAATATGTCAAAATCTGATTCATGTAACATATTTGTATTGTATTAAATTTTCTTTGTGTACAGTACAACCTGGCGGACTTATTGCTATATGAAAATCTCATCCAACTAACGAGAACGATTCTCAAGAGGTCTTAAATGAAAATCAGTCAGGAATCTTTTTTTAAAATCTGAGTTCCAGCGAGAATCGAACCCGCAGCGCCCGGGTTACGAGACAAGCGACTTACCAACTAGGACACGTTTTGTCTATTAATTGATATGTTCGTATGTCTAGCATTAGTTTTACACTGTAAATGACATTTCTTAACACTTAACGGCGTGATAAAAATCATGACAATCTTTCACAATGCCCGGCAGTTTTTGAGATTTTTTTATATTTGTGAAGGGTTTACTAAAATTGCTATATAAAGGGTCTTTCAAATTGAGCGGTTTTTTTTTTAAATTTTATTTTTTGAAATTCTTGAATAAAACACACAATTTGTTTTGATTTCAAAAAACTTTTCATTGGTCATTGAAGTAATATGTATGAGATTTAAACACAAAAAACAATATCCGCCAAATGTCCACCTCTTGCAGTTCCACAGATGTCCACTCTTTTGTCAAAATTTTCGATGACATTTTGACATAATTACGGTTCTAGCTCGTAATAATTTCGTCCTTCAGCTCAGGAATTGATTGGGGGTCATTCTAAAAGACCTTACTTTACATGAAATCTCAGAGAAAATAGTGCAACGGCGTCAGATCACATGATCTTGGTGGCCAATTAACATCACCGTTTCCGGAGATTACAATACATAAAATAATTCAACAATTTGAACGTGTTGTTGTATCGTACACGACTCTATTTTTATAAATGTCATACATAGCGCTTCTTAAATGTACAAGACCCACGCAAGTTGGCGACGCCATCTGTGTTTTATCCAAGAGTTTAAAAAACCGCTCAATTTGAAATACTCTTTTTAAGTCAATTTTAAGAATATTGCAATGAGACTATAATATATTTTAACTATTTAGTTCCGTATGATAACTCTAACAACATTCTTCTTTTTGGAGAGCTGCACCACACTCTTTTCACATGTATATAGGGTCTCACTTATCTTCTTGTGATTAGCACATATCTCGCAAGTTCTTCAGGATTTTTCTGTTTGTCAGTTGATGGAATTCATATCAACACATGTTTAGAGGTTTTTTGGCAATCTTTTTGGGGGAGCCTGCAAACTTATAAATGTACTTGAAACCGGAGGCTTTAGTTGATTTCCAGATTAATAGATCAAAAGCTTCAACATCTGACAGAGCAAGTGGATGATATGACGTTAAAATCACCAAAAAATCAGATGCGTGAGACTCTCGCGCGGTAGAAGTGAAACTTCTTAGCTCCTAGAAAAAGTTGATTATATGCATTGCTTTTTTTCCATTTTTAACGATTTTTTTTTAGGATTAGGAAATGGTTATGTGAAATTTAATTCAAGAAAATCTCTCTTAATTACTTTAATAAAAAAATGTTTATTTTTAATAATAAATAATAATAATTTTAATAATATTATAATACAATTAATAATATTTAATTTATATTTTTTAATATTAAATATATTAATATTTTTATGTTATTATTAGTTATTAAATTAATTATTTATAAATAATTATTTATTTATTATTATATTATTTTTATTATATTATTAATAATACATTTTTTAATAACATTATTATATTATGTTATTAATATTATAATAACATATATGTATCATTATAATTATATATTAAATAAATATTAAATAAAATATAACGCTTTAATATAAAATAAAATTATTATTATTAAATATATTCATATAAAAATAATATATAACAAAAAATATTATGATTAATAATAATAATTTTAATAATAATATAACACACTGAATAGTGTTAAAATAATATTAATTATTATTAATAATAAATCATTATTAATAATATAATAATTAATAATAATTTATGAATAAATAAAATATTTAATTATAGTAAATAATAATTTAATAATAATAATGTAATACACCGTTTCACTTTTCGTGACGTTCAGGTCAATTTGCCCTACCGCGCCTATAGAAGTTTCACTTCAAAAAAATCAATCCATACATATTTTCATTATTTAATGTAAGTAATCAGGGATGCAAAGTGTTAAGTCTTTCAAATGTCCGTGCTTAACTTTATTTTTAGGCGCTAATTCTCGGAATGATGGCGGCTAAAAGGGTTGAGTAGACACGTGATGTCTTCATCAGAGAAATGAGCTCCAATTAAAAAGAGACATAAAGAACGCCCAAAGTACTGTTTGCTGTGCTGTGCTGAGCTATTTCGGCAGATATAATGAGTCAAGTTTGTTGTTTAAATGAATAATTGCTCTTAACTTAATTTAACTTGAGAGAGACCAATATAAATATGTCTCGTTTAATACAACATTTTAATAAGATAGGGGGAGATAATAAGTTGTTTGAATTTGTTTGCTTGTTATCAGATACATGCGTTTATGATTACTCCATTTCCGTATTCAGGTAGGAAGACAAAATAGAGCGCCTTACTTTCCTATCACGACATACTTCCTGGATATGCTCCATATTCAGACATATGTATTTGGGGTCTAGTTGTAAGATGCATATCTCCCAATACGAGAATTGCGTATCCGATTCCCGTTGAAACCCAGATGTTTTTTAAAAAAATCCAGTCTGGTTTTCACTCATGGCCTTGTTAGTATCTTTCTGATTGGTTGAAAAAATTTGTCACATGGCAATAAGCTCCTCAGGTTGTACCTAATAAATGCAAGATTTGATTCATGTAGTACCTACTCACATAAAACTATATATTGTTTTTCATTCATTTCTTTAAAAATATCATTAACAGATTTTAAACACCATTACTTATCTTTTTCCAACAGCTAATTTACCATTTATTTAAGTTTGATTCAAAGATTTGATTGTTATTTTGTTCAAAGTACGATTTAGGAACAACGTGGTACAATTTAAGAACATTGAGCCTAAATCGTACTTTTTTATGTTTTTTTATTTTTTATTTTTTTTTAAATGCTTATTTCTATTTTTATATTTTTGTGTATGTCATTTCATAAGTAAATAATAATTGATTTTGATAGTATATATTTGGTTGTCTTATTTTCTTTCCATAACCTTGTTGAAATATTTGCTTAAGGGGTACGATTAAGGAAAGTTTACCCTACTATATACAACGAAAGCGTTATATCGTCGTTGTAAAGGAAAAACTGATTAATTGCATTTAGACTTTATGGAGCTCATCAAGTAATATAATGACTTTTTCCATACAAACAAACAATCAATTTTTACAGTTAATGATTTTTTTTGTGGCGTAACTTTGCTATTGGCTTAAATAATGCCGTTTTTTACTTTTAGAATGATAGAGATTTGTGTTTTTGATTCAAATAATGAAAAATCTCATTTTTAACAAAAATTGTAATTAATGACTTTTTCCTTAACAATTATATACGAGTATTATATAGTATACAACCTGAGAAAAGTATATATAGTACAAAGCGTTATAAAAAGTTACAGTATTTTCACGAAGTTCTTTCTCTTTCTCTTAATCCTTACCTTTCCCTCAAACAAAATTTAATTGGATTGTATTTCACTTTCGTTGTAAACTGTACAACATAACAGACTTATTGCCATGTTGCAATATCTTCCAGCCAACCATAGAGACGTTTAAGAGACCTTAAGTGAAAACTAGACTGGAATCCTTTTTAAAAGAATCGGGGTTGCAGTAGGATTTGAACCCGCAGCCTCCAGAGTGGGAGGCAAGCGTCTTGCCAACTAGGCCACGGAGGCCGTCACCCGATCTATAAATAAATAGCTGTTTTTGATCGTCGTTTACCATGAACCCCACGTTTGCTTGCAATTAAGTCGCCGGCCATGGTTTAAAAGTTAGACGTCCCATGTTCGATTCTTGGCGGATTCACTTCTAGATCATTTTACATCTGACTTTACATTTTGCATCTACTTAAAAAAATGCCTTTTATAAAACCCTGCGTTACAAAATGCTTTAGCGGATTAAACTGTTTGCTGTTGACGTAGTATCGTTGACGGAGAATAAGGGTAATTTAAAGAGTGATAAGTAAATTGTGTAAAAGATGCGAAGAGAAAGATGAGAGAATGAATTTTGCGAATTCCAAAGTCATGGTGATAGAAAAGTGTAGAAGAAAAACTATATACGATGAGTATGAAAGATTGGAGCAAGTGGAGAATTTCTACTACTTCTTCTGGCTAATAATTTTTAAGATGTTGAAAGAGTTACGAGAGATATCATGCGGCACGTAGCGAAAGGAAACAAAGTCATTGGAGCACTTAAATATTTATACTCGTATTGATCAGTAACAAAATTATTTGAGATGATAGTTCGCAAAAGTATTTTTCGAGTCGTACTAAATTTAATGTATGGGAGTGTAACGTAGACGTTGAAAAATAATGAAAGGATCTGAACGAATGCTGTAGATATGCATGCACTAAGAAGCATATATTTACGGCTAATGTTTACAGAAATCGGAGGGATTTTATGAGAAAGTGTATGGATGTGGTAAATGCTTAATATAACATATTTGTCGAGATAAAAAATTCTGGCGTTCTATCCCCTCTGCCTACTTTAGTAGGGAAAAGACATGATGGTGTATACGAGTATGTAGATACCAAAAAAAATTGTTTCACTAAAAATGTTAAAAAATACGTGGTTTAAGACCAAACACACATAATATTCTTTCGGCAACAACGTTCGACGACCTCCGTGGTCTAGTTAGTAAGACGCTTGGCTCATATCTCGGAGGTTGCGGGTTCAATTCCTGTTGGAACTCAGATATTTAAAAAAAAAGGATTCCAGGCTGGTCTTTACTTAAAGACCTCTTTAACCCTTCCTTCCCTGTGATGTGTAACTAGTACACATTGCTTCTAAAAACTTTAATATCTCTTTAAATATTATAAATACTGGGCTCAGATTTTAGGTATTCCTCCGTAATACATTTACGCATTGAATTAAAAAATAATATTAATAATTTAATTAGCACTTATCGGCCACATCACAGATATTTTGTGAAAATCGGGAATAAATTCACCAACACAATCAAATGTGTGCCAGTGTGTGACGTAGGTATATTCATTCTAAAAAACCGCTGTGGATGAGGAAGCGACGCTATTCACGTCTCACTCTCACTCTACTTCGGTATATGGGAACGCAAAAATTGAATCTCAGTTCGCAGTTGTTTCTTCCTTCGAGGTATAACATACACAGTGTTAGTGTTCCGAGTCCCGTCTCAGTAGCTCTCGGGTATCAATTTGACGTGGTCTTTTCGCCCGTTTTGTGAACGTCGGCCGATGTTTTTTTTTATATTTTTAGCAATTAAATTTCAATTATGATCCCTTTTGACTTCAAATTTAATTAATTAAAGCGATTGGCTATGAATATTTTCATATTTATCGATTTTAAATCGCTCATTTTTACATGTGTATTGAATACACATCACCGGAACGCGCGGATTTTTCTTTAGCAAAGGAAGGGAAATATTAACATCTTTCTGGTTTGTTGGAAGATATTGCCACATGGCAATTAGTCCGCCAGGTTGTACTGTATACAACGAAAATGGAATACAGTACAACATTCCCCGAAAACTATCCGCATGCTCCAAGATATAATAATTCAAAATATTATAAAAGTAAAGACAAGCCGTTATATGTCAGCAGATCCTGATTGACATTGGCACAATTCTCCCTGCTTTTTTTGTGTGGCAGAAATATTCCGAAGGTATCGAATTTCTCCTCGCGTTACCCAACCCTTGGTTGCCACGGAATGCTAAAGGGGTGGTATAAACTATCAAAAACAGTGAGTTTCGATACCCTATTGGGAATCACGATGTATTTTATTTCGAAAGAGTTAACATAAATGTCGTCAGTAGACTCGAAATGGAAACCATTCCATGTGACGATGGAAGCAGTTTCATTTTATTCTTGCAAAAGGTGAAAGGAATAACGTTGAATCGCATATTATTAAAGAATATGGGAATTCAATAATTCAACGATAGGTTGTTTTAGTTAAATTCAAACAAACTATCATTTAAAACAGTTTCTTTCGTAGTTGTTATATTTAACGGTTAAGATTTCTTTTTTTTTTTTTTATAAAACCAGCAGACGAGGCAGTAACCTATAATCACCATAATAAGGGTGAGGCGCTGGGGGTGTGCATCCCAAGATTGTGGCAATGATCAAAACTTGCTTGGTACACCAAGACTCTAAATGTGTATTGTTTGAAAAACATCTAGCATCCTCCTGGCCGAGCTCACTCTATATTGTTGGGGGTGTATCTCAATTTTGAAGATATTCTTCTTCTTCTTCTCAGTGTCATGTCAGGTCCCCCCAAAGTTGAATATCACCTGAGAGTAGACACCTTTGTCCCCGGCAGCCCGAAAACGATCACCAACGCCCCTTATGCCACTCCAATCACGTATATTGCGGAGCAAAGAGATTTGCCTCCTGCCAACACCTCTTCGGCCTCCTATTTAGCCTTGAAGTTTTCTGTTTTGAAGATGTTATGAGACGAAATTTATTTAACACTTCATTGCAAAACAATCTGGCAGGCGTATTGCCAGGTGGCTATCTATTTGAACCAATCAGACAAAAGCAAATAAAAGTTTGTAATTTGTTTACTCAAACACAGTTTATTCCACTTTTTACAACGCTGTAACCTTATCAGTTTCCAGGTTTTCCCCTCATCATCAGAGCAGCAGAAACAATACTGAATTATGTTGAAACTTCTACCAGTATACACACGCGTCGAATGCTAAACATTTGGCTTGGGAATTGTAGGTGGAAGGAGGCAGAAGACAGCAAGCAGCGGTGGGATTGGAAGTTATGTCCTGCTTCCCTTCACCTTCTTTGAAACCGGTAGAGTTATACTGTTATATATAGTATAGTAGAGAATCATTGTTTGGCTACAATTATTACAATGTCTTGTAAACATTCAGTGTTAATATCTTAGCTATTAATGAAAGAAGTTAGATGGTCTCAAAAATATTCCAAAGATTTTTCACCTTTTCAAAATGTTTGAATAATACACATAGGAAAAGTAAGATATAAGAAGTCATGGGGGAGAGGAAAGAAAAATCAGAAATGAAACACATTATATTATGAACTGAAATCAAGAGTTACACTTAATATTCATTAACCTTCTGAACTTTCTAATCAGAATGTTCATGAAAGACATGAAGGTCTTCCAAATGTCACAAAGGCTGGTAACTGATAACATTATGCAGGAGCTAAGTTATTAAGATAAGTTTTTCCAGCGACACATTTAACAATAACTTATATTGACCATTTGAAACTCCTTTACGTTTAGTCTGAGTAAATTAGTTGTATCGGCTGTTTGGCACTTGTATTTTGTCTATTTAACGATACAACTCTGAATTATGGAATGTTCCCAAATCACAAGATTGAAGGATTTTCAGTTTTGAAAACAAATACTTTAGATAGACGATACGTGTAAGATGGTATGACTATGTAAAGTAAACGTACAGCTCTGAATTATGAAATGTAACCAAGCCACGAGAAACAAGGCTTTTCAGTTTTAAAAACGAATACCTTTTGTAAGATGGTATGACTACGTAACTAAAGACGTATAGCTCTTAATTATGGAATGTTTCTAAGCCCCAGCAGATAAGGCTTTTCAGTTTTGAGAACAAATACTTTAGGTAGACGATAAGTGTAAGATGGTATGACTATGTAAAGTAGACGTACAGCTCTGAATTATGAAATGTAACCAAGCCACGAGAAAGAAGGCTTTTTAGTTTTAAAAACGACTACCTTAGTTGGGCGATGAATGTTAGATGGTATGACTAAGTAACTAAAGACGTACAGTTCTGAATTATAGAATATTACCAAGCCCCAACAGAGAAGATTTTTAAGAACTAACACTTTAGGTAGACGACAAGTGTAAGATGGTATGACTATATAAAGTAGACGTACAGCTCTGAATAAGGAAATGTAACCATGCCAAGAAAACGAAGGTTTTTCAGTTTTAAAAACGAATACCTTCGTTGAACAATGAATGTTAGACGGTATGACTACCTAACTAAAGACGTACAGCTCTTAATTATGGAATGTTACCAAGCCCCAACAGAGAGGGGTTTTCAGTTTTTGAAAGAAATACCTTAGGTGGACGATAAGTGTAAGATAGTATGAGTATGACTACGTAACTAAAGACGGTTCATATTCGGACACAGCAGTTTTTAATCATCATATTAACCTTACCCTTCATGTGTTAAAAAAATCCGCGCGTTCCAATGCTGTGTATTCAATACACATGTAAAAATGATCGATTTAAAAAGGGAAAAATAAGAATATTCATAGCCAATCACTTAAATTAATAAAATTGTTAATAATTGAAATTTAATTGCAGAAAACATGAAAAAAACATCGACCGACGTTCACAAAATGGGGGAAGCGACAACCTCAAACGAAAGCCCGCGAGCTACTGAGTGAGAGAAGTGAGCGAACTGAGATTCTATTTCTCGCGTTCCCATATACCGAAGTAGAGTGAGAGTGAGACGGGAATAGCATCGCTTAGCGCTCACCCATAGCGGTTTTTAGAATGAATGTATCTACGTCACACACTGACACACATTTGATTGTATTGGTAATTTTTTTCCCGGTTTTCACAAACTATATATGATGTGGCCCATAAGTGCTAATTATTATTACAATAGTATTATTTTTTCATTCAATGCGTAAATTAAGGAGGAATACCTAAAATCTGAAGCCAGTATTTATTATATTTATAGAGATATTAAAGGTGTTTAGAAGCAATGTGTACTAGTTACACATCACAGGACAGGACGGGTTAAAAAAGAAGAACTGGAGGTGATTAAGCCACGAATTGAGAGATTCGCAGTGCAAGAAAGTAGAACAGCCTAAATGGATGCGTTTTGTGGCATCCCTATGTTCCTGATGTAATGTATAGAGCAAACGGGGTGAAGTATAAAATTCATCTAAGGGTTTTCTAAACAATAAACCCTTATTTACTTTACTTTAATATTATATTTTCGTAGAGATGAACATAGAAGGATACAATACAAGGAAAGAGAAGGGTTAATAGAGAACCTGTCAAGTTGGGATGAATCGGACTTGTACGAGTATATCCAAAGAAAACTTATGTACCCCGTATAAAATAACATCCTCGTTTACACACTTACTATATACTTGAACTTAAAAATATCAAGCTGGTGTAATGTTTTTTAACCTTATTCTGTAGTATAGTCCGTACTAGCTTTATTTTTCTGTTGATCTTACGTTTGATCAAATATGATATCTCAAAACAGGTTTTATGTGAATAGAGTATGTGTAGTAGCAACCGTCAAAAATTACTTAAGGGGGTATTCCACTCTAGAAATTTGAAAAAAAATCTTTTTTATTCTTAATTTTAGACCTTAAAGAATATGTTCTCAAAAGGAAACATTAAAGTTCTCAATATTTACGAAGTTATAGCTATAAATGAGGCAGCAATTACGCCGCACCGGTATGACTCGGACAATAATCTCAAAACTTTAAACGCGTTTTTCTCGAAACAACTTTTTTCGACCTGGTCGACATAAAATCTCAAGTTCTATCTAACCAATTGCCTTCAAATTTGGTATGAAATTTTAATAAATGTTTATCTATCGTCCCTACTTTATAAAATTCAAAACCATTTTATCAAATTGAAATTTTTTACCCTGTAACTGGCGAAATTTCAAACACGCGGTTGATTTAATATTTCACTTTATAAATTGTTTATGTGTATTCGTATTTTATGTGTTCGTGTCACAAAGCTGTGTTTTATGTGTATTTTTTACATAGTTTTCAATATTCTTTGGTTTTTAAATCATGCTCTCAATTAAACATTATCATTCCTTAAAAGAGGTGATTTAAACATTCCCCTTTAATGTTTAAACCAATCTTATTTATTTAAATCTTTTGTGACCATATCTAAACGTAAGAGTTATTTTAACGAACGAACAAATTTTTTAAATACATAACTACGAAAATGAAAAAGGAGTTGTCGGTGAATTCGTTGATGAATAAGTTACGTAGTCGCATAAATCATTCAAATGACTATCCATTTTCAAGATTAATTTTCAACCTACGAAAGTACGATCATATAACTTCATATCAGAAGGCATTGAACTAGTTGAATGTTAGAAATAGACGCCAAATTCACATACTGCCTCTATTGTATAATATCCTTAACTGTCCCGTCGCACCCTCTTATCTCGCCGAAATTTTTCAGCGTCTTTCCAATCATCGATTAGCGCTACGCTCAAACAGAGATTGTTTATTGGCCTTTCCAGTTCACCGCTCCTCTTTCTTTACGTCGTCTTTTACTGTCCATGCAATGAGACTCTGGAATCAGTTACAAACCAATATAAGACTCGCTCCGTCCTTGGCATGCTTTAAGAAGCGACTAAAAAAACTCTTAATTTCTAGTTAGTAAAATAACGTGTTTCATTCCTGATTTTTCTTTTCCTTTCCTCTCCACCGTCCCTTCCATTCCTTTTGATTGATGATATCTCACTTTATATGAAAAATAATGCTCGGGTGATTGTCCGTCTTTGTGGGGTTCGTGGGCATGTGCTCACGTATGTGTTTATGGATTTCTTGGGGATGGATAGTTATCTGTAATGATTTATGCGACCACGTAACTTGCTTCATAAACTTTTGTCTGGTTGGTTGGAAGAGATTGCCGCCTGGCAATAAGCCCGCCAGATTGTATTGCAATAAAAGTGTTAAATAAATAAAAAAAATCCATCCCCACGAAATCCATAAACACATACGTGAGCATATACCCACGAACCCCACAAAGACGGACAATCAACGAACATTCTTTTTCATATAAAGTGAGATATCATCAATCAAAAGTAAAGGAAGGGACGGTGGAGAGGAAAGGAAAAGAAAAATCAGGAATGAAACACGTTATTTTACTGACTAGAAATTAAGAGATTTTTCAGTCGCTTCTTAAATGCCAAGGACGGAGCGAGTCTTATATTGGTTTATAACTGATAAATGACGACGTATAAAAAGAGGAGCGGTGAACTGGAAAGGCCAATAGACAATCTCTGTTTGAGCGTAGCGCTAATCCGTGATTGGAAAGAAGCTGAAAATTTTCGGCGATATATAAGAGGGGGTGGTGGGACAGTTAAGGATATTATACAATAGATGCAGTATGTGAATTTGGCGTCTATTTCTAACATTCAACCAGTTCAATGCCTTCTGGTATGAATTTAAATGATCGTACTTTCGTAGGTTGAAAATAAACCTTAGACACACATTGTGAAGACGCTGTAATTTGTCCAGCTGTGCCTCTGTAACATCCAAGTAACAGACGTCCGCATAGTCCAGAATTGGAAAGGGCTAAATTTTGATTTTAGTAGGTAGGAATCTTTGCAACACTCTAATGGAATGAAGTCTGAAGAAGATCCTTCGGCTTACCTCATTTATTTGATCTACTGCACATTGTAAATTTTCTTCGTCCTATATTTATTTAGAATATCTGTTTTATAGGAAGAAGTTAAAAATTACAAAACAATTCAACTGCATTTAAGAACCATTCAGTAATGGTCCAAAGACGACATCTGCTGGTTGACATCTCTGATATTATTTATGTCGGCCACAAAATGTTCGTGAGTCCCGAGAAATGTTCCATCGCCATGTTCATTTCTGTTTTGAGTTATACCAAGCAGACAACGTTAATTTAATGAGATCAGAAATGCGTGTCGAGCTTCAGAAATAACCCAGACTTATAACTCTAAAATTAGTGGCTTAATAAATATAGACATTATATGCGTTATTATATGAAAAGCAACGTTTAGAACGGACCCAGTTAAAATATTTTACCAATTAAAAGAAAATAGTATGTATACTTTAATTTATACAGTGAAAATGTGAGAGAAAGGTTTGGTAACGGAAGACCAAGAAAAGTATTGTTCAAATTAATTATATTTTAAAAGAATTTATTGTAAAAATCTGAAAAACTTAGGAGTTGTATCAGACGGTGTATGAATATAAGAGGCGAAAGATGTGTGTCACCTTTAAGAAGATCTGGTAATCTATCCTACTTGCTTATTTATTTATTTAACACTTTTATTGCAAATACAATATGGCGGACTTATTGACCAGACAAAAGTAAATGAAGCAAATTACGTGGTCACATAAATCATTCAAATGACTATCCATCCCCACGAAATCCATAAAGATATACGTGAACACATGCCCACGAACCCCACAAAGACGGACAGTCACTCGAACTTTTTTTTTCATATATAGTGAGATATCATCAATCAAAAGGAAAGGAAGGGATGGTGGAGAGGAAAGGAAAAGAAAAATCAGGAATGAAACACGTTATTTTACTGACTAGAAATTAAGAGTTCTTTCAGCCGCTTCTTAAAGCATGCCAAGGACGGAGCGAGTCTTATATTGGTGTGTAACTGATTCCATAGTCTCACTGCATGGACAGTAAAGGACGACGTAAAGAAAGAGGAGCGGTGAACTGGAAAGGCCAAATAAACAATCTCTGTTTGACCAATACCCCAACAAAGAAACAGCGTGATTGTGCGTACTTTTTATTTATTTGTTCATAAATGGTACAATGTTCGTAATATCAATACTAATAAAATAAGAGTAGTGAGTGCCTCATACATTGCAAAAGGGAGAATATAAAAACAGTTTAAAATAACTACATTTAAAAATAAATTTTAAGAAATAAACACAATAACTAAGAAAATTCAAGTAAGTGTATTAATTTTCAATAACTAAATACGGGATCGTCCAAAAGTAGACACTCCGCACTGCGCCAATCCGGGTGTAACTCTTCATTCATGTGAAAGGCAAATATTTTTTATTTATTTATTATTACACATGACAAGAAATATACACAATTTGAGAAAAAACAACAGGTAATTTGATTTGGACGTATAATTTTAATGGATCTGGGTTTGTTGCCTTTCATTTGTCGTATCCCCAGTAAACTAGGCTTTTGCCTGTATCTCACTGAGGATGTATATAGTAGATACTTATATAGTAGATACTTACGTAACCATAAATTAAAATCTCCCCCACAACGTTCAATACTTTAAGATGTCAGTATAAGACTATCGAAGCAAGTTCAACAAAAAATATTTAAAATGCAGTCAAAAAGCTCAATCACTGAATAAAAAATTAAAAATTTATTACGGAATCAGAGAACTGTAACTTCTCAAAACTTTCCAGGCACAGAAAATTTTCAAGAATAGAGAAAAAATATTACAATCAATTCAAATTGAAAATTAAATATTTATTACGGAATCAGAGAGCTGTAACTTCTCAAAACTTTCCAGGCACAGAAAAATGTCAAGAATAGAGAAAAGATATAACAATCAATGCAAATTGAAAATTAAATATTTATTACGGAATCAGAGAGCTGTAACTTCTCAAAACTTTCCAGGCACAGAAAAAAATACCAACAGTAGAGAAAAGATATTAGAATCAATTCAAAAGCATGAACATAAATACGAGTATGATTCAGTGGTTTCCTTAAATTGAATCAGTGTAATTTAATAATATATTAATTATAAAAAATACACAAAATTGTAAATAATAAAAGAATAGTTGAAACTGCGCCATTTAGAGAGTCAACTCTCCCCATGGTCACTCCAACTCGGTACTCGAACCCACTACTGGTAAACTAAAAATACTACAGTTTTTTAAGATAAAAGTCAGGATAGGAAGTTAGCGGCTCCGGCCGTTAGATTATGTACTTCTCAGCACTCGTTCTTCTCAGAGAAAACTTACCAAGGGAAGACGAACTACAAAGAAATCTTTGTAAATCATATGTGATCACCAATGTTGATAACACCTCCCAAAAAGGGATATCTTCAAATGCTTCTTAAAGCTGCACACACCATCCACATATCTACCAATTAGAGAAAAACCATTCCCCACCACAAGACCAGCAACTGCAAAAGCCCAGTCGTAATAATTCACTCTATTGAGTCGATTCGGAACAATCAATTTATTTGACGAAGACGAAATCGACTTCTCTCCGACGTAACATTTCTTAAACACAGGTTCGAAGATGCAATGGGAGCATCCCATCACTAGTGTCTTGAATATAAAGAAACAAAGTTTAAAATCAATCTTTTCGCGACACTTGAGTCAATGTAGATTTGTAAAAACAGATTTATATGACAATATTTTTGCATACCATACATAGCCTAACAGCTGTTTTGAAAACATACTAGAATCTACAAATTAATTAAATCAAGCAGACCTGAATAAATATAAACACAAAAATCCATACGTGATATGACATATCTTGGAAATGAGTTTGGCAACAATTTAGATATTTTTAATATAAATATACGTAGTATTCGCCAGAATATTACAACAATATTTAGAAATAGCTACTAACTTTGTGCTCTTCTTTATTAATATAAATAACTTAATATAAACAAAACATTAAGGACAATACATTGCTTTTGGAGTTGAGTAACCCTGCATCAACATGTGAAATGTTTCGATTCTGCAAAGCAACTTGCATCTCGTTCTACAAGTGAGTCCACGTGTTTTCTATATCTCAAGATCTATCCATGAAATTCCATAAAAATCTAATTCTTGTTCTATGTAAGCGTTGTTCCACTAAAAACAAATCTAAGTTCTTAACTACTATAAAATAAGTTTTCGACAATTACGTAAGTCTAATTGGTGAAGTTTGGTAATATTTTGTGGTATACATACATATATTAAACTTAAATATATATGTTAACATTAAATTATTTAAAAAAATGACTGTAATACGAGTGTATGATATTATTACTACTGCTTTTGTATCTCCATGTTAGTTTAAGATATAGTTTTGTATTTTTTGTCAATAATTTTAAGTTCTTGTATAACTTGTCACATATTAATTTGCATATTAAAGATACTGTTGTGTCGTTAGTAAAATAAAAAATAAAAATATATTGTTTAATCTTTCGTTTATAAATTTCACAAAAATATATTAAAAAATTTTCATAACAAATTATAAAAATCATTATCTCTGAAAGTGTTCGTACTGATAATTAATGAACTTCCTACGTATGTCATAATTTTCACAGTGCGTCATATTTTATAAGTTAAAAATATGCAGGACATGTGACATGTTGCTGTCAGTAGCTGTCAAACACGAACAATGTCATTGAGGGTAGTAATGGCATACTAAAGCTATCAAATATAGTCCGTGGGGGAGATTTTACGAAAACATCATTCTTCAAATATATTTTCAGTGTTGGATAAAGTTTTTCGGAGTATTTACCCCGTGGTTTAGCTTATAATGTTGACATTTCGAAAAAAAATGCAGATTTCATCATCAGGGCTTGCTTGTTAGTAGTTAACTTTGCCATACGTGGATAGATAGATAGATATACGAGTTCTAAGGCTTTTATTAAATTTTTAAGACGTGCGCATTTTACTGCACCGTTTGATCTTTTTGTCAGTGATTTGAGGGAGTACCTTTTCCACTGTTGTGTCTTATGTGTGATTGTGTTATTTATATGTGTATACTTATAATAAGTATTTGTGTGATAATCTCTGTTTTATTTTTAGGCTCGATGAGCCTTTGATTTCTCTTGTTTTCTTTAGATTTGAATCGAATCAACCATAGTTGGGCATGGTGACTATACTCAAAGGAATACGATAGCTCATGTCAGCGGCCCTGGTGGCGCAGTTCAGGTATGGCATCCTCCCGCCCATACCGGGGGGTCTCAGTGAAGCGACGATGGTGAAGACGGTGGAGTTGAGGTGACGATGCTGGAGAAGACGGCGAAGAAGGCGCAAAGACGTGACGTGGCGAAGCCAGATGAGCTTTCTTTGCTCTTTATAGTTTACTTCCTTTAATTCTCTACCGTCTGAGGGACTGTAGACTATGAGAGAGAAGATGAAGAAAACGGCTAGACCTATGAGGAAAATAGATACTTATATTTATAAGATCAAGTGTAGGTGTAGAGTGTGGGGATGGGAAGGTATCGGCTGCGGCCCGTGTGATTGGAGCTTCCCCGCATTTGCTTATGTATTGAAGACATATTCGGAGAGAAAACCGCAGAAAACTCACCGAGGGAAGTTGAGCTTCAGAGGACCTCTGGGCTCTTCCGTTCTGTGATATTAACACATTCGGCTTGTTTGCCATACGTGGATGAGCGCCGGATACGCTGACCTACATCAGTCTCAACCGCAACGTTATTGTATCGGTCCGTCCCGGTTCACGACCGTGAGCGCATGGTTCCTTCCCACTACACAGAGAATAAAAGCGCACGGCTTCTACAAATTCTTCATTTAGTGGTCATTTGGATTTGACTAACATCATTCTAGTTTAAACACAAACACTTCAAACGATTTTCTCTTAGAATAATTTAGTATAACTAATGGTACCAGAAAACAAATATTATATAAAAAGATCCTAGTCTGATAAAAAAAGTTCATCTACTAACAATATTTGGGTGCAGTAGACGTGTGCGAGTGCTATTGTCTGTTCATATGCGGTAGTACTTTAAACATGTATGACGATGATTTTTGAGTGTTTGAGCCGTCACGATTCAAAACCCACTATGAAAGATTTTTTCGGTTTTTAACCAATGATGTTTAACTACTTAAAATGCGAATGAAATGTTAACGTGTTACATTTTCTGCTTTATGACTTTAAAAAAAAAATAATATCAATCCCTTAATAAGTTTTAACAGAAACATACTGGAAAATTAAATATTTTTGATTAAATTACGAGGGTCGTCCAGAAAGTAAAGAACGTTTCGGCATAACTAAATAAAAACGAAAGATATCAACACAAAACTTTATTTACAAAGTCACAGTACCTTTCTTTATTTTTCAATGTAGTCGCCATAGCTGTAGAGGCACTTATTGTAACGTGGAACCAATTTTTCAATTCCGATGTTATACTCTTTTACCGCCAAAGATTTGAGACAGGGTGTCACTTCTTGTTTGAGGTCTTTATCGTTTGCGAACTGTTTTCCACCTAAAAATTCCTTTAGTTTCGGAAATAAGTGAAAATCACTCGGTGCCAAGTCAGGGCTGTAAGGAGGATGTCCAAAATTTTCCCACTTAAGACGTTGAAGGTCTCGCTGTGTTCGTGGTGATACATGAGGTCGGGCATTGTCATGAATCAAAACCACCTTTCCCGACAACATTCCACGTCTCTTGTTTTGGATGGCGCGTCTAAGTCGTTGAAGAGTTTCACAATATGCCTCTGAGTTTATTGTGTGTCCTCTTGGCATAAACTCCACGTGGATCATACCCTTTCGGTCCCAAAAAACTGTTGCCATCACTTTTCTGGTGTTGAGATTCAGTTTTTCTTTTCTGGGTTTTGAGGGTGAGTTTGTGTGATGCCACTCCATAGACTGACGCTTGTTTTCCGGAGTCTTGTAAGAAACCCAAGTTTCATTTCCCGTTACAATGCAGTCGAGAAATTCGTCACCACCATTGGGTTAATATCACAATGATGGTGACGAATTTGCAAAGTGAATTTTGACACTTACCGTCTACCAGAGTGGGTTTAACTTCTTGACGACTCATATCAAGAGAAATTAAATGAAGCGAAAACCTTCGTGGCATATTTGGTAATACGCTAGTGTTGCACGTGCGTATGTTGTATATTCACAGGCAGTAGTATTACCAAAAACGTGCAATGACGAACTGCGAGTTCCGTTGTAACTCGAGTGGACCTGAAGCCCGACGATAATGTTGACTCCCGACCCCACTCTTCATTATATCCGAAACCTGTTCGGATCTGATGAGGACCACCACGAATGAATAAATAGTAATTATGAGTTTTAATAAGATCGTAGAAATTTTCCTTTTTTTTTTCGTTGTCTTGCAGATATTTTCATTACGATGTCATACAGATATTTTCTATTGATTTCTTTGATATATTTTATTTTAGATTTCTTAAGAATATTGCTTTTTTAGAGATATTTTCGTTTCAATTTCTTCGAGTTATTTTATTTCCGATTTCTTAGAGATATCGCTTTCTTAGAGATATTTTCTTTCCAATTTCTTAGAGATATTGATTTTAAAATACTTCAGGTTCGATACTAATGTTTTAGAATACAAATAATCATCAAAAGTTTATATTCACTGTTATAGATTTTCATTATTTATTTATTTTTTCAAAACAGGCTTAGCCCAATTTCTTACTAAAAATACAAGAAATGTTAACATTAAAAATAAAGAAAAATTATATAAAATAAAAAAAAAGTTATATAAAATAAAAAATAATGTATATGCATACATATATACACACAAACATACACATACATTCAAAGTCACTTAAGTATGTTACGTTGATGAGTGCTTTCTAACGCGCTCAATCTAAGAAGAAAATTTACTTTTGCTTTTGGTAATGTGATATGAAATATGTCAATATCCGAAGCAGTCCCGTTCAGAAGAGTTAAGGCCCTTCCAACAGGCATAACAGTTGGAAGACCCGTTCTTGCGTATGTTATTGAGAACAGTTCTTGCCGGCGCAGTCTAGTGTAATTGTTAGGAACATTTAACGGTAATCTTTGTAGTAATGCTGTACAGCTCACAACTCCTCGAACGAGTTTGACATCGTATGCCAGGAGACGCAGATCTCTTCTTACGCTCAAGGAGTTATATCCGAGCATGCCCAGCAGAAACTGAGTAGGATAAAACCATGGATAGATACCAAACTCACTCATATAGAGATATCGTAGATATTTTTTTTTTACTTCCTCCACCATGAGTGAGTACAAAGGAAAGAGTTTTCAAGCATTGCTTTGTTAGATTATAAAAATGGCAAATAATACGCTTCCTTTTGAGATAACGTAGAGATGCAAATATATAACGGCTTGACTTGACACATGATTACGCCAACAGAAGTTGGACTGGAAATTAATGAAAATAAGACGAAAATCATGAAACAGCGTAGGGGAACAGACAATGGTCCACAAGGTAACATTAGATTCAAGGATGAATATGACTTTGAGGTAGTAGAAGAGTTCATCTACCTGGGTTCAACTATAACGAAGGAAAAGGAGGAGCATGCTGAGATTAAGAGAAGAATCACAACAGGGAACAAAACATTATTCTCCCTACTGCCGTTGTTCAAGTCCAGAAGTGTCCACAAAAAAACCGAAGTCACCCTATACAAAATAATTATTGGAACAGTGGTGGCATATGGATGCGAAGCATGGACACTGACAGCTAAATCCGCAGAGTTGCTGGATGCCTTCGAGAGAAGAGTACTACGTAGGATCCTGGGCCCCGTGAATGACGGCGAAACCTGGAGAATACGATACAACAACGAGCTGTATAATATCTACAAAGCTCCCAGGCTATCTGTATATGTCAGACTGAGCAGATTGAGATGGGCCGGACATGTGCAGAGAATGCCGTTATCGCGAGCACCCAAAATAATCCTGGAAGGGTGGGAGAAGGAGAGTGGGCAGGCCAAGGCTGCGATGAGAGGACGAAGTTGAGAGGGACGCAACCCGGCTGCTGCAGGCGCAGAATTGGAGGGTCGTGGCGGAAGACAGGAGGAGTTGGAGGCGAAGATTGACGGAGGCCAAAGCTTGATATGGGCTGTAAAACCATCGAAAGAAGATTTTTGAAATGTCAGAATACAGAATCGAATTCATCATAGTGTATAATGAAATAAGGAATGAAGTATTCAAGAAAGAATGTGACGCGCATGGAGATGCAATCCTTAATACAAAGAATGGAGCATTGAAAAGGTTCGATCACTTAGAAAAAAATAATTATGTACCAAAATAATTCATTTAAATAGTATAAAAAGGTATTGAAAGTTTGTGAAGACCTAAGAAAACCAGACACGACCAAATGATTATAATTATTAAAAAAGCAAAATAAAATCCTTTATAATAG
Source organism: Odontocerum albicorne (assembly GCA_949825065.1). Classification (NCBI taxonomy): domain Eukaryota; kingdom Metazoa; phylum Arthropoda; class Insecta; order Trichoptera; family Odontoceridae; genus Odontocerum; species Odontocerum albicorne. The sequence continues at coordinate 37,328,000 of OX463855.1, forward strand.
CAGAGTATGCATAACGAGGTGTATGTACATAGCAGAAGTTAAAGTTGTGTTTCAAGATAATAGGGAATGAGGATGTGTTCTATCTGACTACCTTAATAAAGACATGGTGTGGTGGTGATGATAATAAGATTTTTGAATCAATAAAAATGTTATGATATTTAAAATCAAAGTAAAATAAACGATGATTAGAACTTTTGGGATTTATAGGTCCATTTATATTTTCATTATATTCATTTCCTGTTCGGATACATTTCGTTTTAACATATATGTGCGTTAAAGCTAGCTGCAGTAAAGTTGTTTTTGGTTCGATACATTTGACGGCACATGTTTAGTTTTTGATCAACTCGAACCAAAACCATAGGAAATAATTATGATGTCTTTAGAAACTAATCTATTACGCATCTTCTGACATGGCTCTATAAAATCCAGTGGTAAAGATCATTGGAATTGGAGCGGTATCGTTTTTAAATTTTAAAGTCTAATTTAATTGAAAAAACACGCTTACTTAAACTTTTTTACTATTTTTTTATATACAATATTATACTCAAATTTTCTTTAAATCTGTTAAATAATTGATTTATTTTATTCGCTCATTCATATTGACAAACTTTTTAATCTTAAGGCTTTATTAGTGAAAATATTATCCTTTATAATGGTTTAATTTTGACTAACTATAAAATAAAATGTAATATAAATATTTAAAGTTAGTTCGCAATGACAAAAAATATTAAAAAATGAAAACCAATCAAATAATACATTCAAGACATTGGCATATAAATTCAAGACAAAGTACAAATTACTGCATCTGATCATTCAAGGCAAAGTAGAGGGTCGTAGAGATGTTGGCAGGAGGCAAATCTCCTGGCTCCGCAATATAAGTGATTGGACTGGTATAAGGAGCGTTGGGGATCTTTTTCAGACCGCCGGGGACAAATATGTCTACTCTCAGGTGATAGTCAACGTTGGGGGGACCTGACATGACACTATAAAGAAGAAGAAGAAGACATCGGAAAAAATATTTGAAAAAAATCCTTGTTTAAGATATTATTTGAAATGGAAGAATTTACAAGATGGTGCTAAATTTTCTTGAAGGAATTTATTTTAAGGAATTCAGCAATACACGAAAAACGTCTATCTGAGAACACATACTGGAAAAAAGTGCAAATTCTCTACCCACTGACATTTTAAAAGATGGGTTGATTCTATTTAAAGGTTGTTTTATTATTTATGGGCGCGTTGTCTCAGAGTTAACTCTAAAAAAACAAAAGTGGATACCCTATCTGAGAGAACTAAAATATCTAATTTATTTATTTATGGTATGTTTCAAACATTACAAAAATAAAACAATGCATAAAAAGATTTTTTTACAACAAATACACAAAAATGCAAGTAAACACACACTCTCACAATAATGAAACTTTGTTAATCACGAACACAATTCGGAACCGTCCAAAGTCAGACAGTCCACACTGCACCAAACCGGGTGTCTCTCGTGACAGTTATTTTTATTGAATTGTTTTCATCACATTGACGTAAAATAAGAATTTAGAATTGACAGACAAACAAAATCAACATGTCCATACTACAATATGTTAACAACCAAATTCTAAACTGTCCACTCAACACTCAATGTCTCTAGAATATATAAATTTGAAATGAAGTCGAAAAAAATAAGAAAATACCGACACAAAAGACAGATCACTCAACAATAAATTGAAAACCAAATATTAACGAGGGAATCAGACACCTGTAAATTCACAAAGGTTCTCAAGCGCAGTGAAATAATATAAGAAAATATAAAAAATTACAATCAACATTTTTGTATTTTTTATTTATTTTACGCATGACAAAAAATATACATAATTTGCGATAAAAACAACAAGTAATTTAATTTGGGCACAATTTTAATGGATCTGGGTTTGTTGCCTTTCATTTGTCGTTTCCCTAGTAAACTAGGCTTTTGCCTATATCTCACTGAGGATATTTAGCATGAAAAAATAAATCTATACTTCTTTACACAAAATTACACAAAAACAAAACCCCGTTGCACATTCTCATCAACTTGACAAAAAGTGACACTCAATTACAACTGGAAACATCATGCGAAATCAAATTCCTCATACATCATCACTCCAGAAAGACCAAAAATGTTCATCCCATAATATACCGCACACAATCATAAAAATAAAAACAAAAATATACAGAAATACAAATATAAAACAACAAAAAGAAACCCACACTCAAGAGCTCACACAAACCTCTTCCACACGTCATTCATCCTGAAAGCCCAAGTACTCAAACTCCTGTCGCAATAACAACCACGCTCCCATCGACTGCCTAAATGATTTTCCTCCTTTATTGAATTCGGCATGCCATTGTATGCCATGGGAGCTAAATAGGCATATAGCCTTTGTGCCAAAGAGGTTTTAACTCTAGAGATGGTGAACATTTGATTAGTTTCCATGCGTGTCATATGTCTCTGCTGAGTCTGCATATTCCCTTCCTCTCGATGGTAGTGCCAGAGAATGGATTTGAGATGCAAATTGGCTATGTTCAGGACCCGATACTCCCTGAAAAGCTCCACCGTGGAGAATACCGGGCAGGAAGTTTATTAATTATTTCCACAATCAATTTTTGGGAAGCCTGCAATATGTGTTTTTGGGTTTAGGTGCATCCCCCCCAAACTGATATACCGTAAGAAAGTGTTGACTGACATAAGGCGAAGTATATACTTTTAAGAATATTTTCAATGAGCACGTTTCGAATCATACGGAATATGTATCCTAGTTTTCTGATTTTTGTGCTCAAAGTGGACCTCCCAACGAAGGAACTGATCAACAAAAACTCCAAGGTACTTTATACTAATAACCCTTTCCAAAGAAACACTTATAAACACATAACTTGCAAACCATGGGTTAATTTTTTCTACAAGAGTTTCTAATTATCACTTAGAACCTCTTGAATATTTTCTTTGACGAGATTTCTACGAGACAATAAACGCGCCAGGTTTTACTATATACAATTAAAATGTAATATAATATAATTACTCTAAAGCAACATCCGGCAGCTAACCACGTAGAAATAAAAACATAAATGATTGTTCCAATGTTGCGGACACCTGCCTGTCTCCGTGTCTCCAGAGATAGTGTTCTTTGGTTTTGCGGCTGCGAGAGTCACGCTTGAAATGTGGCTTCCATATATCATGCAGCTTCCGGCGCGCCGTGATGTGTTCATTAGGAAGACTAATCACTAGGGTCGTCACTTGTGTACTCGAGCTGGCTTTGTCGTCCACACATAACAGGAAGAATTTATCCTCATACACTTACGGAGATAATAAGAGTTTTTTATAAACGTTTTATAAATGAAAATATTGTTTTCTAAATCTTCAGTGAAAACACCTCTGAAAAAATCAAGAGAAATTTCAATGAATATTTTACCATTCTGCTTTCGTAAGGTTTCATGAGTATACAAGTGTGTGTATTTATTCATTTTCATCAATGGCATAATGTATTTCACAGTGTTGAAAAAAAATCATAAAATAAAAAACGATTATAATAAAACCAAATAAAAATACACAATAAAACAACTCAAATAATACACAACTAAACAAGTACACGTGTCAAAATTATTCCTTTCAAAAATATTATAACATACACGGTTAATTATACGATACGGGACCGTCTCGAGACAGGCCACCTGCACCTGACCACACCGATCTTCACTCTTGACATTCTAGCTAAAAAAAATTAAATAAATATGTAATACAGATGGCGGGTATATTGCTGTAGAGCAATTTCTTCCAATCAACCAGCTCATTCAGAATATTTATTTATTTATTTTCTCAAAACAGGTTTAGCCCAATTACTTTGCAAAATACAAGAAGTGTTAACATTAAAAATATATAAAAAAAAATTTTTTATTATATATAAAATTAAAAATAATGTATATGCATACATATATACACACAAACATACACATACATTCAAAGTCACTTAAGTACGTTGATGAGTGCTTTCTAACGCGCTCAATCTTAGAAGAAAACTTACTTTTGCTTTTGGTAATGTGATATGAAATATGTCAATATCCGAAGCAGTCCCGTTCAAAAGAGTTAAGGCCCTTCCAACAGGCATAGCGCCTGGAACACCCGTTCTTGCGTATGTTATTGAGAACAGTTCTTGCCGGCGCAGTTTAGTGTAATTCTATGGCGTTTTGGTAAAGAGGTACAAGTCATCAATTACTTATTTGTCAGTTTGAAGTTTTGCAACACTTGTTTTCCTGAAATACAGACCTGAGGTAAATTTTAAAGGTAAACTTTGAATACATAAATTATTTATGTGTTCAAAGTTTACCTTTAAAATTTACCTGAGGTCTGTATTTCAGGAATACAAGTGTTGCAAAACTTCAAATTGACAAATAAGTAATTGATGACTTGTACCTCTTTACCAAAAGCCATAGAATTGTTAGATACGAGTATATTAAACCGTTTTCATTAATTACAAATTTTACTAAAAATATTGATTTAAATTAAAGTAAAAAAAAAAAACAAATATATGAATAACCTCTATCAATAATGGTAAAACTATTAGAACTATAGACAAATAATCTGTTGAAGGATAAGGAAGGGATTCAAAGAAAAAATAGGACGAAAGAATCTGAATAATGTGATATATTTTCAATTATCTCTTAAACTTATATTATACATATGTAAGGATGGTGGTGATCTGTCAAATTTGTAAAGTTCGTTCTACAGTCGCGTCGAGTAAACCAGTTCGTTCTACAGTCGCGTCGAGTGAACCAGTTCGTTCTACAGTCGCGTCGAGTGAACCAGTTCGTTCTACAGTCGCGTCGAGTGAAGCAGTTCGTTCTACAGTCGCGTCGAGTGAACCAGTTCGTTCTACAGTCGCGTCGAGTGAAGCAGTTCGTTCTACAGTCACATCGAGTGAAGCAGTTCATTCTACAGTCGCATCGAGTGAAGCAGTTCGTTCTACAGTTGTGTCGAGTAAACCAGTTCGTTCTACAGTCGCGTCGAGTGAAGCAGTTCGTTCTACAGTCGCGTCGAGTGAACCGCAAATAAAGATGGTTTAAATGTGTTGATATATGTAAATAAGTCTCTCATCACCCGATCGAGGAGAACATCCTGAAAGAAATTGATATTTTGCACGAAGAAATGGAGAAGAATAAGTGAATGAAGAAGAAAAATTAAATATGAAGAAGAATCAGTTAAGTATGCGAAATAATGTCAATAGAATTTGAAGGTCTTATTTTCATGAACTTATTGGTAAAACGCCGATTTCTCAACTAGAGGCTTATGGATTCGATTCGGATGTTTTAAGTTGTCGTTTGCTTAGCCCCGCTTTTTAAGTTACACTGTATTAAACAAGCATCAAATAAGGAAAGTTATAAATAAAACGTTTTTAATTTGTAAAGGCTTTTGCAGTAACATACATTTTTACTGTACCAAAAAAGGGATTAACTTATGTTTTCATTTCGTTTCGTTAGTACGTCGAAACTGACAATGTAACTGTTAAGTAAAAAGGTCATCTCAATAAAGATCCTGTTCTCTTTAATTTAGAAATCAGTAATTTGTCCAAAAGGACTAATTTAACAATTAGAGAATATGACAATAAAATTGAACGGTTTGCAGAAATGACATGTTATTTTGATTGGTCTGAAATAAATATTCTCAACGCGTGGTCCGCGATCTAGTAATAATAATGATAATAAAAGGAAATTATAAAGTATTTAAAATATACATATATGGTACAGCCATTAAGAAAACAAACTCTCCTCAAGGGCGCTTTAACGCGAAACTCAAACCGACTATTATTGACAGATTAAAAATATTACAAAATAAATATATCTAAAAATGGGAAGTTAGTAGATGTGGCCATTATATTAGGTGTGTACCGCACAGGATACAAATATACGCGTTGCTGCGCCGCGCTCAGAGAATCGAGGTAGCGAATTCCGAAGCGAAGATCCAGAAGAAGAAGAAGGTAGCGGAGTGGAGAGATTCCTCTCAGGCAGGTCGAAGTAGCGGGTCTCAAAGTAAAACACAGTATAGTCGGTTGTTACTGAGAATATAATATTTCGCAAACAGGGGACCCTCTATATTAATGGTCCGTCGGTCATCACAAGCGCCCATTACCCGCAAAATACAACAACTTTCGGGGTTTTGAGCGCTGCTTAAGCCGACCGGGCCCTGACCTACTCACGACGGCCCGCCCGCAAATCCTTTATTTTCCTTGCGGTCGCGAACACGATCGGAGTCAAACAAATATAAATTTACAAACATATCGACAAACATTTATAAATTTCACAATATTTCAAATACACACCATATAATTTACATTTTAATGAATTTACCAAATATAACTTATTTACCTATTGCATATTCACAAATACAGTTCAAATACACATATTTATAAGAACATACCGGAACATTGCCAACATAAATATAAGGATTTACATCACTTTCACATACAGATCTACACATACAAGATATCAAATGTCTATACCATTATACCACATACAAGGGTGACCGCACACGTCCGATACAAGGTGATTCCTCATACCTGCATATGTTCAAAAAAGCATATTTGGTAAAAAAACAACAACAGACAACCAAGAGAAGACAAACTATAAAGAAACATTTGTAGATCTTACGATATTTATTTATTTTCTCAAAACAGACTTAGTACAATTACTTTGAAAAATATAAGAAGCGTTAACATTAAAAATAAAGAAAAATTATATAGAATAAAAAAAAATATTGGGTGTTAACATAAGTTGTGTCTGTTTTTTTCCAATTTAAAAATGAACACCAAAAGTAAAACAAAATGGTAAAGGTTATACGTCATTCTAAAGAAAATTTTCTGCTCTACAAGATATTGTGTTTGCTTTTACGTTACATGTTTTATTTTAATTGATTACAAGCCTTCAAAATGGAATGTCAAGTAGACGAAAGTGAGCATTTTCGACACCTCATTTTCGAAGGGGATCTTCATGAATAATATACAATAGTTTAAGCGGTCCTCATCGAAGTCCACTGGTCGTGCGGAACACTCCATGTCTTTCAGGTCAAAATTACCGTCTTTGAAACGCAAAAACCATCGACGAGCTGTCCTTTTATTCATAGCATCTTCACCGTACACTTCGCAAATATCGCAAGCAGCTTTGGCAGCTTTATTTTCTCGATTGAACGTGAACAGAAGAAGGTGTCGAAAATGCTCACTTTCGTCTACTTGACATTCTATTTGAAGGCTTGTAATCAAATAAAATAATATATGTAACGTAAAAGCAAACACAATATCTTGTAGAGCAGAAATTTTTCTTTCGAATGACGTTATAACCTTTACCATTTTGTTTCACTTTTGGTGCTCATTTTTAAATTGAAAAAAAAAACGGACACGACTTATGTTAACACCCAATATATAAAATAAAAAATAATGTATACAAGAGGAAAATAATTCGTTCAAGGTAAAGGAAGTGAAACTTATGATGAAATGGTAAAGTATTGCTTTATCAATTCTCTCTTGAACGTTATTTAAAAGTTATATATAACGAAGTTTATGGACGTGGCAGAAGCAAAAATTTTTATCAAGATAAAGTGAAGTGGAAATTTTTTCTCTCTATCTACCCCAATTGAAAAATGGCGTGATGGGATTGTGCAAATATTAAAGTTGACTTTAGTAGAGACAATCACAATAATATTCTTATAACATTTCGACAGATCTTAAGAAAGGCTGTAGGCTTATCTTATAACAGCCCCCCAGATCGAGATACACCCCACCAATAAGGGTGAGCTCGGCCGCAAATAAAAATAGATGTTTTTTCATCCCACACCCTTGCACATGTAGATTGAGATAAAAAAAAACAGAAAATTAATAAATTGCAGAAAAAAATTAAACAGATTAACTCTCTGCGAAAAAAAAAAGAAAGCTGATTAAGAAATAAAGTTTCCTTAAATTGGATTCCGAGGATAATCATCAATAGTTCAAGTTCCAGACACAGTAGAGGATCCCTAGACTCAGAATTGAGTTCACGATAAAGAATATTGTGCAAACTGGCCTATATACCAGTATACATTTATACATTTGTCCTTAAATTGGACTCATACTCCGGGGAGAATCATCAATAGTTCAAGTTCCAGACACAGTAGAGGACCACAAGACTCAGTATTGAGTTCACGATAAAGAATATTGAGCCAACTGGTATATACATTTGTCCTTAAATTGGACTCATACTCCGGGGATAATCATCAATAGTTCAAGTTCCAGACACAGTAGAGGATCACGAGGCTCAGAATTGAGTTCACGATAAAGAATATTGAGCCAACTGGTATATACATTTGTCCTTAAATTGGACTCATACTCCGGGGATAATCATCAATAGTTCAAGTTCCAGACACAGTAGAGGATCACTAGCCTCAGAATTGAGTTCACGATAGAGAATATTGAGCCAACTGGTCTATACATTTGTCCTTAAATTGGACTCATACTCCGGGGATAATCATCAATAGTTCAAGTTCCAGACACAGTAGAGGAACACAAGACTCAGAATTGAGTTCACGATAAAGAATATTGAGCCAACTGGTATATACATTTGTCCTTAAATTGGACTCATACTCCGGGGATAATCATCAATAGTTCAAGTTCCAGACACAGTAGAGGACCACAAGACTCAGAATTGAGTTCACGATAAAGAATATTGAGCCAACTGGTATATACATGTGTCCTTAAATTGGATTCATACTCCGGGGATAATCATCAATAGTTCAAGTTCCAGATACAGTAGAGGATCACTAGACTCAGAATTGAGTTCACGATAAAGAATATTGTGTAAACTGGCCTATAGACTAGTATACATTTATACATTTGTCCTTAAATTGGACTCATACTCCGGGGATAATCATCAATATTTCAAGTTCCAGACACAGTAGAGGATCACGAGGCTCAGAATTGAGTTCACGATAAAGAATATTGAGCAAACTGGTCTATACATTTGTCCTTAAATTGGACTCATCCTCCGGGGGTAATCATCAATAGTTCAAGTTCCAGACACAGTAGAGAACCACTAGACTCAGAATTGAGTTCACGATAAAGAATATTGAGCAAACTGGTATATACATTTGTCCTTAAATTGGACTCATACTCCGGGGAAAATTATCAATAGTTCAAGTTCCAGGCACAGTAGAGGACCACAAGACTCAGAATTGAGTTCACGATAAAGAATATTGAGTCAACTGGTATATACATTTGTCCTTAAATTGGACTCATACTCCGGGGATAATCATCAATAGTTCAAGTTCCAGACACAGTAGAGGACCACAAGACTCAGAATTGAGTTCACGATAAAGAATATTAAGCAAACTGGTCTATACATTTGTCTTTTTTCTAATACATTTGATTACTCTCTCCTTCTGGGTTTGTTTAATTAACAATGCTTGTAAACACATCTTGTAAACAATATGGCTGCTAATGCACCATCCCGCCTGAACCTAGTGTTTCTCCCTCGACTGAAATTCTCCTTGTATATATTTTTTAGGGTAATACCAGCTTCGAGCTTTAGGCCCTCCCTTTATTTTGTAAACAATGAGATGCTGTTTTGCTTTTCTTTTAAGGTTGTTTACTTCGCAGGAAAGATTTAAAAAAAATATATCTCGACCCTCTCTGTGAACATTCCTAAAGTAGACATTTGCATACAAATTCTTCCGCATAGAGCTTTTATATTTTTCAATTTTAAATTAAGAGATAAAACTTTATTACAGAAGGGTCAAGTAACTCTTGATAATTTTCTTTAAGTAATATTTTATGTAGAGTTAAATATTTTATGTTAGTTTAAAAAATAATTACTAAAAGGTGTCTAATGAATGCTGTAGAAATGCACTGAGAAGAACATATAGGATAACGTTGTATGACAGAAAAAGGAATGAAATGATTAGAGATGAATATGTGAACTAACGTATGATGTGTTGAGTACGATGAAGAAGAGCACTTCGAGATGGTTTGGACGTATAGAACAAATAAATGATTAAATACTAACAAATGTACAGTGCAAATGTGAATGGTCGATTTGGTAGAGGAAGACCAAGAAACGTACGGTTGAACCAACTGAATGATATTTTGAAAGTAAGAAAATAAGAAATTCTAATTTGATTTATCAAACACTGTTTAGTCTACATTTTGTAACGGTATAACCCTACCGGTTTCATTTCCATCGCTATTCTGCGACATTTTATTCTCGTTTTATTACCCGTGATTATTATAAATAAATCTAGATAGATTTAAAAAAAATATTACCTGTTCAGTAACTGTCAAAACTAGAAAAACAGAACACACTCTTCGCCCACCCAGCCTAAAATATTTACTATTTTGGCCGTTTACAAAAAATATTTGCCGACTGTTTGTATAAGTTATATGGACTTGTAATTTTGGATTTTAGAAACCTAAAATGATCGCTGTTCTCTTTTCGTAAAGCAATTATAGACATCCTTATTGTAAATTGTATCTTTTGGGGCAAACGTTGCAACAAACTAATATACTGTCCCATAAAATTGCATACATAATTTTACACTGTGCCATTAATTTGAACTCACTGCAGGAATTTATCAAACCACGCATTCGTGAGAAATTTAAGCACTTACATGAATACATGGAGAGACAGAGTATGATACAATATGGAATGAATTGATTAAGGGTGAATGTCAACTTAAGGTTGGGGTGTTTTTTTTAACCTGTACACCGCGTTAAAAATCAAATTCCACGAATCCTGTGCGCGGCACAATTTCGGCGTTTTTTAATTTCTAAGTTTAAACGCGTATTTTGTTTAGAACCACTGATATTTGATTACACCACCAAGTAAACATGACATTCAAGTAATTTTCTGATAATAAATAATAGTCATTACTCTTAAGGAGACTCATTAAATAAAGGAGATAAACATTACGTAAAACACACAAAGGAATGCTACAGATAGATCAGATCACAGGCGTTTGTGCTTCCCGCGAGGAACACGTTAAAGATGAATAAAGAATTCTAATAAAACAAATATATAGTACAAATGTGAGTTAAATGATTGGTATAGAAAGACCAGATCAAGTGAAGATATTTTTAAAGAAGAAATGTTATGTTATTTGTCGTCGTTGCCGGGCTTCGCAGTCGAGGATCCCCTCGCCACTCCAATGCCAGTCTTGAACCGTTCTCCCACGTCGATCGTGTGATCTTCTGTGAGAGCACAACAGCCCGATCCTGGATGCGCACTCCCTCCCTCAAATGCCACAGACATATCGACCCTGCTGAGCCACCTGGCCATGTTGACGCATGTTCGTAGCGCGCAGATATATTATTTATAGTTAAGGCATTAACATTGTGGAGGTTTAAAGACAGTGTAATTTATTTTATCAAACACTGTTTATTCCATATGAAAAAAAGTATAACCCATTTTCGTAAAAAAAATTATACAAAATATTCTCACTAATATTGAACAGAAATACGCAAAAATGCTTTATTTATTCAAGTATACGGCAGACAAAATATTGGGTCGGCAGGTACGAGTATAGTTGATTCATTGTATTAACCTGGCGTGAACCTTCCCTTAGGCCTCTTCCATTTCATTACCGAATCACAATAAATTCATTACATTTCGACACCGCAGACCTCCTTACAAGCTGCAGGTGGATTCTTGGAGTAAGCGTATACTTCATTCTATAGAGATAAATGGATTAGCAAATACATTTTTACATTTCTGTATTTATTTTTGATATTAAATTGTTATTCGGTATTTCTATGATTCATTCAAATTGAACACCTCAACATAAATGAATTTAGCATACTAACATGTTGAAAAATGAAACCGGGGGATAATATTGTCTCGAACCCATAAAATTGAGCCTTCTGGTAAACAACCAGTGGAGTAAGCTTGTTACAGTTCGCCATCGTACTTGTTTGAAATACTACCGCACGTGGTCAAGCGACAAAACTCACTTACGTCTGGTTCTTGTCAGTTGGTTTGACTTAAGAGGATATTCTACTCTAGAAATTAGAAAGAAAAAAATATTTTTTTTCGCATATTTTAAAGTTTAAGAATGTATATATGTGTTTACATCTTTAAAAATGTGTTCAATATTCTTAAAGTTTAGATCTTTAAAAATGTGTTCTCAAAAAATAATTTAAAAAATCTCAATATATACGAAGTTATAGCTATAAATGAGGCAGGAATTACGCCGCACCGGTATGACTCGGACAATAATCTCAAAACTTTAAACGCGTTATTCTCGAAACTACTTTTTTCGACCTGGTCGACATAAAATCTCAAGTTGTATTCAACCGATTGCCTTCAAATTAAGTATAAAACTTAAATATATGTTTTTATATCGTTCCAACCTTGAAAAATTCAAAAAAAAAATTTACTCTTTTAAAAATAAATTTATATTTGAAAAAAAATTGTAAAAAAAAAATTTTTTTCAGACATCAGCCGTTTTACGTTTATTTTCTCTTGTTCCTAAATGTTCCTAACAAAGCTATTTTAAAACAAAAAATAAAAAAAAAGGATACAAAAATTGAACTTTTTCAGACAGCCGCCATCTTACGATTTTTATGTTTTTGGTACCAACTATAGAGACATTATTTTTTATTAAGAAACTGTGTACAATTTTTGTTTTAAATTTACAAACGAGCTTCAATCATGTCGATCAGTTTACACTCTTTTTTTACGACAAGATACGAAGATACTCGTATAACAGCTGATAATATCTTGAATTTAAAAAAAAATCTAAATTTTTTTTGTACATTCTCAAATCATCAATAAGCAAACTGTAAAAAAATGCACGTGAAAAACATTTTTAACTTTTTTTATTAAGTCTAAAAAAATGCCCGAAATTCACGCCTCTTAAGTAGAATGCCCCCTTAACTCATTCATGGAATTCGGACTAATTGAAATTGATTTTTTGACAAAATGAACGTATATATAATATATACTGGCACAAAAATTACCTAACCTTAATTTTATGTATTTTAAGATAACTAACAAACATCCCGCCACTTAATATGGCTTGCATAAAATGAATATTTTGCACAACTGATTTCAACTATGAAATACTCCTTTAACTGGATTGATATATTAACATAGGGATGAAGAACCTGCAACATTTTGAATAAATTCAAATTATACACTGTAACAATTTATAATTAACTTATATACTCGGGAAAAACTTGGCAGTCATTCAGCTGTGTAGAAATCCTAAAATAATGCATTGCCAAAGTTGTAGGATCATTAGACATTGATAGAGTTTCACAGTATAAACAATCGCACATCTTAAGGAAAACTATTCATGTTCTAAGTATTAAAATTCATTCCTAAAAAAGCAGTAACTACAAAGTGGCCAATAGTTAGGTTCACTTAAAAATTGACAAAATGTTTCCATTAAATATTTTTGTTCATCATTTTATTCATCACTATAAATTATTACGAAAATAAATCGTTAACCACAATAATTTATATATTGATTATTGATCTTAAACCCAATTTTATCACGTTTAATTTTTTTCCATATTTTGATGTTAATTGACAACCTTCGTGTTCTAATTGGCAAGATGCCTGGTTTCCACTAACGGTCTCTAAACATATTTCTTGTTGGGTCGAAGAGATTGCCACTTGACAATAAAACTTCCACTTGCAAAGCTACTGTTTACAATAATATAATTCAATACAAATAAGTACGATACAAAAAAAAAACACTTTTTGTAGGTTTACCTTACATGTGAAACCAGCCCCTTTTTATTTTGTATTGAATTTTACTGCACGAACGGAACATTGTTTACAATGCACTTATTGCATTCTCGCTGCCGATGATGATATTATCTCTAGTATATTTATTACTGCAGTAACCAGCGCGAAGGCAAAATCAATTTCCGAACCGGAGACCATTGCATTTATTACCTATGCGAGTTTCAATCGCAAGATATTGAATTAAATAGAAAGAAAAATTGTAACTGCGGAATTCTTCCATTAATGCTTCTTCCAAATACAGTGGTCTTCAAACTTTTAAGACCTCCAGAACCTTCAGTGAAAAAAACAACGTTTGGGTAATTTTTATTTAAAGGTACCATGTATTTAAAGTGTGAATTTATATAATATAACATACGAGTACATACAATTAAATTAAATTTTAATCAAAATCAATATTTTATCTTCTTCTTCTTCCTAGTGTTATGTCAGATCCCCTCAACGTTGACTATCACCTGAGAGTAGCCATCTTTGTCCCCGGCAGCCCGAAAAAGATCTCCAACGCTCCTTATACCAGTCCAATCACGTAAATTGCGGAGCCAGGAGACTTGCCTACTGCCAACACCTCTTTGACCCTCTATTTTGCCTTGGATGATCAGGTGCAGTAATTTGTACTTTGCTTCTCGAAGTACATGACCCAAATAGGACACCTTTCGGATTCTGATATTAGTCAGCAACACTCTATCAACTTTGGCTTTTTGAAGAACCCTTGTGTTGCTGACCATATCCGTCCAGGGTATTCGTAGTATTCTCCGGTGCATCCACATTTCGAATGCTTCCAGTCGGTTCATACTACCCACTTTGAGGGTCCATGATTCCACTCCATACAATAACACTGACCAAACGTAGTATTTGACTAACCGTTGTCGAAGTTTCAAGTTTAGACTATCATCGCAGAATACGCTTCTCAATACTTTATAGCTAACTTCAATTTTTTATTACATTTTTAACACTTAAGCAGAGTTATTGATACCTGGCAATCTCTTCCAACCAATCAGAAAGGCATTAAAGAGGCTAAGTGAATATCAGACAAGAATCCTTTTTTTATATCTGTGTTTTTATTTACAACGGGAATCAAAACAACACAGAGGCGTTTTACCGACTAATTTTAATTTTAACCCATATAGTGCGGCAAGTTCATAGAAAATTTGAAAAGTTTGTTACTTGGATGTTACAGAGGAACTGGACAAATTACAGCGTATTCAAAATGTGTGTCTAAGATTTATTTTCAACCTACGAAAGTACGATCATATAACTTCATACTAGAAGGCATTGAACTGGTTGAATGTTAAAAATAGACGCCAAATTCACATACTGTATCTATTGTATAATATCCATAACTGTCCCGCCACCCCCTCTTATCTCGCCGAAAATTTTCAGCGTCTTTCCAATCATGGATTAGCGCTACGCTCAAACAGAGATTGTCTAATTTGCCTTTCCAGTTCACCGCTCCTCTTTTTTTTACATCATCCTTAACTGTCCATGCAGTGAGACTCTGGAATCAGTTACAAACCAATATAAGACTTACTCCGTCCTTGGCATGCTTTAAGAAGCGACTGAAAAAACTCTTAATTTCTACTCAGTAAAATAACGTGTTTTATTCCTGATTTTTCTTTTCCTTTCCTCTCCACCATCCCTTCCTTTCCTTTTGATTGATGATATCTCACTTTATATGCTCGGGTGATTTTCCGTCTTTGTGGGGTTCGTGGGCATATGCTCACGTATGTGTTTATGGATTTCGTGGGTATGGATAGTCATTTGAATGATTTATATGAACACGTAACTTGCTTCATTTACATTTGTCTGGTTGGTTGGAAGAGATTGCCGCCTGGCAATAATCTCGCCAGATTGTATTTGCAATAAAAGTATAAATAAATAAATTTTCAAATAAATCAATTAACAGGGGGAATTCTTTGATTATCTTTTTTATGACGTTTAGATTAATTAGCAAATTGTCTGATTTTTTACCGTAATTCAATTTTTTTTTATTACGTTTTAAAAATATACGAGTATTATTCTGAACTAGTACAATATCGATCATTATTTTATATAAAAATACTTGTATTTCCAAAACCTGGTCAACCAATCATCCAGTAACAGCTGGTGATGGCCGATAAATTGGACAGTCAATATTGGCAAAAGGTATTAAATATGCCTCGGGGTTTTATAAATATGCACTTTCTACCTGGGTCATTATTGATTCATAGTTATCTTAATATTAATTCAAATATCAGAGACAGAAATGACAGTGCCAGTTATTTGCTGGAAAGTGAATGTATAAGTGACTCTTATGATTAATAAAATTAAAAAACACAGATTATCAAGGCGTTATATGATCATCGTTTTTTTTTACTTTCATTATTGCAAAAACTGAAATCCGGTTAAATCAGATTGCAAGATCTAGAAGAAGAAGAAGAATATTGCAAAATTTCAACACAGGCATATTTATAAAACCACTGAGGTCCAAAAGTTTGCTGCCCGAAAAAGTTAGATTGTGTATGGACAGATACTACTCCAGCCTCGCTAATTCACTGCATACTAGTTAAAATTAAATACCTCTATTCCCAATAGTTTATCAACTAGAGTCGATAGAAGACGTGTTGTTTCGTTATATTCTGAAAGGTTAAAAAAAATAATATCTCACGATTATCTAGTTTCAAGTATCAAGAAGAAATTAAAGAACATTTAGATGTGGATATCATTTAATTTCTTAAGCAATTTTTCAATTTTTTTAAATAATTTTGAGAACCGCACTGCATTAAATGCATAACATTTTTTACTGGTGTAGGGGTTCCTTTTTAATTTGTTGAGCACTTACTACCAGCTTTTATTCATTATTATTATTTATTTTTTTTCTTCTCAAAACAGGTTTAGCCCAATCACATTGAAAAAATACAAGAAATGTTAACATCAAAAAATATATAATACATATATAAAATTAAAAATTACGTATATGCATACATACTCGTATATACACACATATATATCTAAAGTCACTTAAATATTGTACTTTCTAACGCGCTCAATCTTAGAAGAAAATTTACTTTTGTTTTTGGTAATGTGATATGAAATATGTCAATATCCGAAGCAGTCCCGTTCAGAAGAGTTAAGGCCCTTCCAACAGGCATTGCGGCTGGAAGACCCGTTCTTGCGTGTGTTATTGAGAACAGTTCTTGCCGGCGCAGTCTAGTGTAATTGTTAGGAACATTTAACGCTAATCTTTGTAGTAATGCTGGACAGCTCACAACTCCTCGAACGAGTTTGACAACGTATACCAGGAGAAGCAGATATCATCTTACGCTCAAGGAGTTATACCCGAGCATGCCCAGCAGAAGCTGAGTAGGATAAAGCCATGGTTATTGTTATAATGTGCATTGTAGTGTTTATGTGTTGTGTCGTGGGTTTTTTTATGTGTGAACATGATTTCCCATTTGTAATTTTTCTTTTATAAAATTTGGACTCCTTTGAAGCCTTTCTTTTTTTCGTTCTTGCTGACAGTTAACTTGAGGTGGTACGAGTATATGTGGGTTTACTTTTTATTTGGTTTTCTGCCATACATTTTGTTTTTTTTTTAATCTAGATTAAAGGGGTGTGAGCTGAAAGCCCCCCGATGTCCTTGCGGTCGGTCTCGCCCTACATTAGTGGGGTGTATCTCGGCCGGGGGAATGTTTGTGGGATGAGCCCGGACCTTTTAATGTCTTCTCTTTTCAATGTATTTTTCTGCCATGTATTAATTTTCCGTGTTTTTTTCTCTTCTTTTTATTCCACATGTGTTAGAGTATGGAATGAAAAACATCTGGTGTCCCCGTGGCTGGGCTCGCCCTATATGCATTGTGTGTATCTTTGTCGGGGAGATGTTATTAAATGAGCCCAGACCTTTTGATAGCTTTTGTCTTTAATGAATTCTCTGCTATTTATGTGTTCTTGAAGTATATATAAATGTATTATGTACATACTATGTTGATATCAATAAACCTATATTTATTTATTTATATTTATAAATAAATTAATAAATACCAGAATATAATAAAATATCACTTCTGTCAGGTCTAGTTGACTATTAGAGAAAAGGTATTAAAATTTGACTGTGACATCGACTAACTATATGATGAAATTTGCCTTAACCTGCTGTAAATTATTCAAGTCGGAAACTTTTGAAGTTAAGTGGTATGTTGCATAGATTAATACTGAGCAACACAATTTCAGCCGATCTCATATCTTCTTCCCATTCATGCGGCATGTCTGCACATCAGATTTTTTAGGACCATAACAGGTTCAAACTCACTACTTGAACATAACAATATTAAAAAAAAACATTAAAATATAGAATAACTATTTTGTATGTTTACAAAAATTATCTATGAATTTGTAGCAGAAAACGCCAGACTTTTCTATGTCAACACAATAATTTGCCTCTTCTACGTCCATATACCTTATCATACAAAAGGGTTGTGGCGGTCATCGAACCCACGAGTCGACCTTCGCACATTTTCACGATCCAAGACAAACAAGTACAAGGTTCACACGCCGGTCATTCAACTCACTACCGGGCGCGGAGCGCATTCCACGTTAGAGCGAGAGGGCTCTACATCTGTCGCGCCAAATCCCAAAATAAATTGTCACCTACACGACGCACGCAGCGTATTGTGAATGCAGAAACGAGACGGTGGGATATCTTGCTCGCATTCCCGCTACACATTCAAGAATAGTATAAATACCTACGTTTACCAATAAAATGTCTCTCTTTCCGCATTGCGATCTAAACGAGTTTTATTTATCAACAAATCGTTATCATCATATACCTTTAAGGGACATATCCCTACAGGGTATTTCAAATTAAACAGTTTTTTATTATTGGTTAAAACACAGATGACGTCGCGAACTTGCCTGGATCTTATGACATTTAAGAAGTGTATTGTATGACATTTATAAAAATGGAGTCGTACACAATACAACGACGCGTTCAAATTGTTGAATTATTTTATGTATTGTAATCTCCGGAAACGGAGATGTTAATTGGCCACCAAGATCATGTGATCTGACACCGTTGGACTATTTTCTCTGGGGTTACGTGAAAAGCCAGGTCTATAAGAATGACACCCAACCAATTGCTGAGCTGAAGGACGAAATTATTCGCGTTATTGGTGAGTTAGAACCGCAATTATGCCAAAATGTCATTGAAAATTTTGGCAAAAGAGTAGATATCTGTGAAGCTGCAAGAGGTGGACATTTGGCGGATATTGTTTTTTGTGTTTAAATTTCATACATATACTTTAATGATCAATAAAAAGTGTTTTGAAATCAAAGCGAATTGTGTGTTTTATTATAGAATTGAAAAAAAAGTAATTAAAAAAACCGCTCAATTTGAAAAACCCTTTACAAGTAGTATGAATAATGTTAATGTATATATCAAGTTTAACTGCCATATGCTATTGGCGAGTTAGAACCGCAATTATGCCAAAATGTCATCGATTCTTTTTACAAAAGAGTGGACATCTGTGGAGCTGCAAGAGGTGGACATTTGGCGGATATTGTTTTATGTGTTTAAATGCATGTTTAAATCAAGAATTAAACAAAATATAATTAAGAAAATCGTTCAATTTGAAAGACCCTTTATGTATATATAAATTGAGATTAACACTTGCCTTGCTGTGCTAAAAAAATCCGAAAGCCACGGTGCTGGACGCTAAGCGTCCAGTGAAAAATGTATGTTTTAAATTAAAATTATGCAAAGTCTGCCAGGCAATTTTTTGTAATAAGCCATAAAAATAATTTTATTACGTATTAAAACGTCGAATAATCAAATACAATATAAGTCCTGCTCACTCGATATCCATCACAGGGGGGCAAGTGTTAAGGATATGAATAGGAAGGTAAAGGCTACAAAGCCTTTAATTTCGTTCAAGAATTTGGCGTATTGCATACAAAAAAGTAATATCATAATTTTTTATCTTGTGTTGCAAGTTTTACTTATTCAACACCAATTTATACTCAGCGACCTTAAGGCGAAGTTAAATATTAATTTGAAATAAATTAATCCCCAAATTGGGGGAATTGAGAGCTCTCGAAGACAAAGCAATTAAAATGCTGATGTTGTAATTTTAACGAATATTAACGACCCAAAGATCATTCATCTTTCTGATCGTCTCTCATCTCGCCATTTTATCCGAGACGTAGTTAAAACATTTCTTCGCGCTTCAAGCTAGCTAGTATTTGTATATAAACAGATCGTCAAAGTTCTGAAAGTTATATAATTTATTTTTAATTTGGAACAAAAAGATCTTTAGAATTAATAGTATACTAGTTGCAACCCGTGAAATATTCACGGAAGTAAAACAAATTCTAGATTTATGAAAATATATATTCATAAATGTAAAATTTGTTTATATAATATATATATCATTTATGTTGTTTATAGTTAAGGCATTAACGTTGCGAAAGTTTAAAGACATTGTAATTTATTTTTATCAAACACTGTTTATTCCACTTTTTTGTGACGGTATAACCCTACCGGTTTCAAGGCTTTCACCGCATCTTCAGGGGACCGCAAACAAGACTTGTTTGCGTTTGGAATAAACAGTGTTTGATAAAAATAAATTACAATATATCATTTTCCCCTTTTCCACGGGTTCAAAAATATTGGCTAGGTATTCAAAATTCGTTCAAACAAGACTTGTTTGCGCTCCCCTGAAGATGAGGTGAAAGCCTTGAAACCGGTAGGGTTATACCGTCACAAAAAAGTGGAATAAACAGTGTTTGATAAAAATAAATTACAATATATCATTTATACATTTTCCCCTTTTCCACGGGTTCAAAAATTGTTTGCTAGGTATTTAAAATCCGTTCAGTATCACGGACCCACCGAGATTCAAATTTGGAATTACTTTCGGAGAGAATCCAAGTATTCCTCTCTCGCTCTCTTGTATTCAAAATTCAATTCTCGTATTCTTTATTCGACGACAACCATCGTATGGGTTTTGGCCTATATATACTATGGTATATATATTTATGTTATTCTATTTATGTTTCATAGCATAAATTGTTTATACTCGTACCAATGATCGAAGTCAGTCTTTTCGAATAGCTAGCCATCTTCTTGTTCTTCCCAGTGTCATGTCAGGTCCTCCCAACGTTGAATATCACTTGAAAGTAGACATCTTTGTCCCCGGCAGCCCGAAAAACATCCTCAACACTCCTCATACCAGTCCAATCAAGTATATGATATTGCGGAGCCAAGAGATTTGCTTCATGCCATCACCTCTTCGGCCCTCTATTTTGCCTTGGATGATCAGGTGCAGTAATTTGTACTTTGCTCCTCTAAGTACATGACCCAAATGGACACCTTTCGGATTTTAATATTAGTCAGCAACTCTCTATCAACTTTGGCTCTTTGAAGAATCTTTGTGTTGCTAACCATATCCGTCCAGGGTATCCGTAGCATTCTCCGGTGCATCCACTTTTCGAATGCTTCCATTCGGTTCATACTACCAACTTTGAGGGTCCATGATACCACTCCATGCAATAACACTGACCAAACGTAGTATTTAACTAACCGTTGTCGAAGTTTCAAGTTTAGATTATCATCGCAGAATACGCTTATTTTATTAAAAGGCGCACGAGATGGTTCAATTCTGCACTTGACTTCGGTTTCTGGGTCGAGGTCTTCCACTAAGACACTTCCGAGGTATTTAAATTTTCAGGGAAAAGCCATATTTCATGGAAATCTGCTATTTAGGTAGTATTTTCTCACATGATGAAAAAGTTAAGAAGAATATGGATCACCGTGTAGCGATGGTAAACGAAGTCAACGGTGCAGTAGAATATACAGAGTACCCGGTGGTAAGTAATACACATCGGGCTTAAGAAAGAGACTGTCGGCCATAATCGGTGAAATTCGGCTTTGTAGAGCGTCGTCTCTGTCCCTAGAATGCTTGACAACGACTGACAAATCACGACGTTACACGTGTATGAATGACAGAGACGACGCTCTACGAAGCCGAAGTTAGCAGATTATGTCCGACAGTCTCTTTCTTAAGCCCGATGTGTATTTCTTACCGCCGGGTACTGTACGTACTCGAACCGGACAGTATCGAAATTGCTAAAATGATAGTAGTGACAGTTTTTAGTATCAACTTTGGTGTACGGGAGTGAAACGTGGACGTGGAAAATTACTGAAAGGAGACGACTAAATGCTGTTGAAATGCGTGTACTCAGACATTTACAAGGAGACAATATAAGAAAGAATACAGGATGAAGTGATTGCCGTTCAACCACTTAATTCTGTATTCAATGAATTTGACTTCAAAATTATTTAACAGATGTGTTAAGTAAGATGATTATGTGTTCTATGAGATGGTTTGGGCGTGTAGAACAAATGAAGGAAAAGACTAACAAAATAAATTAACTGAAAATTTGAGGGAATGACAAGAAAGTTACAGTTGGAAATTACATGGAAGGGAATGATAATTAGAAAAAAATAAATGAAGAAAATGTGAGACTTGTGTTGAGATTGAAATATCTGGACCTCTGTCCTCTCAGCCTATCCCATCAGGGAAAAGGCGCACAAGTATGTATATATGTTTTATTGCAAATTAATTGACTGTTCACTTTTATTTAAATTTAAATCTTAAATATTTTATGAGGGTGCGTCCTCTCCTGTTTTGAAGAGGATAAAAAATTATCTTCGTTATTTATTAGGGCAGCGAAAACTGAATAATTCAAAGCATTTTAGCGATAAAATCTAATATTTAGGAATCTGTTAATCTAGACATTATAATTAATAAGTAAGGTGAAAATAAATTGCCGGTTATTTAAGTCTAAATTATATTTAAAATAACATTTATTCAAAAAAATGTTATCTTCTAAATTTTGTTTAAAATTGAATAAAATATTTTAATAATAAAATATTTTTTTGTTCCACTTCATCTTCTTCAATTTTAATCCTGGGGATTGGTTAGCAGCAAAGCTCTGCATCTCCTCTTCGACTCCGCTCGGTCTTCAGCGATCCTCTTGAGCTCTGTATAGGAGGTGCAGTCCATATCGTGACATATTTGCTCCAGATTCTCCCAGCGAGGACGCCCTATTCTGTTCCACTAAATACATTAATTCCTTGATTGGTTAGCAGCAAAGCTCTGCGTCTCCTCTTCGACTCCCGCTCGGTCTTCAGCGATCCTCTTGAGCTCTGTATAGGAGGTGCAGTCCATATCGTGACATATTTGCTCCAGATTCTCCCAGCGAGGACGCCCTATTTTGTTCCACTAAATACATTAATTCCTTGATTGGTTAGCAGCAAAGCTCTGCGTCTCCTCTTCGACTCCGCTCGGTCTTCAGCGATCCTCTTGAGGTCTGTATAGGAGGTGTAGTCCATATCGTGGCATATTTGCTCCAGATTGTCCCGGCGAGGACGCCCTGTTTTGTTCCACTAAATACATTAATTCCTTGATTGGTTAGCAGCAAAGCTCTGCGTCTCCTCTTCGACTCCGCTCGGTCTTCAGCGATCCTCTTGTGCTCTGTATAGGAGGTTCAGTCCATATCGTGGCATATTTGCTCCAGATTCTCCCGGCGAGGACGCCCTGTTTTGTTCCACTAAATACATTAATTCCTTGATTGGTTAGCAGCAAAGCTCTGCGTCTCCTCTTCGACTCCGCTCGGTCTTCAGCGATCCTCTTGAGCTCTGTATAGGAGGTGCAGTCCATATCGTGACATATTTGCTCCAGATTCTCCCGGCGAGGACGCCCTGTTTTGTTCCACTAAATACATTAATTCCTTGATTGGTTAGCAGCAAAGCTCTGCGTCTCCTCTTCGACTCCGCTCGGTCTTCAGCGATCCTCTTGAGCTCTGTATAGGAGGTGCAGTCCATATCGTGACATATTTGCTCCAGATTCTCCCGGCGAGGACGCCCTGTTTTGTTCCACTAAATACATTAATTCCTTGATTGGTTAGCAGCAAAGCTCTGCGTCTCCTCTTCGACTCCGCTCGGTCTTCAGCGATCCTCTTGAGCTCTGTATAGGAGGTGCGGTCCATATCGTGGCATATTTGCTCCAGATTCTCCCGGCGAGGACGCCCTGTTTTGTTCCACTAAATACATTAATTCCTGCTACGTTTGTTTCTACCTCATATCTCGAGGCTTTCTTCAGGGGGGATGATCTCAGTTTGCTACTTGCTCTGCGATTTAGGTCTGTCAGCTCTTGTCATTATTCCGCATGAATAGAGCTTCGGGTTATAAAGCGGGAGTAAATGTAATTTAATGAATGCTAAATACCCGTAACTATACAAAGGGGGTGCCCAGAGTACGTTGATGCCACCGGAGATGACTATGTAAGCCAATTTTTTATAGTTGTACCCTGCTGTATTAAGGACAAGAAGCTTCAGTACAATAGCTTGTATGCGTCTTCTTCCTCTATTAGATCCCTGATAACTAGCAACAGTTGCTCACCATGTGGCTCTATCTTCCGCTGTTTTCTCCAAGTTATGCCTTCCATTAGCTATGCCTTCCATTAGTGACTCTTGCGCTGACCACCATGCTTCCTTCTACCATCCATCAGCTCGCCAGAGAAGAGTCTGTAGTAAGGCATGCGAGTCACATCTCCAGACCAACGCAGGTAAAACCAATCTGATAAAAAAAGTATAATCAGTATTATGATATAAAAATGTAAATAAGTTTTTTTAATTATGAAAATTGGCATCTTATATTGTAAGTACGAAGATTTGGTAATCAGTAATGATTTTAAAGTTAAAATTATAATTTTAATGTGCATATTTTTACTGTTTTTTACATCTGGTTTCATTAAGTAGGTTTTTTTTATATGTATAAAAATTTAATATGACGAAAGAAAAGTGTATTGTCTATGGATGACATAGTATAAAATATAGTTATTCTTGAAGAATTTAACTAAATATTAAGAAGGGTAGAGGGAAAATATATGTGTCTAATCAACTGGGCCACGGAGGTCGTCTAGTGCAATATATTGGTTAATCAGTAAAGATTTTAAAGTTAAAATTATAATTTTAATGTGCATATTTTTACTGTTTTTTACATCTGATTTCATTAATTAGGTTTTTTTATAAGTATAAAAAATTTAATACGGCCCTGGGGCTACTACTGGTTAGTCAAAAAGGTTTGAAAGCGGAAATGAAAATACATTTTTTTTGGGGGGAAATCACTTTTATTGCTCAGTATAGTCTCCCATAAGATCAATACACTTGGTCCAACGATCTTCCAACTTTGTTGTCTCATCACGGAAGTGACTTTCTGGAAGGCCTGCAAAATACTCCTCTACGACGGCTATAACCTCTTCGTTTGATGAAAAATGCTTTCCACGAAGGAATTTTTTGAGGTGTGAGAACAGCCAGAAGTCAGAGGGAGCTAAATCTGGCGAATAGGGCGGATGCTGCAACAATTTGTACCCCAATTCACTGATTTTCGTGATGGTTTTTTGAGCTGTGTGAGCAGGTGCATTGTCTTGATGAAAAATGATTTTTTTTCTTGTGCAAACCGGGTATTTTTTCACAATTTTTTTCATCCAACTGGTCCAAAAGGTCACAATAATAATCAGAGTTGATTGTTTTACCAGTTTGGAGATAATCTATCTATAAAATTCCTTTTGCATCCCAAAAAACTGACGCTAACACCTTCTTGGCCGATTAGGACACGAACTCGCTTCTGAGCCAAAGTGCCTGGTTCACACCACTTCTTAGCATCTTGTTTTGATTCAGGATCATGGTGATAGACCCAAGTCTCATCCATAGTGATGAATCGACGCAGAAAATCCTTTTTATTCTTTCGAAATTGCTCCAAATGCTGCTCAGAAAGTCGCATTCGAACGTGTTTTTGTTGCATTGTTAGCAAATGCGGCACCCACTGTGCACACAGTTTTTTGAAACCCAAAACTTCAGCCAAAACATGCCATGTTGTTTCATGTGAGATGCCTATGGTGTCAGCTATTACATCCATAGTCGATCGATGATCTTTCAAAACCATATCCTGTATTTTCGCTATGATTTCTGGTGTTGATGCACTTTTTGGACGTCCTGAGCGTGGATCGTCTTCAACGCTTGTACGGCCACGCTTAAACTCCAAAACCCATCGGTGAACGGTTGGAAATGAAGGAGAAGACTCCTTTAATACTTTCACCATCTTTGCATGGATCTCAGTAGCCGATAAACCTTCCAAAACAAAGAGTTTAATCACTGCACGATATACGGCTTTTTCCATTGTAAAAAAATACACTGACACGTCAACTTCAAATGGCTTGTAAACAAAGAATGAATTGACAGATTGAAATGAAATTTTGAGTACGTTCTTATGAAAGATGAAATATTAAAATGGCGTAGAAATTTTGGTTTTTCTACTACTCCATAGATGTCGCTTTCAAAACTTTTTGACTAACCTATTACATGGAGAAAGAGTGTTACTACGGAAGCGCTCTAGAAATTAACTGTCAAACTAAGTTCATGTTATTGAATACAAAAACTGTCTTCCTCGATCTTTACTTGAAACTTATTCTACTTAACTCGAAACTTTATTGCTCGATCACTTCTAGATAAAATGTAAAGTGAAACTTTTCAAATAGAGTATTATGTAGAAACATGATACACGGCTATTTGCATTTCTGAACGTTACCGTTTTATAGGCTCCATCTGAACTGCTCTTTATATCGGGGAAATGGGAAAAGTTTAATAACACTGCGACTTCGGCAGATATCTTCATCTCAAAACGTGCCCGCGGCTCTTCTTTGTGGCAAAGAGGAGGAATCCAAATTCATCTACAACGTTCTTGGAAACTGTATTTCACTTATTACGATGTTGCATCTTTTGGTGACGTATTATTTGCATTTTTGCTATCACACCTTTGTGCAAAGTTAGAATTTAAATAATCGTTTACTATATCAACAGTACCAAAACGGGCAATACATTAAAGTGTTGGTGCCTCCAATAACGTATGGAAGTGAAACGTAGACTTGGCAGAAGAAAGATAAAATTAAGATTAATGCTGTGGAGATGCATGCACTAAGGAATATTTATGGAGTGTCTATAAATTTATTTATTTATTATTTTATTTATTTATCATTACACATGACAAGAAATATACTCAATTTGCGAAAAAACAACAGGTAATTTAATTTGGATATATAAATTTAATGGATCTGGGTTTGTTGCCTTTCATTTGTCGTATCCCCAGTAAACTAGGCTTTTGCCTGTATCTCACTGAGAATATTTAGCATGAAAAAAATAAATCGATACTTCTTTCCAATTTTTGATTACACAAAAACAAAACCCCGTTGCACGCTAAATATATGGTTTATAGGTATTTAAAAGAGGGGCGGAATAAAGACGTTATAAATTGATGTATAGATAAAATGAATGTTTCAAGTACTCGTATATAAAAATAATGTTTCAAGTACTCGTAAGATAAAATGAATGTTTCAAGTACTCGTAAGATAAAATGAATGTTTCAAGTACTCGTAAGATAAAATGAATGTTTCAAGTACTCGTAAGATGAAATGAATTTTTCAAATACTCGTAACATAAAATGAACGTTTCAAGTACTTGTAAGATAAAATTAATGTTTCAAGTATTCGTAAGATAAAATAAATGTTTTAAGTACTCGTAAGATAAAATGAATGTTTCAAGTAATCGTAAGATGAAATGAATGTTTCAAATACTCGTAACATAAAATTAACGTTTCAAGTACTCGTAAGATAAAATTAATGTTTCAAGTATTTGTAAGATAAAATAAATGTTTTAAGTACTCGTAAGATAAAATGAATGTTTCAAGTACTCTTAAGATGAAGAAAGGAGCTTTAAGATGGTTTGAACGTCTAGAGAGAATGAATGTCAAAAGAATGACTAAGCGAATGTTAAGTACAATGTGTGCGTAGAAAAAGTAGACTGATAAAAACATGGTTGAATCAATTGGACTGAATTTTTAAAGAATGTAAAGGGAGAAAAATGAATAATAGAAGATTATGTTGATAAGTAACATATTAATGTGGAGGAGGCGAAAGTTGTGCGATTGGATACAAAAGTTTGGAGATGTGTTCTCTCTGCCTAACCTGCAAGGGGCACGGAGTGATGATATGTATAATGTATTGAAGAGATTAGGGATGAATTTTAAATTAAGGCTGATGTGCTGTGTAAGATGAAAAGGGACGCTCTGAGATGTGTTGAGCAAGTAAAACGAATGGACGAAGAGAACCTGCAGCAATACATCAAATTTTACCGATTGTTAATCTATTATACTTAAGTACTTTGTTAATCTATTATACTTAAGTACTTTGTTAATCTATTATACTTGAGTACTTTGTTAATCTATTATACTTAAGTAAAATTAATAAAAAAAACAACAAAAACGACGCATGGAGTGGAAATCATTTAACCATATTCAAAAATGGGAATCAAAAGGAATCGAATCGACAACCTCCGAGTTTGAACACAGGTGTTTTACCAACTAGGTCATGGAAGTCGTCATATTTATAGAGAAAAGGTTAACATATAATATAATATAATCTAATCTGTTTTCTTCTTTCGCACTGACGCCTGGTATGGAGCAATGCGGGATGTTCGACTTTGAACGACCTCTTATTTTGTTGGTGACATAAAGTTTTGAAAAACTTACATATTATACATACGTCTGTTTCTTTGTTGTTGTGATTTTTTATGTCATTTTGTTAATTTTCAACGTACGTTTTATTATTATTATTATTTTAGAAGGTTTATTGTACTAATATGAATTAAAATTATAAAAAAATACAATATATTCTTGTTTATAGTACTATATCAAATAGAAACTACGTAGCGTATCCTGTGAAGACAAGGGATATTAACAAGGGTACAGCCGATTTTTGGAATTGATTTTGGAAACGTCTCACCCAATTTTATGTTGGACTGTTGATCAGCGTTGAAAGCAACTACTACGAATTGTTTTGCTAGTTATCGAAGTGGAAAGGTTCAAAGGGTAGTTTATAGAGAATCAGAAAATATTAACGCTAGATTCACCAAACAGGGTGTAGGAAACTTAATTTAACAAAAAATATATACTCCGATTAAATTAAAACTTTTTTTTCTGGTTTCGATTTTACCTTTATATTAATCTAAAAAAATATTTTGTTATCCCACTTAGACAACGGTTAGTAAAATGCTACGTTTGGTCAGTGTTACTATATGGAGTGGAATCATGGACCCTCAACGTTGGTAGTATGAACCGAGTGGAAGCATTCGAAAGGTGGATACATCGGAGAATGCTACGGATATCCTGGAAGGATATGGTCAGCCACACAAGGGTTCTTCAAAGAGCCTAAGCTGATAGAAAGTTGCTGACTAATATTAAAATCCGAAAGGTGTCCTATTTGGGTCATGTACTTAGAGGAGAAAAGTACAAATTACTGCACCTGATCATCCAAGGCAAAATAGAGGGTCGAAGAGGTGTTGGCAGGAGGCAAATCTCCTGGCTTCGCAATACTATATACGTGATTGGACTGGTATAAGGAGCATTGGAGATCTTTTTCGGGTTGCTGGGGACAAAAGTGCCTACTCTCAGGTGATAGTTAACGTTGGGGGGACCGGACATGACATTAGGAAGAAAAAGAAGATTCCACTACTAATATTTATCTGCGCTTCACGTGTTTCTATCTCATATCACGAGGCTCTTTTCAAACGGAATGTCCAGACTTGTTATGAAAGCTCTAATAAAAATTATGTATTACTACAGCCGTGTCACCTGGAATAAAAACCGAATGGATAGACTCAAAATCTGTGTTAAGTGTCTAAACTATATTTCAAATAAATAAATAAAGATTTATTGATGGCGACATATGTGTAGTATGTACATACATAAATACATTACAACCCAAGAGGGTGCTAACTTGATCTCCCTGAAATATTTTTACTAGCTAGTTTTACGTTTACTTAAATTGGAAATGAGTAATTTATAATAATAATAAAAATAAAGGGCGATTTGTCATACTGCCGTTTAGAGAACAGATTCTCCTAAAAGTCGATCCAACGCATGACTCGAAAACACTATTATTGATAGAATGAAAATATTAAAAAATAAGTGTGTAAGTCAAGTATTAGATTCAAATGTGTACAATTTTAAAGTACCTAAAGGTGTACAATAAAATATGTTAAAAGGTGTACAAAATGTATTCAAAGGTCTACAATAAAAAAGTACTTAATCTAATGGCCGCAGAAAAGCTACGGCCATTAGATTAGGTACTTTTCCGCATCTGTATATGTTAAGGCGTAAGCCAAACTGGAAATAATGGAAATAAAGGAATGGTACTCACGGGTGTCTTGTTCGATGAAAGGGCGTTGATGACGGGATTTGGAGATCTCGGCTGATCTTCCAGAACTCCTGGAGCGTCGCCGCGGTTGGTAAATTTGTTCGTCTGAGGTTTCTGGTGATGAAGCGTATTGGTTGCTAGTTGAGAACCCATTCGCACTGGTTCGTCGGTGATGAACCGGGCCGCCCGGCGGCTGGCCCGGTCCGAGATGTCCTCCCGCTCGTGTGGTCTATGCGCAAGTGATGGAGACGACCGGAATATGGTCGTCGAGTTCAAACTACCACAGCTGGCGACAATACGATAATTTAACTTGTGAGAATAACCTCGACAAGGCCGGGAGCGATGACGAAACGGCCCGCGCGCGACAGGGGCCGGCGGCGATAACAGAGCGCCCCCACATGACGGGGCCGGCATTCCGCGTCATGCTATGGCGTGAACAGTATACACGTATATTTTTCAGTTCCCCGCTCCTATTTTTTTACGTCGTCCTTTACTGTCCATGCAGTGAGTCTCTGGAATCAGTTACAAACCAATATAAGACTCGCCCCGTCCTTGGTATGCTTAAAGAAGCGACTGAAA
Source organism: Odontocerum albicorne (assembly GCA_949825065.1). Lineage (NCBI taxonomy): Eukaryota > Metazoa > Arthropoda > Insecta > Trichoptera > Odontoceridae > Odontocerum > Odontocerum albicorne. The sequence continues at coordinate 37,358,647 of OX463855.1, forward strand.
AAACTCTTAATTTCTAGTCAGTAAAATAACGTGTTTCATTCCTGATTTTTATTTTCCTTTCCTCTCCACCATCCCTTCCTTTTCTTTTGATTGATGATATTTCACTTTATATGAAAAATAATGTTCGGGTGATTGTCTTATGTCTCTAACACCTAGAGGCAGGCCATTCAACGCCACTGGACCACCAACGGAATAATCAATTGATTCGATGAAAACAAAATCGATCTCAATGATCTACTCCTCTCTAAAGGAATATCTCTCAGACTCAGATTAATATCCAATAACGTTACTTTTACACTTCTGCTATATACAATGCAACCTAACCAACTCATTGCCAGGTAGCAATCTCCTTTAATCAACCAGATATATGTAAAATAAACCATAAGAAAAAAAACAGACTAAAATCCTTTTTCATAAACTTGGATACCACGGAGAATTGACATCGTAGTCCCCGTGCCAGAAAATAAGGGACTTGCCAACTTAGCGTGTTTTCATCCAAAGTTTTTTTTTTTAAATATTCATTTATCATTAATGTTCAAAATTAATGCTAAATTAATGTTCAGTGGCTCACGTGGTGAGGTAAATAATCAGTAAATATTTTAATTAATATGGAGCTATTTTAAAACAATCTCCTTAAGGAACTTTTTAGTAAACACTTCATCTGGTTAAATAAAAAAAAATAACGTTATTTTCTTCAGAAAATAGTTTGAGCTATGCTTTTCTAGCAGAAGTATTATTTTCAAACAAAGCGCAAACGATTACAACTAATTTTTCGCAATAAGTGCGCCCTGTCATAAAAACGTTGAATTTAGATATGTTGGTAGTTTATGAGTTGTTAAGAATCTTTTGATAAGTTTAATTTTTAGAATGCAATTGCTTTTGTTGTAAATTTATCACCCTGTAGTCGTAAATGTCATATTATTTTTTTTTTATTTTCTTAAACTCAAAACGGTATTACAATGTAGATAGAGCAAGGAGGAGCAAGAGGAAGACTAACGAGACAAATGAAATGAACGAAGGATCGAGGAAGAGGTTAACCAAGGAAAATATAATAGAAGATAAAAAAAGATGTTTTAATTGAGGGAAAGGTAAGTAGTATAAGAAACAGAATGCATGTTTAACGAGAGATTTCGTTTGTCTAAACCTTAAATCTCATCGACTCTTTCGTTTCTAAACCTTAAATCTCACCGACTCTTTCGTGACTCTCATCGACTCCTTCGTTTCGTTGACTTTGTTTATTTCAAACTTTTCAAGAAAACTATAAATGTTGAAGTTTCAATGTTCTTTTTTAAAATTGAAGTAGATTCATTGTGCATATGCGTAAGTTTCTTCTCTAGGTTAATTTTCTTTATTTTTGTATGTTAGGTCCTTTAATTCCCTGAGCCTTGACCTATGTAAAGTTGTTTTTTATATGTCCTTCTTTTCGATATTTTTTTATCGATGATTTATGTAAATCTTTTTAATTTCCGTAACAAGTTGTATTTATATTCATGCGCACTCAAAATTCTATGATAATTTGAGGATTACTCTAGTAATATTATTAATGGTCGATAACAGGCCGTACATTGTAATAACATTTAAAAAAGACATATTGGTGTGTACTCAGTTGTGCAAGTGAGGTGAACTTCGGGAACTTAACCAGAATTTCCTGTAAAGGTGGGGGTACATCAAGGATCGGTACTCAGTCCGCTACTGTTCATCTTAGTCATGGACTATTTAACTAACCAGGAAATGAACAGTTTCCTAAAGATCCTGCTATTTGCAGACGATATCGTATTAATAAGTGAAAAACATGAAGACCTGCAAAATAGTCTGGAAAAGTGAAGAAGAATCTTGGAGGACAATGGATTGAGACTGAGCAGAAAGAAAACAGAGTATCCGTATCTACCATTCGAGAACACAAATGCGGTCACTCCCGTAATGCAAATGGATGGAGAAACATTACCAAATTGTGACTCCTTTAAGTATCTTGGGTCACTCATCCATAGCGATGGAGGATGTGCAGCAGATGTTACACATATAATTAGTGTGGGATGGATGAAGTTTAGATCAATGATGGGAGTTCTATGTGATCTGAAAATGCCAGTAAAGTTAAAAGGAAAAGTATACCAAACGATTGTCAGACCCGCATTCATCTATGGCTAATGCTGGATGATGTACAACTCTTACTCTAGGCAACTAGAAACTGCTCAAAGGTGCACGCTAAGATGCTCAGCTGGTGTGTCCCTAAGAGACAAAATAAGAAGCTCACGCATTCGTGTAAGCCTAGGTGTTACAGACATCAACATTAAGATGGAGGAGAGGCGATTGAGATGGTATGGGCACGTTGGACGCAGAGCACCCGATCACATTGTGAACCAGGCAATCTCCATGGATCTTCCTCGAATAACAACCAGAGGAAGACCAAAGAATTCATAGGTGGTGCAAAAAGATAACCTGATGCAGAGGCACGGCCTGGGGGCGTAGTCCGGGACAGAAGAGCATACAGCCTGAGGACGAGGAGAGCGCCGACCCCAACAGTATTCACAGACAGGGAGTTGGGATGGAGCCACGGAGAAGATATTGATGTGTACTCAGTTCGTTCATGATTATTTTTCAATGTCCCTATAATCAGCTAACACAACCCAAAATCCTGCTTCAGTCTCAAGACTGTCGGCTAAGTCAATGGAACTACGAAATACAATGTTTTAATTAATCTTCATAAAAAATGAGATATCTGTGTTTGCGCGTTACACAACAATATATTACCAGTAATGTTGTGAGCGATATTTTTTTCTATTTTCTTTCATTTCCAATTGCACGCCTGACTTCGGTCAATAGAAATTAATCCTGCGATTGACCGTCACAAAATAATGTCGAGTTTATTGGGTAAACTTGATTCTTTGGAAACCTCTGGCTCACCAGACCAGAAAACTTTTAATCAATTTATTTCATCGTTTCTTTCAACAAGCTTTCAATTACATTCAATTCACTTAAATGTTCTATTTCAAGAAAAATATATTTTGGTTCTTTACAATGATAAGGTTGGTTTGGATTATGTGTTATTACACTTTTGTTATGTACAATACAGTCTGCCGGGTTTCTTGACACGTGGCAATTTCTTCAAACCAACCTCTATGGAATCATCTATTTTATTGATGAAAATGTTCAGTTCAGTTCAGTTTGATCCCACCACCACCCAAGTCATAAGGGACAAAAGAAGTCTCCATCCTGCACAATTTATTCAAGAAGAAATAAGTCTTCTTAATTTGTCAGGAATAGCCCAAAAGGACTCCTTCTACGGTGGTAAAACACTTAAGCGTGAAAAAAATAGTAGCAACGGCGGACTTTAAGTCCGACATCACGGTAGAATGAAAATGTCTCGCAACGCAGTTAATATACTCTTACTTGTAGACGGGTTAAAAGTTCTAGAATTCAAACAGTCGTGTTAAGTTGCTAATACATACACAAAAAATAATCAGCATATTTACTACGAATGATTAGCGCTATGGACAAGAAGAAATTGCATATTTTCCTTCACATCCTTAGCTTTTCCTACATCCACACACCTTATCATACAGCTTCTACGATTTCTCTGACTTTCTATGATTTCTTCTTTCAAAATATCATTCACTTGATCAAACCATAATATTCTTGGCCCTGCCACTGAAATTTGCCCTATATGTCAGTTTTGTTATTTTTTCTTCATTCATTCGTTCTACATGCCCAAACCACCTTCAATTTATTCAATGTATTATATTACTTAAGGTTCTAGTGGAAAATAAATTTTCCACTAGAACCTTAAGTAATATAATACATTGAATAAATTTTCTCACGTTAAACTATGATGAAATCTTAACTGCTTAACCGGGTTTAAAAGTATCTTTAAAGAGAGAATTTACTTTATGTTGAAATGCGAGCAGGTTTCAGTGGGTAAAGGCGCTTGGAAAACGTACCAACAACTTCCCTTTTTTGTATTTTGAGAGAACATTTCTGTAACACTCGTTTTATTAAGTTTCCATCGTTTGAAACTGATGCACAAGGCATAGGGCGTTTAGTTTCCAACAACTTTATGAAGACTTTGACTTAAACAACAAACCGTTTAACAAATTCTACTGCTTCCGCTTAAACTTCTAGCATGGAGTGTGCGGAGGCCATGAAATCTCTCCACTCGGCATGATTAGCCGCTTGTCACGTATTTTTATGTTAAAAGGCGGGTGTCGATAAATTTGTTTCATTTATTTATTTAACACTTTTATTGCAAATAAAATATGGCGGACTTATTGCCAGACGACAATCTCTTCCAACCAAACAAAAGTAAATTAAGCAAGTTACATCGTTGCATAAATCCTTCAAATAACTATCCATCCCCACGAAATTCATAAACACAAACGTGAGCCAACGGACCTCACAAAGACGGTCGATAATCCGAACATTATTTTTTTATATAAAGTGAGATATCTAAGCATACCATCTAAGCATGCTCATTTCAAACTCACTCAACACATCTGCGTCAAATTCACATTCATCCCTAATTACTTTATTCCAAAATCTGTCATACATTGTCATTCCACATATTCTTCTAAATGCTTGCATTTCTACAGTATTTAATCCGTTCCTCTCAGTTTTATAATACGTCCACGTTTAACTTCCATACATCAGAGCTGGCACCAAAATACCATTTTATACTATCATCTTGGCAGATTTTGATATACGGATGATGATGATGATATTAATTTGAACTAAAGTTCTATCAAGAAGTAAAAACTTTTCATTATAAATAAATATTATTTGACTGACATCGCAAATGAGATAGTCAATTAGTTAAAAAAACACAGATATTTCACAGCAAGTGTTTGTTCATAATTAAATAACACAAATAACAAACTCGACGATTTCAAGTTGCCAATTTATATTTGAAAATTGTTTGTGTTTGTAAATATTTTGATTATTCATACAATTCGTTAGTCTGACTCAGGAGAATTTATTCAAAGCACTTGTGTAAGTTCATATTTTAAGGAAAGTCTGAGAAATTGAGCGATTAAAATATTCGATCTGCCTAGCGAAGGTAATTTACTATCCAATGAAAAATGCAGGAGATCCAGTACTTCTAAAATGAAAAAATGCAGAAGATCCAGTACTTCTAAAATGAAAAAATGCAGAAGATCCAGTACTTCTAAAATGAAAAAATGCAGAAGATCCAGTACTTCTAAAATGAAAAAATGTACTTATTATAAACAACTTGAATAGGTTATATCAAAGAAAACACTAGTCATATGTTTTAAGGCTTTCGCGGGTCTGCGTATCAGTCTTTCAGAAAATTGTACCACTGGCTTATTACGGCACTGTATTGTATAGCATTGTGTTACACTTTTCTTATATACGATACAACCTGGCGGGCTTATTGTCACATAGCAATCTGTTCCAATCAACCAAAAAATGTTAAAGAGGAATTGAGGGAAATCAGACAGGAATCATTTTAAAAAATCTTAGTTCCAACGAGAATCGAACCCTTAACCTCCGGGATGGAACATAACCATCTTACCAACTAGGCCGCACAGGTTGCCATCATAATCCAAATCATGCGGTACAACATTTTGAACTTTGAAAGAACATATACAAACACTTGACATGATTTTGATGGAATACGTTTTAGCTAGTTTTTCACTTTTTCTTCTTCGTATGCGTGTCGTCTTCACACACAGGTGATCTTCTCCATTCGGTTATATGTGTAGTGTTTGGTATTATATTATAAAGCTCTTGCAAATCTCTAGAGAACAAATACTGTAGACAATCGACAAAATTAAAACTTAAGAATTTATCATTATAACTCCTATGGCCAGAGAGAAACCAGGTAGTCCTATAGCTTGGGTACACACACAAGGAACCTTGATGCACCTTGATACAAAGAAAAATATTAAATGTGTATCTTCCCAAAGAAGAAGATGGCCTTCAAGGTTGTCAAAGTGACAACTGAACTTAAATAAATAAATATAGGTTTATTGACAGCAACATAGTATGTTCAAAATATATTTAAATAACGCTTCTAAAACACATAAATTGCAGATAATACATTAAATACAGAAGCTATCAAAAGGTCTGGGCTCATCTAATAACATCTCCTCGGCCAAGATACACCCTACCAATTAGGGTGAACCCAGCCACGGGGACACCAGATGTTTTTCAGCTCACACCCTTGAACACGTAGAACAAGAATATAAAAAAACACAGAAAGTAAATAGATGACAAAAAATATACATTCAAGAGAGAAGACATTCAAAGGTCCGGGATCCCACAAACATTCCCCCGGCTGAGATACACCCCACCAATGTAGGGCGAGCCCGACCGCAAAGACATCAGGGGGCTTCCATCCAACACCCCCGCATATCTAGATTAAAGAATAAATAAAAAAAAAACAAAAACGTATGGCAGAAAACAGAATAAAAAGTAAACCCACATATACCCCCTCAGGTTAACTGTTAGCAAGAACGAAAAAAAGAAAAGCCTCAAAGGAGTCCAAATTTTACAAAATGACAAATGAAATAGTTGAGACAACATTGAAATAGTTAGGCAGTAATACATTGAAATAGTTAAGCAGTTTTAAAAGAATGAATAAGGAGATAACGCACAAACACGTATGCACAATCCCTGATTCACCACCAGCGAAAAGAGAGAAAAGGAAGAAAGAAAAAAAGAAAAGCAAACAACTTCTGGGTAGGCTTTTATAATCGAGCGAGTGGGCTATAGTACACCACATTAAGGTCTTCCACACCATTCATATATATTTCCTTGACCATTTTGATCGTCTTCTCACCTGGAGCGACGATCAGCCAAAACATTATTTGGTCTTCTAGCTTCACCTGTACCATCACATCTGGTCTCCTTCAGTTTGTAATTTATTGATTCCACTTTGAGATTATTTCTGATACACTAGTTTTATACTTTTTCTATACGAATGACAACCTCCAATCCTTTTATCATGGTCGTCTCTGATGCGTAGTTCTTCCACTCTTATGATTATGTGTGCACAGAGCATTCCACACCGTATAATATCACTAGTCATTTGACAATTTTTACACTCGGCCCTTCATCTTCAGTGGCGTTCTTCTATCACAAGTCGTTTTGGTGACTTGTTTCCACTTAAACCATATGTTTTTAAATGTATTTGTTAAACAATATATCAAGTCGTTTTGGTGACTTGTTTCCACTTAAACCATATGTTTTTAAATGTATTTGTTAAACAATATATCAATTCTAATATCTCTCACAACCTTCGTGGTCAAGTTGGTAAGATGCTTGTCTCCCAAAACGGGGATTGTGAGTTCGATTCCTGTTGGAACCCAGATTTTTTTTAAAGTATTCCAATTTAGTTTTCACTTAAGTCCTCTTTAACATTTTTCTGATTGGTTAGAAGAGATTGCCCACCGGGTTGCACGGTATACAACAAAAGTGTAATACAATACAGTTAAGTATAGTGCAATAAATATCGATAACTTGTTAAACCCAATATTAGTGTACAGTACAGTATAAATAATCTTTATAAATGGTCTTTCAAATTGAGCGTTTTTTTTTAATTCTTGGATAAAACACAGATGGCGTCGCGGAACTTGACTGGGTCTTGTGACATTTATAAAATTGGAGTTGTATACAATACAACAACGCGTTCAAATTGTTGAATTATTTTATTATGTAATCTCCGGAAAATGTGATGTTAATTGGCCACCAAGATCATGTGATCTGACACCGTTGGACTATTTTTTCTGGGATAACATGAAAAGCCAGGTCTATAGTATAAGAATGACCCCCAATCAATTCCTGAGCTGAAGGACGAAATTATTCGCGTTATTGGCGAGTTAGAACCGCAATTATGCCAAAGTGTCATCGAAAATTTTGACAAAAGAGTGAACATCTGTGGTGTTGCAAGAGGTGGACATTTGACGGATATTGTTTTTTTTAGTTTAAATGTCATACAATATAATTTAATAACCAATAAAAAGTTTTTTTGAAATCAAAGCAGATTGTATGTTTTATTAAAGAATTTAAAATTTTTTTTAAAAATAAGCTCAATTTGAAAGACCCTTTATTGGAAGATAAATGTTTTTTTTCCTTTGACGAGTATAATGAAAGACATTTTACAAAGTAGAGAATTAGGGTACAGTGGACTCAAACAGTTTTACATAATTTGACTCGATCTTCTACTGTTTGCCTCCAGTTAAGCTGAACATTAATATATGTAGGTATATATTTTCCAAACAAATATATGTATGTTATTAAACATGCATTTCTAAGTTTTCATTTTAAAAATATTTTTTTGAGCTAAGTGAATTCCGTTCGTACTTATTTAATAAACTTTAAGTTATATATTATTTATAGTTAAGGTATTAACATTGTGGAGGTTTAAAGACATTGTATTTTATTTTATCAAACACTGTTTATTCCACTTTTTATAACGGTATAACCCTACCGGTTTCAAGGTTTTCACCTCATCATCAGAGGACCACAAACAAGAATTGTTATGCTCTCCTGACGATGAGGTGAAAACCTTGAAACCGGCAGATTCATATTGTGATTTAAAGAGGAATAAACAGTGTTTCACTTAATAAATTACAAGGTCTACTGTATCGAAGAATATGTCGAAAATATTATTGAAAAATCAACACATCAAGACTTGGGTGAAAACCTTGAAACCGGTAGGGTTATAGCATTATATTAAATCGAATAAACAGTGGTTTTCTGAACAAATTACAATATTTATTGTTTATAGTTAAGGCATCGACATTGTGGAGGTTTAAAGACACTGAAATTTGTTTTATTAAATACTGTTTATTCCACTTTTGTAACGGTATAACCCTACCGGTTTCAAGGCTTTCACCTCAACAAGACTTGTTTGTGCTCTTCTGATGATTAGGGGAAAGCCTTGAAACCAGTAGGGTTCTACAGTTACAAAAAGTGGAATAAACAATCTTTTAGTTATAAGGCATCCTTTTTTGACATTTGTGTTAGGTGTTAATCTGTTAAATTCGCAAATTTGACAGGTAGATCGCGACTATTTTTTACGTAAATAGACGATCGTAATAACGTTTGCCATCCCTGTTCTATAATAAAATCGAATCTTCATTATTTTCGTTAGGTGTCTCTGGCTAATAATGAATATTAATTTTAGAGATAAAAAATAATTAATAAAAAATAACGTTAAGTAATATAATACGTTGAATAAATTTTCCACTAGAACCTTAAGTAATATAATACATTGAATAAATTTTCTCACGTTAAACCATGATGAAATCTTAACTGCTTAACCGGGTTTAAAAGTATCTTTAAAGAGAGAATTTACTTTATGTTGAAATGCGAGCAGGTTTCAGTGGGTAAAGGCGCTTGGAAAACGTACCAACAACTTCCCTTTTTTGTATTTTGAGAGAACATTTCTGTAACACTCGTTTTATTAAGTTTCCATCGTTTGAAACTGATGCACAAGGCATAGGGCGTTTAGTTTCCAACAACTTTATGAAGACTTTGACTTAAACAACAAACCGTTTAACAAATTCCACTGCTTCCGCTTAAACTTCTAGCATGGAGTGTGCGGAGGCTATGAATTCTCTCCACTCGGCATGATTAGCCGCTTGTCACGTATTTTTATGTTAAAAGGCTGGTGTCGATAAATTTGTTTTATTTATTTATTTATTTAACACTTTTATTGCAAAAACAATCTGGTGGGCTTATTGCCAGGCGGCAATCTCTTCCAGCCAACCATACAAAAGTAAATGGAGCAAGTTATATGGTCGCATAAATCATTCAAATAGCTATCCATCCCCACGAAATCCATAAACACATACGTGAGCATATGCCCACAAAAACCCAAAAAAAGTCGGGCAATCACCCTATAATTGCTTTTCATACAAAAGGAGATTTCATCAATCAAAGGAAAAGAAAAATCAGGAATGAAACACGTTATTTTACTGACTAGAAATTAAGAGGTTTTTTTTGTCGTTTCTTAAAGCATGCCTAGGACGGAGCGAGTCTTATATTGGTTTGTAACTGATTCCAGAGTCGAGAAGAGCGGTGAATAGAAAAGGCCAATATACAATCTCTATTTGAGCGTAGCGCTAATCCATGATTGGAAAGACGCTGAAAATTTTCGGAGAGATGAAAGGGGGGGATCCCGCCAGATTGTATTTGCAATAAAAATGTTAAATAAAAACGTCATAATTCAAGCATAACAAAGCAAAAACTCCAAAAAACATTTTCATCTAGCAGGCTGGCCTATTTGGTACTATCAAATATCAGATACCTTTAAACCTCCAGATTAAATTGTTGTATCAAGTTAACCACGGCCATTGTTAGTTGAACAATATTATACAATACACTCCTGAACTCTCTGAATGCACGTTTTATTATATAAATTGTCATTTCTATTTTAAATTTTTCAACAGTAGAAAATTTTGGGTCTTTCATATAATTTCTAGCATACACGTATAAAATAAACATCAAAATTTTTCAGCTAAAAATACATTTCATTGGAAACGCCCTCTTGTCTAGGCATGACAATTTATGAGTCAAAGAGAACTGTATAGTATATATTTGATGAAATATCAACCCCACAAAGTGTTCTGCAGTCAGCAATTCTCAGTTTAATATAGATGTCATAACTCCTGACAGATCAGTGACACAAAGGTTAAACAAGTCATAACCAACGCCGTTTTATCCCTTTGTGACTTGAACCAAAATTTTCTTCATAGTTTTTTGCATTTTGGAGATAAGTAACTATTTATATTTTACATCAAGAATTATGACAGCATATCAGAATATAGAAAGAGGCTTAACTAAGGTTTATCCACACATCTGCATATGCCCAGATTGAACATGTATCACCGCACGGAAACGCATTGGACTTATGTGCGAAAGATCGTACGGTTCGAACTCCACGCTGCGCTGCTCCCCTCGAATGATAGAAATTTTCTGCCTAGTATTTGGGGATATAAGGATATATGGTAACTTTAATCATATATATTCTTAAAAAAAGGGATAAGATATACCGGTGTGCTCCAATTAATTCACTTCAGTGTGCCATAGGATCCAATACAGTGGAGTGGCCGGTGAGTTTGTTCACTCACTCACTCACTTAAAAAAGAGAAAATGTGAGAAAAACAAAACTCCACGACACATTTTCACTTTCCAGCTGAATCGACGTTGGATTGGCGAGAGGATCCTCAACGACGAGGCTAAGTAACGACGATATTTTCAAAGAAACATATTTATTGAGAAAAAAAAACGCAAAAAACTTACCAAAGGAAAACGAACCACATAGAAACTTTTGTAGATCTTCTGATATACAATAGAATAGCAACACATTTGGCTTTAAGTGTAGTATAATGTGTGTGTGTGTATCCAATGACTTATAATATACAACAAAATAACCTACAAGCGACTTAAAGACTTAAAGGAGACAACAAAATAACCTTCAAGTTCTATCGACATGATTTTGCCTGCTTAGCCCTTCCTTCCCTATGATGTGTAACTAGTACACATTGCTTCTAAAAACTTTAATATCTCTATAAATATAATAAATACTGGGTTCAGATTTTAGGTATTCCTCCGTTATACATTTACGCATTGAATTAAAAAATAATATTAATAATTAGCACTTATCGACCACACCAGATATCTTTTGTGAAAATCGGGAATAAATTCACCAATACAATTAAACGTGTGCCAGTGTGTAACGTTGGTATATTCATTCTAAAAAACCGCTATAGGTGAGGAAACGACGCTATGTTTCACGTCTCCCCCTTACTCTACTTCGGTATATGGGAACGTAAGAAATAGAATCTCAGTTCGCTCGCTTCTCTCGCTTCAATAACTCTCGGGCATCCATTTGAGGTGGTCTCTTCGCCCGTTTTGTGAACGTCGGCCGATGTTTTTTTATGTTTTCAGCGATTAAATTACAATAGTTATCACTTTTGACTTCAAATTTAATTAATTTAAGCGATTACCTATGGATATTCTTACTTTTCCGATTTTAAATCGCTCATTTTTACATGTGTATTGAATACACAGCACCCCGGAACGCGCGGATTTTTTTAGCACGGGAAGGGAAAGGTTAACAATGCCAATTCACCCTTATTATATTTAAGAAAAATTATATTTATACCAACATACCACACCTCATTTTACACATCTTTATTTGCGGTCCAGACGATGCGACATTAAAACGAACTTTTTGATAGTTGAAAACTACTTGAAACAATTGTAAAAAATTGCATGCGTTTAAATATTTCTCTGAATGTCTGTCGAAACCGATCTCATAGCCAGAGCTTCGTTCTTCTGTCTAATTAAAAAGGCCCCGAGTTTAACGTAATTCGAGGATTACGTGAATCAAATGCCAAGTACAGAAACGTAAAGCAGATAACTTAAGTCATACAATTGCTTAAGGAAAGTGAGAAAACTGAGTTACTCGTACATCTCAAGCATTAACACTGTAGAGGTTTCAAGACATTGTAATTTGTTTATTCAAACACGGTTTATTCCACTTCATATAACTCTATAACCCTACCGGTCTCAAGGTTTTCACTTTATTATCAGGGGAGCACAAACAAAACTGAATTATGTTCGAACTGGTACCGATATACACGCTAAATCTAACGATAAAAAAATCGGTTGCAGGTTGTGGGTGGAGGGAAGCAGGAGACAACTTCAGCAAGCAGAAGTTGTACTTCCATCCAAAACCCTTAACCTGATTTTTACCGTTAGAAGCACGTATGTACCAGTTCGAACATAATTCAGTCTTGTTTGTGCTCTCCTGATAATGAGATGAAAACCTTGAAACTGGTAGAATTATACCGTTAGATAAAGTGGAATTAACAGTGTTTGCATTATAAATTAAGGAAAAGATCTAGATATATGTGTGGTGAGTGCAATGTGAGTCTGTGTGTAACATGTTTTGGACCATTTCACGCCAGCAAACACTTTCCACAGTAGAAATATTATTATTGCAGTGTACTTATCGTTATAAATCTTTTCGTCAAAATCCAAAAACATACTTTTATTTGTATAATAGTGTTATAAGAATATTTTTTAATATTACGTGTGTATAGTGTCAGCTAAAAAATGCATCGGCGCACAGTTCAACAGTACTCAGATTCGGGATAATGGTGAGTCATATTTTTATGTAGATACAATATAAATTTATTGACCTAAAACACCGCCGCCTGTGGGACACGCGAAAGATACTCGAGCCATCGCCGTAAAAAGGTTAAACTTATAAGTAAGTCTCGCATAAAGTTAACCTTTCACATTTTTTTAATATTTTGTATAAATGTTAAAATCGTATTCGACTTCGTTACTGGACCTCGTTGTCGAGAATCCCTTCGCCATTCCAACGTCAATTCAATTGGAAAGCGAATCTGTGCTTTAGAGTTTTTCTTTTAAGTGATTGAACCGTTGCACACCGGCAAACTCACCGGCTACACCTATGTACTGGATCCAATAGCACACCAAAATGAGACGATCGAAGCACTCCGGCATGTTTTAAATTTTTTCTAGCAAACGCATTCATTTTAGATTCATTTAACAAGTCATATGGCAATAATCCCTCAAAGTGTTATTATATACAAATAAAGGGTTAAACGTGAGTTCGTCTTTAGCTGTTAGGCGCGATTTGTTTAATAATAGTGGACTCGAGTCTCGGGTTAGAACGCCCTTGAGGAGATTTTGCTCTCTGAACAGCGCTATATTGAATTTTTTTTTTCATTGATAACCAAAAAAATCCTTAAGATCTGCAACGATCTCGAAGCTTTGAGCCTCAAAATTCTGAAATACTTTTAACTACAGATAAATACACATACATGCATACCAACACGCCGTATCCCTATCAGGGTTGGCAGAAAGGAGAGGGTTCCAGAATTTTCTATCACGACATACATATTTCTATCTTCTTCGTCCATATACCTTCTCATACAGCTCATAGGATTCTTCTGACTTTTTAACTTTTCTTCTTTCAAAATATCGTACGCTTAATCCAACCGTACTTTCTTTGGTCTTTTTCTACCACGCCTTTCACTCTGAGATATGTAGACAATCTGTTCTGACGAGATCCGACTCTTGACTCAAGAGGAGAAGAAAAAGATAATGATACATACATACCATCATGCCGTTTCTCTATTGGAGTAGACAGAGTGCAAGACTTTGCTATCTTCTTCTTACCAGTGTCATATCCGGTTACCCCAACGTTGAATATCACCTGAGAGTAGACATATTTGTCCCCGACAGCCCGAAAAAGATCTCCAACGCCCCTTATGCAGTCTAATGACGTATATTGCGGAGCCAGGAGATTTGCCTCCTGCCAACACCTCTTCGGCCTTCTATTTTGCCTTGGATGATCAGGTGCAGTAGTTTGCTATCTTAACATATATATTTTAAATCTTCCTTATCCATACAGCATCTCATACTTAACTCCTGCAATTTCATTATCTTACTTCTTATATTTTCTTTTTTTTTAAATATCGTTCACTTGATCCAACTATACTTTCCTTGATCTTCCTCTTCCACACCTTCCACTCACATTTGCACTCTTCGTTTATTTTGTTTGTCAGTCTTTATTCATTCGTTCCACGCGCCTAAACTATCTCAGATAAATATTTATTTTTATTTAAGGGTGCTAACCTGTTCTGAAAAATCTTATAAAATTTACAGATTATACATAATACACAGAAGAGCAATAACGTAACGTATGAGTACATCCCGTAAAAGAGTCTGAAAGCTCGAAGCCTGAAAGCTCGAAGTCTGCTCGGAAAAGGCTCGCGACGTGCCTAATGTGCCGCGCGGCTGAAATAGATGGTTTATCCCGAAAGGCGGTTTCCTGAACCATCCCGAATCTGAGAGTGATAGTTTTTACATCTCCATTGACTTTTGACACCCACAACGATTTCCAAATACGTGAGTGAAAACCTCACTTACTAGAAAATGTCTCTCAATCTTTGAAGAAAGGTTTCACTTTCATTTTTTTGCTTGTTTGAGGTAAACAAAAAACAAACAATAAAATATAAAAAAAACAAAGGAATTTTTTTTCTTTAACCACAAAAATAAACAAATAACAAGACACGTCTAAATATGATGTGATTAATATATATTTAATTTATTGTCAACTCACTTGATCATAATATAAATAGGCCAAAACCCCGTACGATGGTTGTCGTCAAAGAAAGAATACGAGAATTGAATTTTGAATACAAGAGAGCGAGAGAGGAATACTTAAATTCTCTGCAAAAGTAATTCGAAATTTGAATCTCGGTGGGTCCGTGATAACTGAACGAATTTTAAATACCTAGCTAACAATTTTTGAACCGGTGTTTTTACACTTTTTTCACCTTTTGGGGACGATGTATAAATGATATATATAAACAAATTCTATATTTATGAATATATATTTTCATAAATGTAGAATTTGTTTTACTTCTGTGAATATTTCACGGGTTGCAACTAGTGATACAGTAAGAGTCAAAATGCGTTGTGATATGCAAAAAATAAAGTGTGATTAAAAAATGTGACAGTGTAATATGTTTTTATCAAACACTGTTTATTCCCCTATTTGTAACGGTATAACCCTACCGGTTTCAAGGCTTTCTCCTCATCATCAGGGGAGCACTATTCCTGAGTAGATAGAATATTTTTATGTATTGTGTTTTAGTAGTAGATATGTCAAAATTTCACTGTAAAATCGTCTGGCAATGCGAGACGTGAGTGAGTGACATCTGCTAATATGCTATTTGACTTAACATACGAGTAGTAAAAACGAACACTTATAAATCTAGTGTTATGTTGTTTATGTTGTTTATAGTTAAGGCATTAACGTTGTGGAGGTTTAAAGACATTGTAATTTATTTTTATCAAACACTGTTTATTCCACTTTTTTGTAACAGTATAACCCTACCGGTTTCAAGGCTTTCCCCTCATCTTCAGGGGAGCACAAACAAGACTAAATTATGTTGAATTTAGTCTTGTTTGTGCTCCCCTGAAGATGAGGTAAAAGCCTTGAAACCGGTAGGGTAATACCGTTACAAAAAAGTGGAATAAACAGTGATTGATAAAAATAAATTACAATCTAGTGTTATATTTTTCGAGTTAAAAAAATTTACTACAAAATCAAAGCTCTTATAAAATTCAATCCCTCTGAGCTTAACAAAATAATGACAAAAGAGAATAATTCATCTGTTTCAGTAATAAGGAATTTTTTTGATAAAAATGTTTCGCAACATCCAAGTTTAAATGTCGCTAAACATAAAATATTTAGGTTTCGTTGTCCCCAACGGAAGAAGCCGAGCACACCCGAATAACTTTTTCGACCATTTACGTAAAATCTACGTGTTACGTGATGCCGTGAATAAAAGTACGTGCCTCGAGAAGTTTTCGCCGTACAAGAAAACGCGTGCGAAATACTATTTTGTACAAATTCCAAGAGAGCTAAGCTTCTTTTCTGAGTATTAGCACATATATAAAATTATTCATTTTTATTTTCGTCGAGTTTATTTTGCTAAAATACATTTTGTTGTTTTTATACCACGATGGTTGTAACGTAAAATAAAAACTTCAAAAGCTTAACTCTTTTTGTTTCCTACGTTGATAATCTGTTTATAGTGTGACACATACACATCATCACTCCGTGTTCCTTGTGGAGTAGGCAGAAAGAACAGACGTTTAAACAGTTCCAACCAAACACATTTTCATCAGACAATTATTTCCACATATAAAACTTGAGTAACGAACTGAAATACCGAGCGGAAGGTCGCCGATTCGAATCCCGCGCTGTACTGCTCCCCTCGAATGACACAGGAATTGTTTTCACCTAGTATTCGGAAGTGTTTAGATCAATGACGGGAGTTCTATGTGATCTGAAAATGCCAGTAAAGTAAAAAAAAGGAAAAGTATACCAAACCGACTTAATATGTTATGTTATATATTGTTTCTGCAATACACCAGTCACTTCACTAGGAACAAAAACTCAATGAAGATATTTTTTATGCAATGAAGAATCAATAGCACGCAGGGCCATTGTTGTTCTCCAATGCGTTAAAAAATAAATTCACAACGATGACACATCACGTACTGAAAAAATATCCAAAGACGTTGAAGACTACGCAAAATGGAGACATACAAGTATAAAAGTTATTTATTTAGTAATACACTGTTAATTCCACTTAATTTAACGGTAGAACCCTACCGGTTTCTGGGTTTTCACCTCATCATCAGGGGAGCACAAAAAAGACTTTTGTGATAACCTTGAAAGCGGTAGGGTTATACCCTCAAATCCTCAGTGAGATATAGGCAAAAGCCTAGTTTACTGGGGATACGACAAATGAAAGGCAACAAACCCAGATACATTAAAATTGTATGTCCGAATTAAATTACCTGTTGTTTTATTGCAAATAATGTATATTTCTTGTCATGTGTAATAATAAATAAATAAATAAAATGGAATAAACAGTTTTTGATGAAAAATATCACAATGTAATTATATTGTTTATAGTTAAGACATTAACGTTGTGGAGGTTTAAATATATTGTAATTTGTTTTTTATCAAACACTGTTTATTCCACTTTTTGTAACAGTATAACCCTACCGGTTTCAAGACTTTCACCTGATCATCAGGGGACCGCAAACAAGACTTTTGTTTAACCCTACCGATTTCAAGGCTTCCACCTTATCATCAGGGGAGCACAAACAAGAATCTTGTTTATGCTCTCCTGATGATGAGGTGAAAGCCTTGAAACCGGTAGGGTTATACTGTTACAAAAAGTGGAATAAACAGTGTTTGATAAAAAACAAATGACTTTGTCTTTAAACATCCACAATATTAATGCCTTAACTAAAAATAATAAAGGTAGAGAGAAGTGTTTGACAAGATTATCGTCACTCATCATAACAATCACTACTCTGGCTGGAGTGAAGCGAATAAGAAAAAGAAAGAACTAAGAAACTGCTTTGTTAAATCGCACATAATTTTGCAGTTATTTAGTTCATCAAACAGTATTGTACATGTGTCAAAAGCATGAAAATAATCCACTACAATTATTGGACACAGTCGAGGAATATGTGTGTCTTTGAATTATGTTCACATCGGATGGCCGCGTGAACTGTGATATTGAAAAAACTAGCAATAGGCGATAGAGAGAATGGTGGATTGTGTGTGTTTTCACCAGATCACCAGATTATCTAGATTTTCTTCATTCTTACTATTATTATATTTCAGCATGTTGTCTTAAGTCTTTTCCAGTTCTTGCATGATCGAAACGTTGGGGCGCCTTGCGGGCCATGGGATACGCATCATCCGCCTCGTATAACACATCTCGAAGGCACCTATCGTATTTGTTTCTTTTTTTCTCATCTTCCATGTTTCTACTCCATTCAGTGTTATGGAGAATACTAGAAACCTAACAAGACAAGTTATTTTTAGTATAGATTGGTTAATCCATATATTTGAAAAAATGAAACAATCTAAAAGTCTGTGCAATTACCCTCAACACAGTATTCAGTTTAAAGATAAATATAACTTTGAAGTAGTTGATGACTTTGCCTACCTGAGATCCACCATAACTAAGGAAAATGAAGAACACATAGAGATCAAACGGAGAATTGCGACAGGAACAAACCATTCTTCTCTCTTCTCCCAGTGCTGAAATCAAGAAGTGTCCACAGAAAAAACAAAAATCACCCTATACAAGACCATAATTAGGACAGTAGTGACATACGGGTGCGAAGAGTGGACGATGACAGCAAGATCTGCAGAGATGCTGGACAAATTTGAGAGGAGAGTGCTACGTAAAATTCTGGGGCCCGTGAACGATGGCGAAACCTGAAGAATAAGATAAAATGATGAGCTGTATAACATCTATAAAGCTTCCAGGCTCTCTGTACATGCTAGACTGAGCAGGCTGAGATGGGATGTGCATGTGCAGAGAATGCCATCATCACGGGTACCTAAGAGGATCCTTGAGGAACATCGGGGTGGAAGAATAAATGTCGGTAGACCTAGGCTATGATGGGAGGATGAGGTGAAAAAGGACGCGGTCCATCTTCTACAAGTGACAGATTGGAGGGCCGCGGTGGGAAACAGGAGTTTGAGGCGAGAATTGACGGAGGCCAAAGCCCGATATGAGCTGTAGAGCCATCGAAGAAGAAGTCCATATATTTGTCATACTTGTTATAGCTACCTTTGATATTAAAACTCGTCTTCGGATCTCTGCTTCACATTCTCCATTCCTCGAAAAGACTCGTTGACTTCTTCGTAATCCACAAAAGAATCACTGGATTACTAGAAACCAGAACAAAAAAAGGATATGTGACTTAACAATATTTCCTACAAAACAATCGGATTATTACTAAATTCAAATTGTTTCCCATAAACACATTTCGATGAATCGGCTTCAGAATGAAAATCGGTTTAGGCAAATCCTTGAGAATTGATAAAATTATGTAACGCATTTCTTTACCCTATTTGTCTTTTTCTGTCACAATTTAATTTTCGCGCCAATTCTACGCGGTTCGCGCGCAAATCCGGGAATATTTCAATCACGTGACAGCCGCGCCGAGAATAAAAAGGGGTGCTACACACCACGTGACACTTCCATCTGTCATTCACTGACAGGGTTGTCACTTGTCAGAGTATATCAAAATTTGTCCTAAATAATCTGGCAAATTTTCTTAATGTTACCGTTCTCAAATATTGTTTTATATCCATTACGTATAATTTTAATCAATCTATAAATATTATAATAGTTCATCATTTTTTTTTAGTAATTCAAAAGTTTTCTATGAGTTTTTATTTTTAAGACAATCTAGATTAGAAAGCTGTTAGATTAACATACGGTTTTATTTAAAAATTATTAAATTCATCAACATCTTATTTCGATTTTTTCGAATAAATTATCCTTTCATCACTTACGAGTATTTCTAAGTAACGCTCTGTTTAAAGATATTGACACTATTGAGTCAAACAGTAGACATATTTTTGGCACCGTTGAGCTGCATAATTCTAGTAGTTCTAACTACTAGAGCCAACATCTGGACATATCGTTAAGGATAAGACTTGCTTGGAAAGACTTCACCTTTGTACTCCCCTAAATCCATTCACATGATTTCTTCATAATGATGTGACAAAAGGAGGTTATGATTTTTGGACAGTAATCAAACCTTGGCCTCCGACCTCTGTGACCTGGTGGTAAGACACTTGTCTGCCGATCCGTAGGTTGCGGGTTCGATTCCCGCTGGAACTCAATATTTTTTTAAATAGGATTCCAGTCTGGTTAACACTTAGGGCCTATAAAAACATCTTTCTGGATGGTTGGAAGAGATTTCCACATAAAAATAAACTCGCCAGGTAAAAAAAAACTTCAGGTTGAAAACCTTTGGCGTATTAAATAACTCACAATTCGCGATCGTACGTGTTCGAAATACTACCACACTTGAATGGCAACAATACTCTAGTCGCGCCTAGCATGTGCGAGTATTGTTACTAGACGAACTCTTGAATTAGGCTGAGATTTTTTTAATTCTTTTTTTTGTACCATTATGAATCGAACCTGAAATACAAGTGTCTTACCAACTCGGCCACAAAGATCTTTAGACATTCATTAATAAAATAATTTAACGACAACTGTTATATATTAGTAGAATGTTTGCCTTCTAAGTAGAGATTTAGAGTTCATTTGGTAATGGTGATAAAAAACTTCAACGGTTCCTAATACGGTTTTTCCACTCAACATGCCTTGAAACATCGTTTTGATTTGTTGAACAAACCAACCATTGAAGTTATTTACAGAAAAGATTTACTTTTAAACTGAAACAGTGTTTTTTTCTGTAGCATATCATTACTTTAATGCTAGACTAGCTTAAAAGCGCTGTTTAATAGACTATACAAAAGATGCTTTCTATTGTAAAATTTAGGCTTAGACGTGAGTTTAAATTTATGGCATCATTTGAACCAAATAGGTATATATTACAAATGTAGTACTTACTTTATTTAAATAATTGTTTAAGTGTTATTTTCCTAAGCAATTAAACTCAGTTGATGATATGCAAATTGTGAAATAGAACAATTGGGTGTGGAAAAGTTTACATTTAAAAATAATTTAAGTGATCGTAGGGAAACTGTCAAAAAGTTTTAAATACTAACTATTAGGCATTGTGAATTACGATAAGGTTTTGATTAAGTAAAATTACATTTATTTAAATTTAAGACAAGAAAAAAACTAAGCGTCATTGCTATGTTGAGCAGTTATACTTTCCCGTAATGAAAAATACGCGATTAGCGTTCCTCAACGTACTCTTGTCAATCCTCGTGCATTCTGGTGCCCCCTACTGTTATCTCAGCATCCCCTTGAGACAGTATACCCACTTTGGTAATGACTGACCTATACTAAAGAAAATGTAGCATGGTCCCTGTGACGTTTCACAAATTTGCCCCAATACAACCTTGTAACGACGTTCAGTAATTTAAATTATTTTATCAACTTTAATATAAGCCTCGATTCTAATAAATATCAAGTTATTTAAGTAAATACATTACATAAAACTAACAATAATGACAAATTAATATATCTCGTTACAAATTAGCAAAAATATGCCAGTTTGTTAAAATCAAATAATATTTGGCGACGTTCGTCAAAAGTCATTACGTTAGTCTGGATTGACTAGAGATGGGGTATACGATAATTGGTTTTTCGATTTTTTTTATACATAAAATTAAATGTTCGTAATTAGTATTAATTCATAGTAGATCTTGGCCTATTTAAAGATATATACGAATCATACAATACATTTGAAAGTCAGTATAATAAAAATTAGGAATTAAAACGTCAGTTTAAAGACAAACAATTTTTCGATTTATAAAAAAACGATTCTATTTGTAAAAAAACACGATTTTACACCATCCCTTTGAGACATGACATTTCAAACGTCACAGGGACTATGCTACATTTTCTTGAGTATAGTAAATCTCCTCTATTTCTCTTATCATCCAGATGAATCTTTTCTCTCTTACTACGTGATATTTCCTCACATATGCAGGTGCGGAGAATTACCCAATCCAATGACCGTAACCGCCATTTTGTATTCTTATTCTCGAAATATTTTTATATTTTTAATGTTTTTTATCTTTCAATAATACTGGGTTCAATTTTAGATTAAAAATACTCTTGAAGACGTTCTGATCACCTCAAATGATGCTATATAAATTGTATTACATTAATTTTAATTAATTTATTACAATACTTACATTAATTTTTATTGTTATTATTTTGTAGATAATGTAATTTAAGATTACGTCTTATCGCACAAACTAAACTACTTGTAACACTCACTTCCACATCGTTTTGTAGCACTAAGCACGAAGCGATGCTCCTACCTGTGTGGCCGAGGTCTTATATCTTCTTGTATTTTTCGATTAAAAGAGAGTTTTTAACCCCGTATTAAAAGAGAGTTTTTAACCTGTTCACCGCGTTAAAAATCAAATTCCACGAATCCTGCGCGCGGCACAATTTCAGCGTTTTTTAATTTCCAAGTTTAAACACATATTTTGTTTAGAACCACTGATATTTGATTACAACACCAAGTAAACATGACACTTAAGTAATTTTCTGATAATAAATAATAGTCATTACTCTTAAGGAGACTCATTAAATAAAGGAGATAAACTAAACATTACGTAAAATAAACAAAGGAATGCTACGATCAAATCAATGCTTCATGACACTCACCCAATCAAATGCATATAGCACTAGTAATGTTTATTTACGTAAGAGAGACTTAGTAATGTTTATTTTCGTAAGAGAGACTCATCGCAGGACTCGATCCGCGCGACAGGTCGTTAATGCTGGAAATATTGAGAAACCAAAAAAAATCGGCACTCATAAACTCATAAACTAATATATTATTTGACTAGGTTTTCAGAGATGTCGCTAGAACAACGATTATTTTAAATTTTAGTTCAATTTTTATTCCGGTTTTGTGTCATTTTTTTTAAGTATTTGTGATTTGAAACTTGGATTGTCGTCAGATCACAGGCGTTTGTGCTCCCCGAGGGGGACACGTTAAGTTACAGCTGAAGTTTGATTTCGTTCGTTGTATGTACTCGTAGCTGAATTCTATTTTCACACTGATGTCAAGAGTGACGCCTAGGTTAGTGCAGTGCGGACAGTCCATATTTGAACGACCCGTTTTTTGTTGGTGACATATAATTCTGTGCACTGGTACCTGTTTCTTTGTGATTATTTTTGTTGTAATTTTTTTTATGTATTTTCTTTCTCTTTAACCTATGAAACACTAACCATTTGATAATTTAAACATTGTTTTTTTTATTGTTATAAGACACATTATTTATTTATTTATTTAACACTTTTATTGCAATACAATCTGGCGGGTTTATTGCCAGGTGGCAATCTCTTCCAACCAACCAGACAAAAGTAAATGAAGCAAGTTACGTGGTCGCATAAATCATTCAAATGACTATCCATCCCCACGAAATCCATAAACATACACGCGAGAACACGCCCACGAACCCCACAAAGACGGACAATCACCCGAACATTATTTTTCATATAAAGTGAGATATCATCAATCAAAAGGAAAGGAAAGGATGGTGGAGAGGAAAGGAAAAGAAAAATCAGGAATGAAACACGTTATTTTACTGACTAGAAATTAAGAGTTTTTTCAGTCGCTTCTTAAAGCATGCCAAGGTCGGAGCGAGTCTTATATTGGTTTGTAACTGATTCCAGAGTCTCACTGCATGGACAGTAAAGGACGACGTAAAGAAAGAAGAGCGATGAACTGGAAAGGCCAATAAACAATCTCTGTTTGAGCGTAGCGCTAATCTATGATTGGAAAGACGCTGAAAATTTTCGGCGAGATAAGAGGGTGCGGCGGGACAGTTAAAGATATTATACAAAAGAGACAGTATGTGAATTTGGCGTCTATTTCTAACATTCAACCAGTTCAATGCCTTCTGGTATGAAGTTATATGATCGTACTTTCGTAGGTTGAAAATAAATCTTAGGCACACATTTTGAAGACGCTGTAATTTGTCCAGCTATTCCTCTGTAACATCCAAGTAACATACGTCCGCATAGTCCAGAATCGGAAAGAGCAGAGACTGTACGAGTTAAATTTTGGTTTTAGTTGGTAGGAATCTTGTGCCATTTATAAAAAAAATAACACGTTGAAAAACCCTGCGCTCAATTATCTAATCAGGATTATCGACATTAATACGTAAATGATAAAAATGGGGATTGTCTTTACTAGGGACTTTCCAGGTGTTCCCAAAACAACACCCTTACACATAAACGAAACTCCACCAAAAGCCTGTTACTATCAAATTACGGTAGATCTAAAAAGGTTAATTTCTAGTTCGTCTTCCCTTGGTAAATATTCTGCGATTTCTTATATTTTTTTTTAATATATTCAAAAGAGGCAAGTATATTATCTAATGGCCGCAGTTACCCCCTTTCTAGCTTCACACTCAACTTATATACATTTATTTTGTAATATTTTATATCTACCAATCATGCAGTTCATACTAAGTTTCCTGCTAAATATAATCGTTTTCTTGTATTTTTAGGGGTCTCAGTAAATATAATTTTGTTTTTTTAGGAGTTAACGTATCAACGAAAAGATTCTTAATCATACGCTTCTAAAGAGTCTACATTTACAAAAGATTTAATACTTAGCCTCTTTGTATTCAAAACCTTTAAGGAAATGGCTCTATTGAGTATTTCGAATCTGTGTCTAAGAGATGTTCCTTCGTAAAAGAAAGTAATTTTGAGGTCGATTTCGCCTTTATCGAATAAATTGGTAATTCCGAATCGATCCAATATAACGACAGGGCTTTTGTCATTGCTAGTCCTGTGGCGTGGAATGTTTTGCTTCTAAGGGTTAGAAATATATATGGTTGGCGTATGCACCTTCAGAAAATACTGAAAGACATTTTTTTTTATCATTTTTTTAATATATGTTTGGATACTGTAAAAAAGAGTCCACCAAAAGCCACATGTGTTATTATCGCATCACGGAATATCTACAAATGTGTTACTATCGCATCACTGAAGATCTACAAATGTGTTACTATCGCATCACTGAAGATCTACAATTGTGTTACTATCGCATCACGGAAGATGTACAAATGTGTTACTATCGCATCACGGAAGATCTACAAATGTGTTACTATCGCATCACGGAATATCTACAAATGTGTTACTATCGCATCACAATGTGTTACTATCGCATCACGGAAGATCTACAAATGTGTTACTATCGCATCACGGAAGATCTACAAATGTGTTACTATCGCATCACGGAAGATATACAAATGTGTTAGTATCGCATCACAGAAGATCTACAAATGTTTTACTATCGTATAACGGAAGATCTATGTTACAATGTGTTACATACGCATCACGGAAGATCTACAAATGTATTAGTATCGCATCACGGAAGATCTACAAATGTGTTAGTATCGCATCACGGAAGATCTACAAATGTGTTACTATCGCATCACGGAAGATCTACAAATGTGTTACTATCGCATCACTGAAGATCTACAAATGTGTTACTATCGCATCACTGAAGATCTACAAATGTGTTACTATCGCATCACGGAAGATCTACACATTTTTCTTTGTAGTTCATCTTACCTTGGTAGTTTGTTTTTGCGATTTTCTTAACAAACACGTTTTTCTACACATGTGTAGATATGAGGAAGTGCCTATTCTAATGGCCGTAGCTACCACTGACATATCGTTTAACTTTATTATTAAATATTTATATTGAAATATTTTTAAGTGCTCCCGAGTATGAGCGGCTTGGAGGAGACTGTGCTCTCTAAACGGCGCTGTATAAATCGTTATTTTATTATTATTAAATGAAATAAGACCTCATGTGTTGAGTAACCATATTCATACATTTGATAAATTTTCAGTTGGACATATAATGGATGATATTCTCTGTTTCCATTCCTCACGTCAACTCAGATACACTCTGAAATGATACTAACATTTTCCTTTTTCTTTAAGCATTTTCCACTTTAAGCCTTTTTACAGTGGAATTCTTCAAAATATATAAAATTCATCCGTCACATTTTGTGAAAATACAAGGAAAAGATTTAAACGCTCCAAAGACCTCTTTCCCAAACAGACAGCATCCTTTACTAAAGGGGTCATCCCATATACTTAATAATATTTTTTCGCCTGTATATATATTTGTTTCAACACCTCACCAACTTATCGATCCTGTCTCCAAATGGTCAATCAAGATGTCTACTGAAGCGTTCGTTTGTTCCTGGAACTTGTAGTCGAGAATCCCCTCGCATTAACAACGTCAATTGACTTGGAAAGCGAAGCTGTGACGTGGAGTCCTTCTTCCTTTTGTTTTATCCCCTTTAAGTGAGTGAGCTGCTGCACACCAGCAAACTCACCGGCAATAGTGCTGTACTGGATTCAATGGCACACTGAATTGAGACGATCGGGAACATCGGCATGTATTTTCCTTCTTTTTTACAGAAGTATTAAAGTTGCAAGTACAATTTGCTCAGTACGTCAAAAAAACATTCATAATTATTTATCAAGCGTTATTTAATTACTTAAGTATCTCTATATGCGCTAATTTGTCGAATTTCAGCAATTGGCTTTTGAATGTTTTTTTTTATCATTTAAGGCCTCCGCCACTCATACACATTCACAAGCTCTTTATCGGTCAACGTAGGCAGAGAGAACAGAATCCAAACTTTATTATCTCGACACATATATTTGGCATTTCCTCGTGGTCGTCATCATTAGTAGGCCTCGTAGTCGAAGATCACTTCAATAAACCAACGTCATTTCAGTTGGAAAGCAAAGTTGTGTCATGGGGGTTAACTTTTTTTTGAGTGAGTTAGTCGTTACACACAAGCAAACTCACTGGCCTACCGCTATACTGAATCCGATGGCACACTGAAGTGAAATGGTTGAAACACACCGACATGTTTTCTTTTTTTTTTTTTAAAGAATATATATGACCAAAGTTTCAAGTATTCTTATACTCCCGAATATTAGACGAACCAAATGCCTGTGTAATTCGATGGGAGTAACACAGGATTAAAACCGGCGACCTTCCTTTCCGCTTAGCCACGCATCTGATTTAGTTTGCTTTCAGTAGTGCTGAGTAGTAATGCTTTTAAGAGTCTTATGCGCTACGTCCTTACATTTCTGGTGCTGCCCAGCATGCTTTATTCTGTCTTCTGTCAAAATGTAATGCATACAAAGAAAATGTAACAATACATTACAAGTACCTGGCGATAAGTAATACACATCAGGCTTAAAAAAGAGACTGTAGGCCATAATCGGTTAACTTCGGCTTTGTAGAGCGTCGTCTTTGTCATGCATACACGTGTTCCATCGCTATTTGTCAGTCATGGTCAAGCGTTCTAAGGACAAAGACGACGCTCTACAAAGCTGAAGTTAGCTGATTATGGGAGATAGTCTCTTTCTTAAGCCCGATGTGTATTACTTACCGCCGGGTACTGTACATTTATTTAGCTCCTTTTCACGTCTACATTTCACTTGTATGCATCAAATTTAGTACTAGAATTAAGAAAGTCGCCAATATGTTTATATTTTCAATTAAATACTAGCATCAGAAATAAAAAATATACGAGGGATGAACCCATTGTTCGCACGACTTTCCACCCTCTTCCGAGAGAGGCAAGGGAAAGTAGAGACAGAGAAAGAGAATCTGTCAGCTGTCAAGCGATTCCGAAATGATTTTTTCAGGAAAAACCTTAAGATATATGAATAATATAGTGAAGCCGCCACACGTTTCACCAGCTTGAGCCCTTTAATATTTTATCTGCGAGAGGAATGTATTAAACAATGTGACGTACGAGCGTCGTTACTTGTATTATCTTATTTCTACTTACACTGTGATAAATGAGATGACATTAAAGATGAAATAGACATTATGCGATTATTGACGAGACACTTATATTCTTCATAGCTCTACATCGAGTGGAAATATGGACGGTGAGAAAGACATAAAGAAACAAGATAGACGCTTTCGAGTTGTGGTGCTAGAGGCGGATTCTTCGTGGTTCATGAACCACAAGGTGCACCATCCAAAAATCTTTATCATGCAAGAATTGGAGTTTACCTAAAGATTTTTTCGACAACACACAGGAAAAGAATTCTAACTTATTTTGAGCATATTTGCTAGAAATAATTATGAATGCCTAGAGACGCTGGAAATCAAATGAACAGTCGATAGAAGGCGAGTAAGATAAATTGTCCTGTGAGATAGACGGATCAAATAAAGAAGCTAACAGGATTGTTATTTAGCGCTGTTTTCAACAAGCCCCAGGACAGCATTAATTACATGATTAATAAGATTTTTGAGAACAGTGCTATGTGGAGGACATATCTCTCGAGGAGCGAAAATATTGTATAATACTTTAGGATATGTATCCTAGAGGGAAGAGATGATGATGATTCGTTGATAAATAAAACACGTTTTGGATCGCAATGCGGAAGAAGAGTTCAATTTTATTAGTAACGTAGGTATTTATATATTTTTAGAATGTGCGCGAGAATGCGCTCGCGATATGCCTACGTCTCGTTTCTGTGAATGCAAAACGATTAATTGTTGTATGTAGGTATCATTCAAATACGGAACTAGCGAGACAAGCGTGGTGCGTTCTCTCTCTAGTATGGAATGCGGTCCGCTCGGCTATGGGTTGAATGCCCGGCGGGTGAACTTCGGACTTGCCTATTTAGATTGTCGAGGAGTGCGAAGGTCATCTCATCGTATGTATGAACACCCACAGTATCCGAGTGTGCGACCGCCACAATACCCTTAACAGTCCCACCACCCCTTCTTAGCTCGTCGAAAATTTTCAGCGTCTTTCCGATCATGAACTTGCGCTATGTACAAACAGTGATTGTTTATGCACCTTCCCATTTTACCGATCTTTTATTTTTACGTCGTCCTTCTCTTTCAATGGAGTAATGCTCTGGAACCAGTTGGAAACCAATATTAGACTCGATCCGTACTTGACATATTTTAAGAAGCGACTGAAAAAACTCAAAATTTCTAGTGATATAGCGTGTTTCATTACTCATTTTTATTTCCTCTTCATAATCTCTTATTTTCCCTTTGATGATATCTCACTTTTATATTTATTTATTATTTTTTCCATTTGATTGATGATATCTCACTTTTATATTCATAAGTTTTATAAAAATGAATAATCATTTGAATATTTTTTTACGATCATGTAACTTTCTTTGTTTATTTTTGTCTGGTGGGCTGGAAGGCTATAAGCTCGTTAGATTTTTTTTACAATAAAGTGTTAAATAGATAAAATAAGTCGAGTAAAAAAACTGCTTTACTCAATACTCTTGTATACCTCCGAAATTTAGACAATTTCTTAAACTTTCTTAACTTAATCGAATATAATCCCTTTTAACTCTTCATAAACTTCTCCTTACTAAGAAGTTTAGATCAATGACGGGAGTTCTATGTGATCCGAAAATGCCAGTAAAGTTAAAAGGAAAAGTATACCAAACGATTGTCAGACCCGCACTCCTCTATGGCTCCGAATGCTGGACGATGTATACCTCTTACTCTAGGCAACTAGAAACTGCTGAAATGCGCATGCTAAGATGGTCAGCAGGTGTGTCCCTAAGAGACAAAATAAAAAGCTCACGCATTCGTGGAAGCCTGGGTGTTACAGACATCAACAGCAAGATGGAGGAGAAGCGATTGAGATGGTATGGACACGCTGGACGCAGAGCACCCGATCACATTGTGAACCAGGCAATCTCCATTGATCTTCCTCGAATAACAACTAGAGGAAGACCAAAGAATTCATGGGTGGTGCAAAAAGATAACATGATGCAGAGGCACGGCCTGGGGGACGTAGTCCGGGACAGAAGAGCATACATCCTGAGGACGAGGAGAGCTGACCCCAACAGTCTTCGCAGACAATGAGTTGGGATGGAGCCAGGGAGAGAGATAAACTTCTCCTTACTAACTATTCACTCTATCTTGTGAAACAACTTCAATCCTACCTTTCCAATATAAATTTCACAGTCGCCACTCATCAATCTACGTTCTCCACCAGGCTCATCCCTATGGGTGTCTCCCAAGGCACTATACTTGGACCATATATATATATATATATATATATATATATATATATATATATATATATATATATATATATATATATATATATATATATATATATATATATATATATATATATATATATATATATATATATATATATATATATATATATATATATATATATATATATATATATATATATATATATATATATATATATATATATATATATATATATATATATATATATATATATATATATATATATATATATATATATATATATATATATATATATATATATATATATATATATATATATATATATATATATATATATATATATATATATATATATATATATATATATATATATATATATATATATATATATATATATATATATATATATATATATATATATATATATATATATATATATATATATATATATATATATATATATATATATATATATATATATATATATATATATATAAAGTTTACACCCACGTCATACCTATTCCTCCAAATTGTAAGTTCGCACTCTTACGATGCGGCATGCTACGCGTCCTTACGCAATGTAGATCGAGCTAATCGCCACCTTCAGATTTCTCTCGAGATCCATGAAAAATAATATCATGACAGAAGTCTCAAGATCAATGACACCAAAACTGACGCCATCGTGTTCTCCTGCAAAATCAAGGAAATAGTGTAATCGATGGATGCCTTTATTCATCGGTGGTTGCCTGGTCGAGTGGCGGGACGTGGAAACCCCATCTGAATACTATAATACGGAAGGGTCAAGGGCATCAGAAGTATGAGTTAAATATTTCCCTCTAAATAAAAACCTTTAATAATCCAAAGATGGCAAGGAAATTAAACTTCGAAATCGATTAAAAGGTTTAATCTGAAACCGTCTTTCATCACGCAGAATTTTATTGCTTTTTTAATAGCGACATAAGAATTTATCGCACACAGCATAACATAAACTCAGATGTAAAACAATCTTATAATAACACCAATCGGGAATTGAATCCGCTAGGAAAGGAACCTGGGACACTCTCATGGTTAGCGAGAATGTTAATCGTTACACCACGGCCGTCGACTTTCATTTAATAACATAATTACGATGTATATTCAACAATATAAGATATTACGATGTATATTCAACAATATAAGAAAAAAATATTGTATTGGTATTATAAACATAGACTTTATTCATTTTCAGAAATTTTCCCTAACGGAATTATAAGTTTTTTTTTATATTGGGTGTTAACATAAGTTGTGTCCGTTTTTTTAATTTTGTTATTATAAATAAAATAAAATAATTGTTTTCAATTAATTTAATTTAATAT
This sequence comes from Odontocerum albicorne, assembly GCA_949825065.1. Lineage (NCBI taxonomy): Eukaryota > Metazoa > Arthropoda > Insecta > Trichoptera > Odontoceridae > Odontocerum > Odontocerum albicorne. The sequence goes on from OX463855.1 coordinate 37,390,122, forward strand.
TTTTTTGCAGAATATATAGCTCCGCGTTGAGTGTCTGATTGTGTTTAAGTATCTCGTAGTGGATGATGCCTTGCCAATCCCACCTGATGCAAATCATCGTCTTGCGTGGATGCAAACCTTGTTTCGCTTTGAGCGTTGCTGGTTGACCATAACTCACCCATTCTTTCCGTTTCTTCATATTCACATAAAGGCACCATTTTTCATCACCAGTAATGATGCGGTAAAGGAACCTTTGCTTGTGGCCATGCGTAGCCCGATGACGCGCGAGCAAACTTGCAGAAATTGTCGAACGTTGATTTTTGTTGTTTTCACTCAAAACATGTGGAACCCAAGCGCCGAACTTCTGGACTGTTCCCATTGATTTAAGATGGTGATATACAGTCATGTGACTACAATTCATCTGCTCAGCCAATTCTACGGTGGTTTGAAGGGGCTCTTCACGAATAATATAGTTTAAGCGGTCTCCATCGAAGTGCACTGGAGGTGTCGAAAATGCTCACTTTCGTCTACTTTACATTCCATTTTGAAGGCTTGTAATCAAATAAAATAATATATGTAACGTAAAAGCAAACACAATATCTTGTAGAGCAGAATTTTTTTTTTCGAATGACGTATAACTTTTACTACAATATTTTGTTTTATGAATTAATAATATGGTTTAAGCGGTCCTCATCGAAGTCCACTGGTCGTCCGCAACGCTCCATGTCTTTCAGGTCGAAATTACCGTCATTGAAAAGAAAAAACCATCGACAAACTGTCTTTTCATCATAGCAACTTCACCGTACACTTCGCAAATATCGCGAGCAGCTTTGTCAGCTTTATTCCCTCGATTGAACGCGAACAGAAGGAGGTGTCGAAAATGGTCACTTTTGTCTACTTGACATTCCATTTTGAGGGCTTGTAATCAAATAAAATAATATACTATACGTACCGTTAAAGCAAACACAATATCTTGTAGAGCAGAAAATTTTCTTTTCGAATGATGTATAACTTTTACTATTTTGTTTTACTTTTGGTGCTCATTTTTAAATTTGTAAAAAAACGGACACAACTTATGTTAACACCCAATAATACAATGGTTTACGTAGTGACATTCTGTATATGAAGCTTTCCTCGCTTGCTTTGCCATTAATAGCATCAGCCCCTCTCAAAGGTTCTCAAGAATATTTAAATATCTCCCTGGCCTTAGTATAATTGATATTATCTTTAACAAAGACAGGTTTTGCTTGTTCAGTAACAAAGGATAAGTCTTTATTATTTCAACAAAGATTCCTCTTTGACATGCCTTGCACCAAACAACTTGCAATTCACACAAAGAGATTTCTCAACTTTGCTTTTTACAAACGTTTTCCAAAGTTTCTTTTTTTACCGTTAAGCACAATAATTTTATGTTAAACTATATTTTTCTTTGAATATTTTTATTTATTTTATTTATTTATTTATTATTACACATGACAAGAAATATACACAATTTGAGAAAAAACAACAGGTAATTTGATTTGGACATATAATTTTAATGGATCTGGGTTTGTTGCCTTTCATTTGTCGTATCCCCAGTAAACCAGGCTTTTGCCTGTATCTCACTGAGGATATTTAGCATGAAAAAATAAATCGATACTTCTTTCCGATTTTTGATAACACAAAAAACCCCGTTGCACGCTCTCATATATGCAATACAATGTCAAATTAATATTACACTTTAAATAATCATCTGAGTTTGACCTCGCTATTTCTTCTTACTCGATAATAATGGCCTCCGTGGCCTGGTGGTAAGACACTTGTCTGTCGATCCGGAGGTTGCGGGTTCGATCCCTCGCTGCAACCCAGATTTTTTTAAATAGGATTTGGTTACCCCCCAGGTGCCTATAAAAACATCTTTCTGGTTGGTTGGAAGAGATTGCCACATGGCAATAACCTCGCCAGGTAAAAATAAGATTTATATAAATATTTATACATTAATATTTATACATCAGTCCACAATAATCCACTGCACGATATAGACCTCTCCAAGTTGTTTCCAAGAAATCATGTCCTTTACGTATTGCCCCGTAATCCCTGCTTACTTACGTATTTCGTCCACCCAGCATGCCTGTGGTCTTCTTACAAACCTAGTTCTGACTGCTGGGTACCACTAGATCCCTTCATATTCAACGATGGTCCGTTGTTCTGACAACATACCCAGCCCATTTCCACTTTAGTATTTTTGCAACATCGTTAACGGTCTTTTCTGGTATTATCTAGCATGCACCTATCCATGCTGCGTACTGTTGTCTAAAGCTTTTGTATCATTCGAACAGAAAGAGTTAATGTTTCACATCCATATATCAGTTTGCCTTTTCATAGTCTACGAACGCACTGCAGATTGTAATTTGGTATTCTCGACAACGTTCTACAACTTTTTTTACTACCTGAATGTGGTCCATTGTGCTGTAACCTCCTCTAAATTCATCTTGTTCCCTTAGTCGATTTTCATTCAAAGCGTTTGAAGTTTATTGAAAAATCTTTGTGATCTTTGTAAAAACTATACATAGAGTTGATTGTAAGGTTATATAAGTCGGTAATTCTTAAGATCTTATTTATAATTTAGTCTGACTATCTAAAGTATGGCCGCAGCCACTACCTTTTAATTCTTATACTCATTTTTTATACATTTATTATGTGATATTTTAAATATGTCAATAAAATCCATTTTAATCCCGAGTTAGTGCCCTCTTAAGGAGAGTCTGCTTCATAAACGGCACTATATAAATGTTCCTTTTATTTTTATTATTATTTTAACTTATAGCACGATATTTCTTATTTAACATATAACTGTTTTACAATTGGTTCGACAATAAAACATTATTATTTTCACTTATAGCACGATATTTCTTATCGAATATATCACTGTTTTACAATTGGTTCGACAATAAAACATTATTATTTTCACTTATAGCACGATATTTCTTATCGAATATATCACTGTTTTACAATTGGTTCGACAATAAAACATTATTATTTTCACTTATAGCACGATATTTCTTATCTAATATATCACTGTTTTACAATTGGTTCGACAATAAAACATTATTATTTTCAGTTATAGCACGATATTTCTTATCTAACATATCACTGTTTTACAATTGGTTCGACAGTAAAACATTATTATTTTCACTTATAGCACGATATTTCTTATCTAACATATCACTGTTTTACAATTGGTTCGACAATAAAACATTATTATTTTCACTTATAGCACAATATTTCTTATCTAACATATCACTGTTTTACAATTGGTTCGACAATAAAAAATTATTATTTTCACTTATAGCACGATATTTCTTATCTAACATATCACTGTTTTACAATTGGTTCAACAGTAAAACATTATTATTTTCACTTATAGCACGATATTTCTTATCTAACATATCACTGTTTTACAATTGGTTCGACAATAAAACATTATTATTTTCACTTATAGCACGATATTTCTTATCTAACATATCACTGTTTTACAATTGGTTCGACAGTAAAACATTATTATTTTCACTTATAGCACGATATTTCTTATCTAACATATCACTGTTTTACAATTGGTTCGACAATAAAACATTATTATTTTCACTTATAGCACGATATTTCTTATCTAACATATCACTGTTTTACAATTGGTTCGACAATAAAACATTATTATTTTCACTTATAGCACGATATTTCTTATCTAACATATCACTGTTTTACAATTGGTTCGACAATAAAACATTATTATTTTCACTTATAGCACGATATTTCTTATCTAACATATCACTGTTTTACAATTGGTTCGACAATAAAACATTATTATTTTCACTTATAGCACGATATTTCTTATCTAACATATCACTGTTTTACCATTGGTTCGACAATAAAACATTATTATTTTCACTTATAGCACGATATTTCTTATCTAACATATCACTGTTTTACCATTGGTTCGACAATAAAACATTATTATTTTCACTTATAGCACGATATTTCTTATCTAACATATCACTGTTTTACAATTGGTTCGACAATAAAACATTATTATTTTCACTTATAGCACGATATTTCTTATCTAACATATCACTGTTTTACAATTGGTTCGACAATAAAACATTATTATTTTCACTTATAGCACGATATTTCTTATCTAACATATCACTGTTTTACAATTGGTTCGACAATAAAACATTATTATTTTCACTTAAAGCACGATATTTCTTATCTAACATATCACTGTTTTACAATTGGTTCGACAATAAAACATTATTATTTTCACTTATAGCACGATATTTCTTATCTAACATATCACTGTTTTACAATTGGTTCGACAATAAAACATTATTATTTTCACTTATAGCACGATATTTCTTATCTAACATATCACTGTTTTACAATTGGTTCGACAATAAAACATTATTATTTTCACTTATAGCACGATATTTCTTATCTAACATATCACTGTTTTACAATTGGTTCGACAATAAAACATTATTATTTTCACTTATACCACGATATTTCTTATCTAACATATCACTGTTTTACAATTGGTTCGACAATAAAACATTATTATTTTCACTTATAGCACGATATTTCTTATCTAACATATCACTGTTTTACCATTGGTTCGACAATAAAACATTATTATTTTCACTTATAGCACGATATTTCTTATCTAACATATCACTGTTTTACAATTGGTTCGACAATAAAACATTATTATTTTCACTTATAGCAAGATATTTCTTATCTAACATATCACTGTTTTACAATTGGTTCGACAGTAAAACATTATTATTTTCACTTAAAGCACGATATTTCTTATCAAACATATCACTGTCTTCCAATTGGTTCGACAATAAAACATTATTATTTTCACTTATACCACGATATTTCTTATCGAACATATCACTGTTTCACAATTGGTTCGACAATAAAACATTATGATTTTCACTTATAGCACGATATTTCTTATCTAACATATCACTGTTTTACAATTGGTTCGACAATAAAACATTGGGAACACATAAAAAAGTATGTATCCCGGGTACATGTGTAGTCATTAGTAAAATACATATAATATACAATAATAACAGAGGTACGGTCCCCTATTATCCTTCGTGTGCGGGGAACAGATGATTGAGATATTAACGCTCGGAGTGTTTAAAAATGTTACATTTGCACGCAACCAATTGCTGGCTTAAATCAATATGTTCCAACCAAATAATACTTTATTATTTGAATTGAACAGGAGAAAATTGTGAATACTATTATTTTGGTACATATTTTCTTTTACACAATCAATTATGGAGATTTCTTTGATATATGAGTTAGGTGTTCTATATTGCACATCTGTTCTATTACAACAGAACCTGACGGATTTATTGGTTTGTTGCAATCTCTTCCAACATCCGTTATATGAGTAAAGAAACATTTAATATATTTTATTAAGATTGCAGATAAACGTGTTTCTGTATTGGTATTGGACTATAAAAAACTTTCTATTTATTTATTTATTAACAGTTTTATTGCAAATACAATCTGGCGGGATTATTGGCAAGAGGCAATCTCTTCAAACTAACCCGACAAAAGTAAATGAAGCAAGTTACGTGGTCACATAAATCATTCAAATGACTATCCATCCCCACGAAATCCATAAACACATACGTGAGCACATGCCCACGAACCCTACAAAGACGGACAATCACCCGAACATTATTTTTCATATAAAGTGAGATATCATCAATCAAAAGGAAAGGAAGGGATGGTGGAGAGGAAAGGAGAAGAAAAATCAGGAATGAAACCCGTTATTTTACTGACTAGAAATTAAGAGTTTTTTTTAGTCGCTTCTTAAAGTATGCCAAGGACGGAGCGAGTTTTATATTGGTTTGTAACTGATTCCAAAGTCTGCATGGACAGTAAAGGACGACGTAAAGAAAGAGGAGCGGTGAACTGGAAAGGCCAATAGACAATATATGTTTGAGCGTAGCGCTAATCCATGATTGGAAAGCCGCTGAAAACTTTCGGCGAGATAAGAGGGGGTGGCTGACAGTTAATGATATTATACAATAGAGACAGTATATGAATTTGGCGTCTATTTCTAACATTCAACCAGTTCAATGCCTTCTGGTATGAAGTTATATGATTGTACTTTCTAGGTTTTATAATAAGAATAACTCGATAACCCGGCACTTATAGTAATTCTGGAAGATCTGAATTATTATTTAAATAGTTTTAAATCAAAACATGTCTCGAGGAAATAAAAATATGCTTAAACGAATCACAAATCTCATTTGTTATTTATGATGTATTATGGAACAAGGGGTCAATTTCCAAAATATGTATACCGTATTGAACTGTTACAGAACGCAATTATGTAATGCGACCCCATATTACCAAAGTGTGTCCTAAGTGAGAAAATATTTGGTAAACGATACGTTCGATGTTAGAGAAAATATATGAAAATTGCTATCGTGAATTCCTAAATATGAAAGAGTATACGTTAGTGCCAAGTGATATCCACTTCAAAGGATCTTGTTAATTCTGTCCACATTTTGTAGAATTTGTTAACTAATCTGAGGAGTTGGAGGCGGTAGATCTAAATCGCTAGAGATAGGCATCTGTATTTTATTTTTTAATGCTGCTGCATCTTCCAAACGACAGAGGAACTTCTTGAGAATTGAGAACATTCGACAATGTGACAAGTTTGTTCAGCAAGTATTTTAACACTTCCCTTACTGTGCTAAAAAATCCCGCCAGCCACGTTGTTGGACTCTAAGTGTACAGTAAAAAATGTATGTTTTAAATTAAAATTATGCAAAATCTGCTAGGTTATTTTTTGTAATTAGGTATAAAAATCATTTTATTATGCATTAAAACCTTTTTGGCACACTTCGAAAAATTGTCGATCTAATATAAAATATTAATTTCTGTGGATATTTATAAATGTTTTTATTTCGTAATGACATCATTCAAATCATAGAGGCTTTGATGAGGAATACATAAAGTATGAAAACCCTGCAATCAGTATATTTAGAGAAATAAAATAAAATATAAGGCCTGGTCACCCGCTATCCATCACATATAGGCAAGTGTTAATGTGACATCTGAGGCAGACAATGTAATTTAAGAATTAGTATGTTCTCACATAAAAAATCTCAAACCAAACGGGGAAAATTCTATAACTCTCTTGGAATGGAGAGTTCTTCGTTGTATCTGACTATCCAAATATCTCCATCATGCATTAGTCCATATATGTATTTGTCGTAAGATTCCTCTCTCAAAGCTGTCCAAAATTACAGCAGACTTGACACAGATCATCCATGCTTCACACCCCTTCGATGATACTTCGCCGAATGTCCAAATGGTATATATTCATCATCCTGTTCTTAGCTTATGATTGTGCACCGTTCTCGACTCCCATGATAGACCTTGACGAATTATCTTTATCCATTCCACCACTCGAAGAGCAGTTGTTAAGAGAAGTGCTGTTGCATATTTCACTTGATCGTTCCAACGCATTGGGGTTCGTCCTTTTGTCCGTCATTGTTCCACGCTTCCAGTGAATCAAGTTTATTCCATCTTCAAGTTTACTTAATTTTTTTTCAGAATGTCTCCCTTGAAACAGAATTTAATATGAATTCCTATAGAAATACAATAACGGGTAAAATACAATAATTGAACAAAACACAGATGGCTTCGCGAACTTGCCTGGGTCTTGTGACATTTGAGAAGTGTAATATATGACATTTATAAAAATGGAGTCGTATACAATACAACCACTCATTCAAATTGTTGAATTATTTTATGTATTGTAATCTCCGAAAACGGTGATGTTAATTGACCACCAAGATCATGTGATCTGACATTGTTGGACTATTTTCTCTAGGGTTACATGAAAAGCCAGGTCTATAAGAATGACCCCAATCAATTCCTGAGCTGAAAGACGAAATTATTCACTTTATTGGTGAGTTACAACCCCAATTATGCCAAAATGTCATCTAAAATTTTAACAAAAGAGTGGACATCTGTGAAGCTGCAAGAGGTGAACGTTTGGCAGATATTGGTTTAAATGTCATACATTATACTTTAATGACCAATAAAAAGTTTTTTGAAATCAGAGCAAATTGTGTGTTTTATTCAAGAATTAAAAAAATTAGAATAAAAAAACCGCTGAATTTGATAGACCCTTTTTTATAAATAGACAAACACTAACGTTTCATACATACTATCCGTATCCAGAAAGTAAGTGTACTGAGGCACTCACGACCGGATGTATTTTATTTTCGACATGTTGGCTACACTTCCGTGTAGCCTGACCCTTCCCCTCCGCAACGAGACCGGTTTGAGGTCAGTACGTTGAGAAATGTCGACGCGACAACACGTTTCGTGAAAAATGTCAATCCAATCTCCCGCCAAGTGCGAAATCCGTTATCTCGTTTGGAAGGGAAAACCTCCGGTTGAGGTTTATAATGAGGTGAAAACTGCACATGGTGATAAAGCTATGAATCGTACGAGTGTGTACAAGTGGTGTCGCGAGTTCAAAAACGGTCACGTCACACCTCTTCACCCTCCGCCAAAAAGTTCAAAACCACAATTTCGGCCAAGAAAATCATGGCATCCGTGTTTTGGGACTGTCAAGGCATAATTTTAATTGAATATATGCCTCAAGGGGAGACCATCAACTCTGCAAGATACTGTGAGACCCTAAAAAAATTGCGGAGGGTGATTCAGAACAAGAGGAGAGGCATGCTGACAAAGGGAGTCTGCCTGCTGCACAACAATGCCAGACCACACACGGTCAATGCCACGAAGGAACTGCACGCCTCGTTTAAATGGGATGTCCTGAACCATCCCACGCATTTCCTTGACCTAGCACCTTCAGATTACTATCTCTTTACCTTCCTGACGCTGCACATGGGTGAAAAAAGGTTTTCAACCGACGAGGAGGTAAAGGAGGAGGTGGAGAAGTGGACGGAGGGGTTGGCGGGAAACTACTTCGAGGAAGGCATCAAAAAGTTGATACCCCGTTTCACCACCTGCATTGAGAGGAATGGCGACTATGTCGAAAAATAGCTTACATATGTACTACGGTAACCACGTATTTTTTTTGTTTAAATAAAAAAAATTCTAACCTACAAAAATTCAGTACACTTACTTTCTGGATATGCCTCGTATATGAAATCAAATGCAAATTTATCAAGAAGAATATTCTCTCGATTAAAAAGATTTCGTAACTTTAAAACGAATGTATGGACCGCTGATTCTTGGTGAAAATAAAAGTTGGAGGAAGCAGCGGGAATCTAATTGAGCAATTTTTTTGTGGAACCAGGCGACAGGTGTCCGCCGTCTGCTCGCCTCGCCTCCTGCAGTGAAGTCCGATGAGATTTCAAAATTACCTTTCTTAATCCACTTTTTCATTTACGAATCGAAAAATATACATATTTGAGCTGCTTCTCGAATGCCGAACTAACATTTACAAAGAAGATTCCCTTCAAGGGCGCAGTAGGGATTTGAACTCATTATTCCATAAACATGTATTGTATGTTACTTGGATGTTACAAAGGAACGGCTGGACAAATTACAGCGTCTTCAAAATGTGTGCCTAAGATTCATTTTCAACCTACGAAAGTACGATCATATAACTTCATACCAGAAGGCATTGAACTGGTTGAATGTTAGAAATAGACGCCAAATTCACATACTGTCTCTATTGTATAATATCCTTAACTGTCCCGCCGCCTCCTCGTATCTCGCCGACAATTTTCAGCGTCTTTCCAATCATGGATTAGCGCTACGCTCAAACAGAGATTGTTTTTTGGCCTTTCCAGTTCACCGCTCCTCTTTCTTTACGTCGTTCTTTACTGTCCATGCAGTGAGACTCTGGAATCAGTTACAAACCAATATAAGATTCGCTCCGTCCTTGGCATGCTTTAAGAAGCGACTGAAAAACCTCTTAATTTCTAGTCAGTAAAAAAACGTGTTTCATTCCTGATTTTTCTTTTCCTTTCCTCTCCACCATCCCTTCCTTTCCTTTTGATTGATGATATCTCACTTTATATGAAAAATAATGTTCGGGTGACTGTCCGTCTTTGTGGGGTTCGTGGACATGTGCTCACGTATATGTTTATGGATTTCGTGGGGATGCATAGTCATTTGAATTTATGCGACCACGTAACTTGCTTCATTTACTTTTGTCTGGTTGGTTGGAAGAGATTGCCGCCTGGCAATAAGACCGCCAGATTGTATTTGCAATAAAAGTATTAAATAAATAAATAAATAAATAAAAAACATGCTTGCAATGTATTTCAATTGTTAATTCCAATTTTTTTATCTCATTCATTGTGGTTTTTCAATTAATAATACATAGATTTTTTCACATTTATCTAAGAAAACAATATTTTACGTCGTTATAAAAAAATAGTGTTTTGTAATTTGTTTAATCCGACACCGTTTATTCCACTTTATATAACGGTATAACCCTACCAGTTTCAAAGTTTTCACTTCATCATCAAGGGAGCACAAACAAGACCATGAGTCTTGTTTGTGCTTCCCTGATGATGAGTTACAATGTCTCCAAATGAGTTACAATGAACTACAATGTCTCCATAGTGTTAAGGCCTTAACTATATATATAACAAATAATATTTTTTATGGATATCATAGTATCAAATTATATCAGAAATAAAAAATACTCAGAAGATTATTCAAGAAAATATCAAAGATTTTAAAAAAAATATTAGATTATTCCCAGTTTAGAATATTATTTTATAAACACAATATAATTTATGCAAATCCCAAAAACCACTTCATAAAATGCTAAACCCCGGTAGCCCAACCAGGCCATAGTGAATGCCCTGTGCCCGCACCTTTATGTTTTTTTTTTTGTCCTTCTTCCCGCCGCTCCGCTTAAACAATAACAAGAGAGATAAAGCAATCAGAGCGAGCCATGTTATTACGCTGGCTCGGACAGAACGCTAATAAGCAGGTAGCGTCCCGACTTAACCTATGGGTATAACCGAGGATTAGTGGTACGAAACATTTTTTATAATACCCGGTCGCAATGGGTCTTATAATTTTAAAAGTTTATTTCCTAGTGAGCTGAGTCATGAACATTTATATGGCGTAACTCTTTTGTGAATCAAGAAATCTTTTTTTTTTTTTATTTATTTAATATTTATTTTAAATATTTTGTGTACGTAGAAAAACGTAAAACATCTGGCGGGCTTATTGATGTACATCGATTTCTTTCAACCAACCAATTCATCTTGGACACATTAAACAGTTCAAATCCATGACAGATTTTACAAAAAACTATATATTCCTTTGAATTTATGTACAAAACAAACCAATTACAAATTTATTTCAATAACAAAAAAAATTGATAAAAGGAATTGAAATAACTATTGTCTATCAATAATTAATTACTATTCTCTATCAATAATAAACAAACAAATACCTTTTTATTCTCTTTCAATAATGAACTACTATTATCTAGCAATAAAAAACAAACAAGTAATTATTTTCTATCAATAACGAACTACTATTATATATCAATGATGAACAAACAAATAACTATTCTCTATCAATAATGAATTACTATTCTCTATCAATAATAAACAAACAAATAACTATTCTCTTTCAATAATGAACTACTATTGTCCGTCAATAAAAAACAAATAACTATTGTCTATCAATAACGAATTACTATTATCTATCAATAATGAACAAACAAATGACTATTCTCTATCAACAATGAACAAACGTATAACTATTATCTATCAATAATGGAGGAACTATTATCATTATTGACAACCCAGTTTTAAACATACTTTCAAACATCATTCCATCTGATTTGATTTAGTAGCGCTTACTTTTTCATGAATAATTTTGATAAGTGTTCGAATATATGATAATTTAGTTGTTGTTTATTGTTAAAACAAGTATTGACTACCGCAGAATAGATCTTATAATAGAATATTTAACAAAAAAACACTTTGTTCAACTAATTATTTTAATTTCCTCTACACGTGTTTCTACCTCTCATCCCTAAGTTATCTTCAGGTGAAATTATCTCGGTTTATTATAAGAGCAGTCTTTATATCAAACTGGTGTCATGTTACTATTGGCCACCCACATCAAGTGTGGGTAGGCAATTTACTGAAAGATATCGTTTTCGATAAATTTTTATGTCTGCGAAACAGGTGAATTATTTTTAAACTACTCATATTATATATATTATTTATTTACTATACTATATATTATTTATTTACCATATATTATTTACTATACAATATTTATAAAAAAATGTTTGAATAGAAAAAGAGTACAAGTTCATAACAAATCTATAAACTCATCATGTTGTAAATTCATAGCACTTCTTTACAAATCAAACCCTGTTACTATGTGGTCTTATTTCTTAATAAAAATTATTTATTTATTTTCCCTTAAAACTTCAACTGTCAACTAAAACATCAACATTCTGCATTCATATGTGTTTATTTACGGTCATTTTCTATAATTCCGCAGTATGGGGTGGCCCATGAAAGACTTAAGAAGATACATCGCAGTACTCCATTGTCACCTTGGCAGTGTGCACAGTAGCTCCATCCTGTTAGAATCATACTTCCTGATTAATTATGACCGCTAAACGTAATTTTTTTTCAAGCATTGTCTTATACAGCACCCCGTTCATTCTTTCTGGCTGACCTTCCTCATTTTCAAACAAATAGGTGCCAATAACTCTTTCAGCCATAACACCGCACAAAAAATGCATTTTTGGGGATGCAATTGATGCTGATGTAACTCCTTGGGATTTTCAATACCCCAAAATCAGCAGTTTTGTTTGTTGATGCACCCGTTTAAATGGAAATGGGCCTCATCCCTCATTATCAAGTTGTTCAAAAAATTGTTGTTATCTCAATCTAGGAGTTGTAACCAAATAGCGTACTGCAGGCGCTGCTAAATATTTTTAAATAGCAAAGTTCTGTAATTTGTATAAAAACAAGATTAAAAATGAACAAGTTATAAGATTTTTAAACCCTTCAGTCTTTCAGTGGCCACTCTGTATTATATTACATTACATTACACTTTCTTACCATACTTCATTTATTAAACTCGATTTATAATTTTTTTTTCAGGTCTTTTGCACATCACAGGTTTCCCTTATTCGTACAAGGATGACCTCTGTGGCCTGGTGGTAAGACGCTTGTCTGCCTGCCGATCGGGAGGTTGCGGGTTCAATCCCCGCTGGAATCCAAAGTTTTTTATTTTTTTTAATTCCAGTCTGGTTTTCACTTAGGGCCCATTTAAACAGCTTTCTGGTTGGTTGGAAGAGATTGCCACATGACAATAAACTCAAAAAAAAAATGCGGCCTTGGGGCCGAACACAAGAAGCTAAAAAGACGGTTTTAAACAATGAAAAATTTTAAGACTTGTTTGATAAAGACAATAGTAAAAATGCAAATGTCACACTGAAACATTATGACCAAATTTTTTTTATTAAAGAAGTAAATTATTATACAAACATTTGTCAAGGCTATATCTATATACAAATTTATTACTTAACTAATCTTAATTATATGTTATAATTTATGAACTTATTTAATATTATTTTCCTACATATCATTTTATTTTATTTATTCAATCTTAATATATGAGATCTTAGAAATAATTAACACCTACATACTACTTATAACTAGATAACAATTCTTACACTAATTATTTAGCAAAAACAAGTCCATTCGTTCAGGCTACTTGTATTCCATCACATTCACTCAGACCTTGGTCGTCCCAGCTTATACTGTAGCTGGACTAGTCAGGTAACAGATAATGCTTCGGGAGCTTGTGCTTATAACGGAAGGGTAGGTCGGATTTACTCTCGTAAGCCCCCAGGGCAGCGACTAAGGGATTTCTGGCTTTTATAAAACTTCACGGTCCAAGCGAGGATGTGGTGTTGTAGGGTTTCTTCTCGCTGTTCAGCGTGAAGTCAGGTAAGATTTGTTCTGGGATGGGTGTTAAAAGATATCTTGAATGCCTTGTTCTGCACTCTCTGGAGTTTCAGGTGATCCGTGTTGCTCACACTACCCCAAACGGGTGCAGCATAGGTCAAGATAGGACGAATAAGGGTTTTATAGAGGAGGAGTTTATTTTTGGGGGAAAGGAAGCTGCGTCGATGAAATATCGAACTGATAGCCCCTATGCCCTTGTGACCCTTCTGTCTGATGGTATTCAAATGGGTTTTCCACGTCAGTTGCCGGTCAAGGTGCAGGCCGAGGTATTTAACCACGTCCTGCCACTCAACCAGGCAACCACCGATGATTATGACCAAATGTTACATGTTAAATTATATAAAATTATTTCAAGTATTACACTAAATTCGTGAGATTTTTCCTGAAGGAGCTGAGCGACATATGAAACACGTCTATATGAGGACACACACGGTTAAAAAGTGTGATTGCTCTACCTACCAGAATTTACAAAGGCAAGTTGGTACGACTTATAGGTTGATAGAACAATCTATGAGTGTGTTGTCTGAAATAATTATCCGGAACATACAAACCAAGACTATTCAGGACGGATGGAAGAACTAAATTATCCCTGAGCAAACAAAAAAAGTGGACACCTAATCGATGAAATCTTCCACTCACAACCTATACGACACAACCTAGCGGTATAATTGTCAACTACAAAAATGTTAAACACGTCATTAGTGAAAACCAGAGTAGAACTCACTTTCAAAATCTGCGTACAAACGGGAATCCGGTTTGAATGACAGACGTCTGAATAACTAGACCAAGAGTAGCTTCTTAGTGTATCATATATAACTTTTAAAAGGTTTGAGATCTCTGGTTAACGCATTTGAAATACAGGGTAGAAATAACAAGCTTTATATCTCTGGTTTGTTTTTTCTAACTAGTTTAAAACACCTTAACCTGCGTCTTGTATCAAATTTCATCTCCACCCATCATTACGTGTAATATCTTCATACAATCAGACTTGACCAAATTAGCTGGTTTTTTTGTGTAGGAGAACATAACATTACGAGTTATTTTTATTTTAGAAGTGATTTTATTTCAATACGCGTGTAGTTTTAGGGGTGTCAAGAAATTATACGTGATAAAATTACACAGGGAAAAAACGCACAAATAAAATTAGACACATTCGAAATTTCACACTTTATTCAAAATTTTAGGTACTTATTTATTTTTTTATGTTAAAATTTGATGCTACTTTTATTTGTAACGATTACAAAGTGATAAATATTTTACCAACTTCCATTTATCCTTTACCTTTTAATATTTCATAATACTTACCTTTAATTCGATTAAAATATATTACTATACTAAAGAAAATGTAGCATGGTCTCTAGCGTTTCACAAATTTGTCCCAATACAACCTTGTAACGACATTCAATAATTTTAATTATTTTATCAACTTTAATATAAGCCTCGATTCTAATAAATAGCAAGTTATTTAGGTAAATACATTACATAAAACTAACAATAATGACAAATTAATACATCTTGTTACAAATTAGCAAAAATATGTCAGTTTGTCAAAATCAAATAATATTTGGCGACGTTCGTCAAAAGTCGCTACATTAGTCTGCATTGGCTAGGGATGGGGTATACGGTAATTGAATTTACGATTTCTTATGCATAAAATTAAATGTTCGTAATTAGTATTAATTCATAGTGGATCTTGACCTATTTAAATATACGAGTAGATACAAATCATACAACACATAAGAAAGTCAGTATAATGAAAATTAGGAATTAAAACGTCAGTTTAGAGAAAAACAATTTTATTTAATCATAAAACATACATTTTAGTCGGAATCCGATAAAGGAGCACATTCTAAAGTTTCATCGTCGTTATCAGAATCAGAACTACAACTTTCACTGACATTTATAATGAAGACAAAAGATTTATTGAAAAAATCGATTTTACCCCATCCCTTTGAGATATGACATTTTAAACGTCACAGGGACCATGCTACATTTTCTTGAGTATATTTGATTGTCACATAAAATTTTTAAAAAAATCTTATAGGAACATATTTTATTTTCATTTTACATGAAAATAAAACAATTCAGGAAAAAAAACACAAGTTGGGTTCGAAATAAAGGATCATACAGTATAAGTAAAGTCAATAGTCAAATTATTACAACAGTTACAAACAATGAGATAGATTTAATTGTCAAACATTTAAATATTAAAAAAAACAAATAGGTCACATAAGCTAAACAACGCAAGAAATCTAATTTTCTATTCGAGTCGTAATTGTGTACAATATTTGAAATATTATACAAACGATTTATCGCATATGTTGTTTTAAAATGCATAATTAATTCACTGTTAAATTTTGAATGTGTGAATTTTTTTCTTGCGAAATTTATTCCGAGTGTAATGGTTCCTTGTGTAATTTTTACTATGTCTAATTTGTTACTTGTGTAATTTTTACTATATCTATGTTAATTTGTTCCTTGTGTAATTTTTACCATATCTATGTTAATTTGTTCCTTGTGTAATTTTTACTATATCTATGTTAATTTGTTCCTTGTGTAATTTTTACTATATCTATGTTAATTTGTTCCTTGTGTAATTTTTACCATATCTATGTTAATTCATTCCTTGTGTAATTTTTACTATATCTATGTTAATTTGTTCATTGTGTAATTTTTACTATATCTATGTTAATTTGTTCCCTGTGTAATTTTTACTATATCTATGTTAATTTGTTCCTTGTGTAATTTTTACCATATCTATGTTAATTCATTCCTTGTGTAATTTTTACTATATCTATGTTAATTTGTTCCTTGTGTAATTTTTACTATATCTATGTTAATTTGTTCCTTGTGTAATTTTTACCATATCTATGTTAATTCATTCCTTGTGTAATTTTTACTATATCTATGTTAATTTGTTCCTTGTGTAATTTTTACTATATCTATGTTAATTTGTTCCTTGTGTAATTTTTACTATATCTATGTTAATTTGTTCCTTGTGTAATTTTTACCATATCTATGTTAATTCATTCCTTGTGTAATTTTTACTATATCTATGTTAATTTGTTCCTTGTGTAATTTTTACTATATCTATGTTAATTTGTTCCTTGTGTAATTTTTACCATATCTATGTTAATTCATTCCTTGTGTAATTTTTACTATATCTATGTTAATTTGTTCATTGTGTAATTTTTACTATATCTATGTTAATTTGTTCCCTGTGTAATTTTTACTATATCTATGTTAATTTGTTCCTTGTGTAATTTTTACTATATCTATGTTAATTTGTTCCTTGTGTAATTTTTACTATATCTATGTTAATTTGTTCCTTGTGTAATTTTTACCATATCTATGTTAATTCATTCCTTGTGTAATTTTTATTATATCTATGTTAATTTGTTCATTGTGTAATTTTTACTATATCTATGTTAATTTGTTCCCTGTGTAATTTTTACTATATCTATGTTAATTTGTTCCTTGTGTAATTTTTGCTATATCTATGTTAATTTGTTCCTTGTGTAATTTTTACTATATCTATGTTAATTTGTTCCTTGTGTAATTTTTTCATGAGTAGTTGAATCATGTAACAAGGTTATGTTAAGTCGCTACGCTCAAGAAGAGATTATTTATAAGCTTGCCCAGTTCACCACTCTTCTATTTTACATCGTCCTTTACTGTTCATGTAATCAGACTCTGGAACCAGTTACAAACTAATGTTAGACTCGCTCCGTCTCTGGCATGTTTCAAAAAGTGAGTTTTTCCTTTGATTAATGACATCTAACTTTTATTTTTTTTATGTATATTGTTCATTAATTTCACAATGGGGAATAATGATTTGAATAACTGGACAATTGGTTTTGAAAATACTTAAAAAAATATTCTGACTAAATATTTCGTCTAAAAAAATAAATAATACATTTCTTAGGATTGTGTAAAAATATATATATTTTTAAAATATTTTATTAAAAAAAAAGTAAAATTTATTTCTTATAATTATGGACCAAAATATCAGGCGCAAAATACGTAATCTGAAAAAAAACATTAAAAAAAAATTTGCTCAAATATATACTTTAAAAAATATTTCAGAAAACTAGGGAAAAGGGAAATTTTCTCATAATATCTAGTCTAAAAAGTATAATCAATTTCAAATAACAGGTGAAAATTTTTATTCGCATTTAATATCTAGTTTAAAAAATATCACTTAACTTGCATGATTGAATAAATAAATAAAATTAGTAAAATATTCAACAAAAACCTTTGCAGACTCCTTTTGTTAACTTTAATCAGGGTTTTGGTCAGACAGAAAGGAGTACGTTAAGCTTCCTTGTTTATCTCTGCGGCTTCTGGTCCCGCGAGGCATCAGCAGTGTTAGGATGTCGTGACCACATCTCTGCTGATAGCTTGTAGAGCAGACTTCCCAAATCCCTCTGCAATCCTTTCTTGCCAAATATACTTCCATTGAAACTGGATTCTGTCCAGCAAAGGGAGACGATAATCCTCCTTGTGGTCATATTCCATCATATATGCTTTGTTTAACCGACAAATAAACGGACTCGGTTTCAAAGGATTAATGATACCACTACTCCAAATTCTATATTATCATTCCACTCGTCTCTCGTCGTTTAGAGTTGAGATCGTCTGTTGTACATTTTTATCTCTGTCGTACGTCTGTCGTGTGTTTTTGAATATTTTATCTTGTTTCGAATGTTCTGAACATATGTTTTTGACAATCTTCTTAATATTTTAACACGTGTGTCTACATTTAATCAGTGCTCCTAAGTAAATGACAATACATTATTCAATTCTTTATTTGTAGTGTTAAATTTATCTGCATCTATCAATATCCATACGTTTGGTGATAGAATTTTTCTTTTATATCTGTAACCAGGGGTCTATGATACGATTTCGACTCCAGCTCCAGGATGCTACTACCTTTTTGATAGAGTTTCTAAAACGCTGATTTTAAAAGATAAATTCATTTTGGTTTCTTATATAATTTTGCACCTGATCATCCAAGGCAAAATAGAAGGCCGAAGAGGTATTGGCAAGAGGCGAATCTCTTGGCTCCGCAATATACGTGATTGGACTGGCATAAGGGGCTTTGCAGATCTTTTTCGGACGGCCGGAGATAAAGATGTCTACTCTCAGGTGATATTCAACGTTGATAGGACCTGACATGACACTGGGACTTTCAAAATTTTATCTCTAACGATATTTAGAAATAGCTACTAACTTTGTGCTCTCCTTTATTAATATAAATAACCAAGTACAAACGAAACATTAAGGACAATACTTTGCCTCTGGAGTTGAGTAACCCTGCATCAACATGTGGAAGGTTTCGATTCTACAAAGCAGCTTGCATCTCGTTCTACAAGTGAGCCCGTGTGTTTTCTATATCTCAAGATCTATCCATAAAATTCTAAAAAAAATCCAATTTTTGTTCTATGTAAGCGTTATTCCACTAAAAATAAATCTAAGTTCTTTACCACTATAAAATAAGTTTTCGATAATTACGTAAATCTGCTTGGTGAAGTTTGGTAATATTTGTGGTATACATACATATATTGAACTTAAATATACATATTAATATTAAATAATTTTAAACAATGGCTGTAATTTATTATTACTACTGCTTTTTGTACATCCATGTTAGTTTAAGATAAAGTTTTGTCAATAATTTTAAGTACTTGTATAACTTATCACTTGTTCATTTGTATATAAAATACACTGTTGTGTCGTTAATTAAATTAAATCAAGTATACAATCGGCTTTTAGATATTTTGAACCAAGTATTTCAAATTATTAGATAATTTTCTTGGTTGAAATTATGAGATCAATTTCTATAGAATTCACGCCCACTATTTTTACCGAGAGCATATTCTCTCAGGACGTTAGATCTCCTAACTTAACCAATTTTAACATTACAATCACCAAGGATATTTAATCATTTTTAATGATTCTATGGTTTTCAGAGAAAGAGTTGAAATCACCTGCGTAGATAGTCGGGTGGGAGCACTTTGGTAGGGGTGGAGACGGTCAAAGACTATTTGCGGGCTAATACTAGTATATAGTAAGAATAGTAAGCTCAGATACGATATTTTAAATGGGGGCTTACGAGAGTAAATCCGACCTACCCTTCCGTTATAAGCACAAGCTCCCGAAGCATTATCTGTTGCCTGACTAGTCTACCTACAGTATTAGCTGGGACGACCAAGGACTGAGTGAATGTGATGGAATACAAGTAGCCTGAACGAGTGGACTTGTTCTTGCTAAATAATTAGTGTAAGAATTGTTATCTAGTTATAAGTTGTATGTAAGTGTTAATTTTTTCTAAGATCTCATATATTAAGATTAAATAAATAAAATAAAATGATATGTAGGAAAATAAGATTAAGTAAGTACATAAATGATAACATATAATTAAGATTAGTTAAGTTATAAATTTGTATAAAGGTATAGCCTTGACAAATGTTTGTACAATAATTTACTTTGTTTATTAAAAAATATGAAAAAAAGCGATATTTTAAATTCGTTCTGCCAGTATGGTGATCACACAAGCAAGCTATTATTTTACGTATGATACTATCAGCGGTGGCTGGTCTCGAGGTGCGTTGGTGCGCTGAGCACCAACGCACTAAAGATAATTAAGATAATTAAGGAAATATCTACACGCATTAAAGATAATTAAGGAAATATCTTATCAGTTTGTATTGGTTTGTATTATATTTCCATTATACACTCTACAATCTAAGAAGTTTATTATCACTTGGAAATATATTTTAACCAATCAAAAAAGGATGTGAAGGCAGGCTTAAAAGGGATGTAAAGGCAGCCTTAAAAGGGATGTAAAGGCAGCCTTAAAAGGAAACCTAAATGGAACAAATAAAAATATGTACGAGTAGGTATATGTACACCAACGGGAATTAAACCCGCTTTTAAATTACTTACTGTCAAGCCGTTTCCCTGCTGGGGTAAGCAGAAATGACTGAGCCTCAGTCTTTCTTATCGTGACACACATTTCTCGACCACATCTATACATCTTCTCATATAACTCATAATAATTTTCATTCTTTCAAAATATCATTCAACTGATCTATGTAAACATTCCTTGGTCTTCCTCCAACACGTGTTTCATTCACTGACATTTGCATATATATTTGTTTTATGTTGTTTATAGTTAAGGCATTAACGTTGTGGAGGTTTAAAGACATTGTAATTTATTTTTAACAAACACTGTTTATTCCACTTTTTTGTGACGGTATAACCCTACCGGTTTCAAGGCTTTCACCTCATCTTCAGGGGAGCGCAAACAAGACTAAATGCTGTTCGAACTGGTACCGATATAGACACTTCTATATCGGAAGTGTCAATATCGGTACCAGAAGTGTCTATATCGGTACCAGTTCGAACAGCATTTAGTCTTGTTTGCGCTCCCCTGAAGATGAGGTGAAAGCCTTGAAACCGGTAGGGTTATACCGTCACAAAAAAGTGGAATAAACAGTGTTTGTTAAAAATAAATTACAATGTTTGTTTTATTAATATTTCTTCAATCATTCGTTCCACGTGCACAAACCATCTACGGTTTGTATTTTTCATTTAACTCAAGTCATCAGCCTAAAGTCCACATTCATCTCATATAACTTAATTCCGCATTCTATCATACATTGTCACAACATACATTCTTCTAAGTGCACACATTTTAACAGTTCAGCTATTATTAAATAAATTCATCATGATAAAGGTTCCTTCTCAATAAATTTGATAATATATTATTTATAGTTAAGGCATTAACATTGGGATGGATGAAGTTTAGATCAATGACGGGAGTTCTATGTGATCCGAAAATGCCAGTAAAGTTAAAAGGAAAAGTATACCAAACGATTGTCAGACCCGCACTCCTCTATAGCTCCGAATGCTGGACGATCTATAACTCTTACTCTAGGCAACTAGAAACTGCTGAAATGCGCATGCTAAGATGGTCAGCTGGTGTGCCCCTTAGAGACAAAATAAAAAGCTCACGCATTCGTGGAAGCCTAGGTGTTACAGACATCAACAGCAAAATGGAGGAGAGGCGATTGAGATGGTATGGGCACGTTGGACGCAGAGCACCCGATCACATTGTGAACCAGGCAATCTCCATGGATCTTCCTCGAATAACAACTAGAGGAAGACCAAAGAATTCATAGTGGTGCAAAAAGATAACCTGATTTAGAGGCACGGCCTGGGGGACGTAGTCCGGTACAGAAGAGCATACAACCCGAGGACGAGGAGAGCTGACCCCAACAGTCTTCGCAGACAGTGAGTTAGGATGGAGCCAGGGAGAGGAAGTTAAGGCATTAACATTGTGGAGGTTTAAAGACATTGTAATTTGTTTTATCAAACACTTTTTATTCCCCTATTGTAACGGTATAACCCTACCAGTTTCAAGGCTTTCACCTCATCATGAGGGGAGCACAAACGAGACCGATGATGATGAGGTGAAAGCCTTGAAACCGGTAGGGTTATACAGTTACAAAAAGTGGAATAAACAGTGTTTGATAAAACAAATTACAATTGAAAAATATACATTTAAAAAGAACCCGACCCATATTTTATTAGATTTAACCACAAAATCATGCATTTTAACTACAAAACACTAATAAATTTCTTCACGTGTTTATTTATCATTTAACTGTTTTTCGATATTTCAAATTAATCAAATAACGTGTTTTTAGATAAGGTCTTTTTTTCATATACACGTGTATATTTCAAATAAATAAATATGCATATGTGTTGATGTGTAAATATTTGTGTAAATGCATGTGTATTGTGTAATAGATTAATATTAGTGTGCATTAACAAAATTTTTGATGCACCCTTTAACACGGGCCACCCAGTTAAGTGGGCTTAGTAAATTTTCACTAAAAAATGTAACATTAGCATTTGAATAAAATGTTAACTTTTTGAAATTATATTTTCTCAATTTATACACTGGATTTTTTTTTGTAAAAACTCCTTAAAAATCTAAAGAGAAGAGCTCATTTAATATGTATATCTCTTAAAATAAGACGATGGGGCAGGGGTGCTTAATTTGTATACCCCATCACAATAGCCGCCACGTGAACCGAGCCACTGGAATTGTTGACCACTGAAATAATGAATTTTCCTTAAATTTGTATAATCCTTATTTTCTAAACCCAACAATTTTTCAGCGAGGCTGAACGTCTGTAAAAAATGGTAAAATAATTAGTAAAACGTTTTAGTGAACAAATATCTCTCCAATGATCTCCGTGGCTTAGTTGCAAATGCACCTCTCTTCAGACAGGGGTAACATAAGTTTTTTTTCCATTCTGGTTATAACTTAAGGCTTCTTTAATATATTTTTGATTGGTAAATTTGGTTGGTAAAGGCATTGTCACGTCGTTAAAATAAACCACTAGGTTGTAATGCACACAACGGAAGTGTAATTCAGTACAATAGAATTTAAAGTTTTATCTACAAAACCATACTAGAGGAGAAAACGTATAAATACTTCGTTATATTAAACCGATCTTTCCGAAATTGCGTTAACCAATCGGTGACCAAACTAATATTTACTTCCAATTAGTACTTCGTTGTAAACTAGAATACCGAAATAAAATACCACACGGTAAAACCCTACTTGGTTGTACCGTATACAACGAGCATTTAATACAATATAGACATTATAGTGTCGGGGAAACTTCATGAAAAAAGTACTGCGCGAAGATGGTTAGTCTTTGAAATCGTCTTCGGTACCGCTCAAGAGTTTTATCTTTGTGTTTTATTACACTTTCACGGTATACTGTACAACCTTACGGGTTTAATGCCTAGTGGCAGGACGTGGTTAAATACCTCGGCCTGCACCTTGACCGGCAACTGACGTGGAAAACCCATTTAAATACCATCAGACAGAAGGGTCACAAGGGCATAAGGGCTATCAGTTCGATATTTCATCGACGAAGTTTCCTTTCAGTCAAAAATAAGCTCCTCCTCTATAAAACCCTTATTCGTCCTATCTTGACCTATGCTGCACCCGTTTGGGGTAGTGTGAGCAACACGGATCACCTGAAACTCTAGAGAGTGCAGAACAAGGCATTCAAGATATCTTTTAACACCCATCCCAGAACAAATCTTACCCGACTTCACGCCGAACAACGAGAAGAAACCCTACAACACCACATCCTCGCTTGGACCGTGAAGTTCTATAAAAGTCAACAAAATTACAGCAACAAAAATAAAGCTTACGAGAGTAAATCCGACCTACCCTTCCGTTATAAGCACAAGCTCCCGAAGCATTATCTGTTGCCTGACTAGTCCACCTACAGTATTAGCTGGGACGACCAAGGTCTGAGTGAATGTGATGGAATACAAGTAGCCTGAACGAGTGGACTTGTTTTTGCTAAATAATTAGTGTAAGAATTGTTATCTAGTTATAAGTAGGTGTTAATTATTTCTAAGATCTCATATATTAAGATTGAATAAATAAAATAAAATGATATGTAGGAAAATAAGATTAAGTAAGTTCATAAATAATAACATATCATTAAGATTAGTTAAGTAATAAATGTGTATATAGGTATAGCCTTAACAAATGTTTGTACAATAATTTACTTTGTTTAATAAAAAAAAAAAGGGTTTAATGCCATGTAGTAATTCTTCCGACCAACGAGAAATGTGCTTAACAAGTTTAAAGTGAAAACC
This sequence comes from Odontocerum albicorne, assembly GCA_949825065.1. Lineage (NCBI taxonomy): Eukaryota > Metazoa > Arthropoda > Insecta > Trichoptera > Odontoceridae > Odontocerum > Odontocerum albicorne. The sequence continues at coordinate 37,414,832 of OX463855.1, forward strand.
AGTCTGGAACCCTTATATAGTATAAAGCAACGTGAATCGAATCCGCAATGATCAACTCGGGAATACCAACCAAACAATTAAAAAGGCACTAATAAGTAAATATATATACAAGTGTTATGTAATGATACAATTCTTAAATGAAAATTAAAAATCTTTTATAGCTAACCTACAAGCATTCAAACAAATATTTATTATTATTTATAAAAAAATGGTTACAACGGCACAATGTATCTCCCCAGATACCTACTTACTTTTCTTTGTTCAAAAATATTTCAATTAATAATGTGTCTTGACATATCTCGGTCAAAGATAATTTATATTTTGATTCAGTTAGTGATTCGTCGCGTCGCTGAGATGAGGATCCGGGTCCATAGAAAGAGCATAAATACAAGTAGCTTGGATGCTGGCTTAATGATTAATGGGATCATTCCCGGGTAATCAGAACCAGGATTGAGATGGCACGGAACTGTTTCTTAAAAATATCTGTAATAGATACATCAATCTCAAATGAAGAATACGCATTGTACGTTGTTACACATTTTTAGTCATTATTTATGGCGTGGAAACTTGTATAGTCACCCAAGCTACCACAAAACGCGTTGAAAGATTTGAAATGTTGTGCTTCAAGAGAATGTTAAAGATTTTTTGGGTTGACAAAGTGCGCAACAAAGAAATTCTCAGAAGCATGAAAAAAAGATAAAGAAGAACTTGTGGCGGTCGCCCACTCGGAACACTGTGGGCGTTCATACATACGGTCAATGACCGATGAAATGACCTTCGCATTTCTCGACAAATCTAAATAAACAAGTCCGAAGTTCACACGCCGGCCATTCAACCCATAGCCGAGCGGACCGCATTCCATACTAGAGAGAGAACGCACCACGCTTGTCTCGCCAGTTCCGTATTTGAATGATACCTACATACAACAATTAATCGTTTTGCATTCACAGAAACGAGACGTAGGCATATCGCGACCGCATTCTCGCGCGCATTCTAAAAAGAAATAAATACCTACGTTACTAATAAAATAGGACAGACTCTCTTTCCGCATTGCGATCTAACGTGTTTTATTATTTATCAACAAATCATACTCATCATTTCTTCCCTTAAGGACTAGTTCCTAAAAACTCATTTGCATTAAGAGGAGAAGATAAGAATAATATGTGTATTTATTTAGTTATTTAACACTTGACATTTGTATTTATTGCAGGTGGTAATTTTCTCCAACTAACCAGAAAAAAGTAAATTTAAAAAATGGTATGGTTGCATAAAAAACTATTTAAATGATTACTCCCCTTTATCAAATTCATGAAAAATATATCTGTGGCGTTATGGCAGAAGTTGATCTGTCCATTTTTGTCATTTTGTGTGTATTCTCCCAATTTATAGAAAATATTACTCAACATGTTGTGGCAAAATTTGGTGTGTCAGTCATTATCCAAACAAAATATATATTGTTTGGAAAAGCTTTAAAAATGCTTATTTGTACTGATTTTGACAGCTTATCAAAGTTAATATTGCTTCTCCTGTAAACTAAGGTAAAAAACGGACATATCAACTTATGCCATAACGCCACAGATATATAGGAAGATTTTAAAGTGAGATATCATCAATCTAAGGAAAGGGAGAGAATGGTCGAAAGAAAATAAAAATCAGGAATAAAATTTATTATGTAACTGACTTGAAATTTTATAAGAGGAAATGGGCATTTCATAAGAGGAAACAAGGATGAAATCATCCAAGTCGTAATTTAGAGGAAATTACAAGCAAAACAAAGTGTAGAAAGAATATCAAAATTCTGGCTGAAGAATCTAAAAAAGTGATTCCGATATACTCGTATGTAACACGAAGAAATTATTCAGAGCATCTGTAGACAAAGTTTCAATAGGTATGATGATTTCTAACCTCTAACATAGAGAGGAACATTAAGGAGAAAAACAAGTTGGTGAGTACATTTTTAATATAAATACAGATAACCTTAAAAGTGATTCCGAAATATGTAGCACGAAGAAATTGTTCAGAGCATCTGCAGACAAAGTTAAAATAGCCACGATGATTGCTAACATCTAACGTAGAGAGGAACATAAGGAGAAAAACAAATTGGTGAGTGCATTTTTAATATAAATACAGATAACCTTAAAAGTGATTCCGATATATGTAGCACGAATAAATTGTTCAGAGCATCTGCAGATAAAGTTAAAATAGCCACGATGATTGCTAACATCTAACGTGGAGAGGAACATAAGGAGAAAAACAAGTTGGTGAGTGCATTTTTAATATAAATACATATAACTTTTATATAAAACTTTCCGAATAAATTGTGTAGTAATTTTCATATGCTAATTTAAGTGTCAACTTTCCAACAACCGATATTAAAGAGCAGTCAAAATGGCATCCATTTAGTGATGTGAATTTTAGTTCTTAAATCTCGATTACTAAAAATACTCGTAGGTCAAAGCAAATAAAGTATTATAGTTCAGAATAGATTTTTTCAGTGTTTGAACGTTTTAATAGATATTGATATTATTTTTCATAGTATGCTCTGCGTTGAGCGCTGTGGTCCTCTTGTACGAGTATGTCTTGAAGTTGGCGCACCACCTGTCTCCATCCCTCCCTGGCCCATATTGTATACAGTGCTTAAAGATAATCCTATTAACTCCTTTATTTGTTTCGTCCATATCATATGTCACCTTCCTTTAATTGTCCCAGTCATGACCAGACTTTCAGCATTTTTTCTAGCAACGTTCCCAAAGTACGCTAATATTCTTTATCTGCATGTTGTCGAAAGTTTCCTCCAATCTGAGATTAAGGTTTTGAAGGTGGGTGCACAAAGAACAAAATGTGAAATGTTAATTTATAAAAGAAGGAATGTAGACCTTAGAAATGAACAAATACATAAATTGGATGTTTTAAATAAGATGAAAAATGGAGCTGTAATATGGTGTCGATATGTGAATAGAAGAAATGATGAAAGAATGACCGAGCGACTATACGTGTGAGAAGTGCAAGGTATGCGTGAAAAAAGTAGACCGAGGACCAAATCACATTTTTTAGTTTGTTATATATAATGTATAAACTCGTATTACGTTTGCTCGTTATGTTTGTTACATATAATGTATAGAGTCGTATTACATTTACTCGTTATGTTTGTTATATATAATGTGTATACTTGTATTACATTTACTCGTTATATTTGTTATATATAATGTGTATACTTGTATTACATTTACTCGTTATGTTTGTTACATATAATGTATAGAGTCGTATTACATTTACTCGTTATGTTTGTTACATATAATGTATATCTCGTATTACATTTACTCGTTATGTTTGTTATAGATAATGTATATACTTGTAAAACATTCACTCGTTATGTTTGTTATATATAATATATATATATACTAGCATTACATTTACTGGTTATGTTTTTTATTTTATTTTATACGTGACAAGAAATATACCTTATTTGCGAAAAAAAAACAGCAGGTAATTTAATTCGGCCACACAATTTTAATAGATCTGGGTTTGTTGCCTTTCATTTGTCGTGTCTCCAGTAAACTAGGCTTTTGCCTGTATCTCACTGAGGACAACCTCACTGAGGATATAATGTATATTCTCGTAATAAATTTACTCGTTATGTTTGTTACATATAATGTATATACTCGTATTACATTTACTCGTTATGTTTATTACATATAATGCATATACTCGTATTACATTTCCTCGTTATGGTTGTTACATATACTGTATATACTCGTATTACATTTACTCGTTATGTTTGTTACATATAATGTATATACTTGTATCACATTGTTACATATAATGTATATACTCGTACGAGTATTACATTTACTCGTTATGTTTGTTACATATAATGTACATACTCGAACGAGTATTACATTTACTCGTTATGTTTGTTACATATAATTTATTGAGTTGTATTACATTTACTCGTTATATTGGTTCTATATAATGTTTATACTCGTATTACATTTACTCGTTGTTTGTTATATATAATGTATATGATTTACTCGTATTACATTTACTCGTTATGTTTGTTATATACCATATAATGTATATGCTCGTATTACATTTACTCGTCATGAATTTTTTTTAAAACTGAATAATAAAAACAAAATCGTGTTTTAATAAAAAAAACTCAGTTCCATTTTGTGTGAGAATAATTCACACAGCATCCCCTTTTTAATAGCGGAAATTATTCCGCCGTATTTCATCTGCAAAGCACTTTGACCTCCAAATTTAATTTATTTAAGGAATTAATTCGTTTTACAAATTAATTTATTTTAACTGGTGGCCTCATTTTGAATGTTGAAAATTTTATTTAACGCAAAGGAGTTAATCCCACGTAATAAAATTCTCAAAATTAAGCGATTCATTTTTACATTGCAACTTTACGGATCTTCAAACGACTTTGAAAATAATATTAAATTATTAATTTTTGGCTTATGTTAATATATTTTAGGACGTGGTTTACCTTTACAAAATAATATCCGTGTTTAACACATTAAAAAAAATACAAAATTATTCATGATTAACGTAAATAAAATAAATATGTCCTATTATCTGGATAACGGTGTGTCCCAATAATATATATTATGGATGGCGTGTGCAACTTAAATAAACCCTTGAAGACAACCCTTTTTGGGAGGTCTTATCAAAATTTATTATGTTATATGAACACAACACCACCTTTAACATGAACCCTTATAAAATAAAATAATGAAAATTGATATTTTTTAACTTGCCTGTTATTCTTAGATGAATTAACATGCATGTTCCTTCTTAGTAAGTTGTTAGCTGAATCGAAATAAATTTGCTAAGCTTGGCAACACTACCTTAGTGGATCATTTTCTCAGTATTTGGATAGAAACTGCAATATCCCTGCAAACCACCAAACTCCTAGCAGAAGAACCTCCCCTTTTGAAACTATTCCAATCTAAGGTGTCACTAAACACTCTTGTTACATAACAACTGTGTATTTTACTAACTAACCACATCCACACAAGTTGGTAATTAGTTGGTAACTGATACAGAAATATAATTTATTTTACACTCGAACAGTGTGCATGTGGAATATCTATATAAAGCACATTAAATTAAAGACGTAAGCTGTGAGAAAGCAGATTAAAAACTATGTCAATAATATTTAAACTGTACACGAATTTAGTTGTTACAGAACAAATTTGAGAGGTGCGGAGAGTTTTTAGCTACAATGTAATATCTACTAACCAATCTAGCAAGAGTTACTAAGTGCTGAATGAAAGGTTACAATAATAATGATAAAATGACAATTTATACAGTGCCGTTAACCTTTCCCTTCCGGTGCTAAAAAAATCGCGCGTTCCGGTGCTGTGTATTCACATCAATACACATGTAAAAATTAGCAATTCAAAGTTAGAATATTCATAGCCAATCGCTTAAATTAATTAAATTTGAAGTAAAAAATGATAATAATTGAAATTTAATTGCTGAAAACATGAAAAAACATCGGCCGACGTTCACAAAATGGACGCAGAGACCACCTCGTATGAATGCCCGCGAGCTACTGAGACGGAACTCGGAACACTAACGCTGCGTATGTTATACCTCGAAGGAAGAAACCATTGCGAACTGAGATTATATTTCTTGCGTTCCCATATACCGAAGCAGAGTGAGACGTGAATAATGTCGCTTCCTTAACCATAGCGGTTTTTTTGGAATGAATATACCTACGTCACACACTGGCACACGTTTGATTGTATTTGTGAATTTATTCCCGATTTTCACAAAATATCTCTGATGTGGCCGATAAGTGCTAATTATTATTAATGTTATTTTTTCATTCAATGTGTAAATGTATTACAGAGAAATACGTAAAATGTGAACGCAGTATTTATTATATTTATAGAGATATTAAAGTTTTTAGAAGCAATGTGTACTAGTTACACATCACAGGACAGGAAGGGTTAATATAGCAGACTCTCTTCAAGGGCGTTTAAAAATGTGCAAGGATGTATTATACAACACAAGCACATTATGTTACTATCTACACATGATATTTACCTAATAATATTACTAATGCCAAGATAATGTAGTGCTTCAGAGATGTTTGCTCAGGGTCGTTTGTCAGGTTTTAATGCACTTATAAGCTACAATAGTAATTAAAAAAACATACAATAAATATTAAAATTTTCACTTAGGATAAGGTAAAAATATTGAATTTAGGTTAAAAGTAGAATTGGGAAAGTAATCTTTTGCCACGTTGCCAAAATGAGCTAAGTTAGATTTACAATACAAATATATATACTCGTATATATGATATAAATCGACGGAAAGTGGGCACAGGATAGACCGAAGAAAGAATAGATTAAATAGTAAGATACATTTTAGACGAGAGATTCTTGAACATCTTTGAAAGAAGAATTATGTGGAGGACTTATGGGCCAGTGTAAGAAAGTAAATTTTGCCAAATCAAATACAACCAGAAATCGTATGACCTCTTCCAGATATTTATGGGCAACCTATCTCTTAACTCGGAAGACTCCATGTTAAGTAAGAATGGATAATGGCAGAGCGCCGAGGTATATTTTGGGCAGCAAACTTGAAGGTCTTTAATATGTTTGGGATGCCAATATTTTTACGAGTGTCTGGTGTTACTGAGAATGCAAGAGTAACCTGGGCATCCAACTGAAGAAGCTTTGCAAAAGATAGGTGAAAATCAAAAATTTTCTTTGAGGGGTTTAAGACTGACCCGTAGTTGTAAAGCCAGTAACGTGACTAAAATATATTTTAGATGAGGGAAAGGTAAAAAGAATAAAAAACTAGCAAGTTGCCAGTACTTTAACTGAAAATTTTGAATGCTGCAAAACTATCATTTGACGCCACTAAATCGGAGTAGGCAATCGAGACAAAGATGAACCGATATAATAAGGCTGAGTGAAGACTCCTTCGGAAATTATTGACTTGATTTTTTTAAACGCAGTACCTTGAAATGTCTCAACTATCTTACTTCCCATTTGTCATTATGTAAAATTTGGACTCCTTTGAGGCTTTTCTTTTCTTTTTTTTTTCTCGCTCTTGCTGACAGTTAACCTGAGGTGGTATATGTGGGTTTACTTTTTATTTTGTTTTCTGCCATACGTATTTATTTTTTTCTTTTTTTTTCTATCTATTCTTTAATCTAGATATGCGGGGGTGTGAGATGGAAGCCCCCTGATGCCCTTGCGGTTGGGCTCGCCCTACATTGGTGGGGTGTATCTCGGCCGGGGGAATGTTTGTGGGATCAGCCCGGACCTTTTAGTGTCTTCTCTCTTGAATGTATTTTTTTGTCATCTATTTATTTTCTGTGTTTATTATTTTTTTTTATATATTCTTGTTCTACGTGTTCAAGGGTGTGGGATGAAAAACATCTGGTGTCCCCGTGGCTGGGTTCGCCCTATATTGGTGGGGTGTATCTTCGCCGAGGGTATGCTATTAGATGAGCCCAGACCTTTTGATAGCTTCTGTATTTAATGTATTATCTGCAATTTATGTGTTTTAGAAGTGTTATTTAAATATAATCTGTACGTACTATGTTGCTATCAATAAACCTATTATTTATTTTATTTATTTAAATGTGATCTGCAAATTAAACCAAATGATCACAAAAATTTAAACAAGGTGATGGGACAATACTGAAGCTAAAGAGTTTGGCATTAAAGCTCCCATGGTTAAAGATACAATTAAATGGTCCAATAGCTTAGGTACACACACGCGAACCCGAAGCGCGGCCTGATACATGGTAAAAATTTAAATCTCAAAGAGGATAACGATCATCGTTGTTGCAAGTTGACAACTGGGCCGCTAAGCAGGCTTTGAGAATCGTGTCAGGGGTCGTTATTGACAAGGGATGAAGGAGGAGTTTACCTATACTGTGGGCTGATGAAACTACAACGAAATTTATGAGTTTAAATTAAATAACACAACACAAATGTAAGTAAAAAAGTGTAGATATGTTCTCTCTGCCTACCCAGAAGAGTGTGTTTTATAAAGAGCTTGACCGGAGGACAATTATGTCTCATTTTTTACTATCCGAGCCTTCATGCTTAGAACCACTGGAAGCACGCGAAACACTAACACTCGAACTCGTCCTTGGAGCATGCGAGTTTAGGGAAATGTCCCTTAAAGGTATATGATGATTATGATTGTTGGTAAATAAATAAAATACGTTAGATCGCAATGCGGAAGGAGAGAGTGAATGAATACTTTATTTGATAGTACGTAGGTATTTATAACATCTCAGAATGGGCGCGGGAGTGCGCCCGCGATATGATTCTACCTCGCTCCTGTGAATGCAGAAATGGTCAATTGTACTATTGTAGGTAACCATTTATTTACGAAACTAGCGAGACAGCGTGGTGCGTTCTCTTTCTACTATGGAATGCGGCGCGATGCTCAGCCGGCGTCAGTGGTCGGCATGTGACCTTTGGACCGCTTACTATAATCGTTTCATCGGTCATTGACCGTATGTATGCGAAAATATTTAGCGACGACCGTGGTTCCCACACGAGTATAACAATATTCGCATGCTCCAAGGACAACGGCTCCAACGGTGTGCAAGTCTGCTTAAACAGTTCGTTTGGTAATAACCAGACGAACTGTTTAAGCAGACTTGCACACCGTTTTTTAGAACCATTGGGAATGGAACCCGAAACTTCTGGGTTAAAGTCAAACGTCTTACTATCTCTAAGATGATAGTCCAAAAAACTGCTTTATTGCCAAATTTGCGATATAGAAGTGAAACGTGGAGATGGAAAAAGACTGAAAGTATTAGAATAAATTCTGTAGAAATGCATACATTGGGAATAATACAAAATATGAGAATGTATGAAATAATAAAAAATGAAATGATTAGAGATTAATGTGAATAATATAGAATGAAATGATTAGAGATGAATGTGAATAATATAGAATGAAATGATTAGAGATGAATGTGAATAATATAGAATGAAATGATTAGAGATGAATGTGAATAATATAGAATGAAATGATTAGAGATGACTGTGAATACTATAGAATGAAATGATTAGAGATGACTGTGAATACTATAGAATGAAATGATTAGAGATGAATGTGAATAATATAGAATGAAATGATTAGAGATGAATGTGAATAATATACAATAGAATGAAATTATTAGAGATGAATGTGAATAATATAGAATGAAATGATTAGAGATGAATGTGAATAATATAGAATGAAATGATTAGAGATGAATGTGAATAATATAGAATGAAATGATTAGAGATGAATGTGAATAATATAGAATGAAATGATTAGAGATGAATGTGAATAATATAGAATGAAATGATTAGAGATGAATATGAATAATATAGAATGAAATGATTAGAGATGAATGTGAATAATATAGAATGAAATGATTAGAGATTAATGTGAATAATATAGAATGAAATGATTAGAGATGAAGGTTGGTGTGTTGAGTGTAAATAAGTTAAATCTAATATGGTTTGGGCATGTAGAACGAATGAATGAAGAAAAATGTACAAAAAAACATATATTTTGCAAATTTAAGTGGAAACGTATGAAATTATGACTAATGAAAGTGTGGTTGGATTAAGATAATTACATTTTAAAAGAAGTCAACGTAGAAAGTCATAAAAGTCGTAGAAGCTGTATGAGGATGTGTATATCCATATAAGAGTTGAACTATGCGTGTGAAGTTGATAATCTAGCGCACTGTATTCTCTGCCAGCCCTGACAGGGAAATTACGGGATGATATGTGTGTAAGGTTGTCATTAATCAAAAGGGATAAACAAAACAGTATATAACATACACGCATCTATATATTACTATTTTCACGACATGTTCTTGGTTAAAGGATCTATGATGTTTTGGGTTCATAGACCACTTAAAACAAGAAACTAGAACTTAACAATTTGAATAAACTATGAGGACCCGAATTGGGGTAACGCCTCATAAAAGTAGGAGGGTAACAACACAGCCCAACCGATCCTCTATCCCACCCCTCGAATTCAAGCCACTTGATAAACCTTGGGGATGAAGCCGCCTTGATGGATGCCTTGCACAATCCGGAGGTGAATTCTCGTAACTAAATATTAGTAGATAATTATTTAGACTTTTAACTTATCCTTTCTTGTATATGTTACAGTGGAAGTAGATGGACACTTTCTATTAAGTATTAAGTAAAATAATATTACAGAGTTAATTATTATAATTTAGTAATGAAAGGAAGTATCATTGCAGATCCATGCTGAAATGAGATTATCGCACTTATCGAAATGCGAGACTGAATTGTAAATGCAAGAAGATAAACACGTCGAAATGTCATTACTCTGTCTTGCTACAATGAATAAAAAAGTGTAATAAAGAAATAATTGCGTTGATAAAACGCCTGTCTTCCAAACCGAGGGTTACAGCTTCGATTCCCATTGGAATCTAGATTTTTAGAAAGGATTCCAGTCTAGTTTTCACTTAAGGCCTCAAAAACCTTTCTTATTAGTTGTAAAAAATGCCACATGGCAATAAACCTGTCAGGTTATTCTGAATACAACGAACATATAACACTTTACATTATAGTACAATATCTTTATTGTAGGCTAAAAACTAAAAGGTTAGATATTATACTGTAGACTAAAAATTGTTTATCAACTTGTAGGTCTGTTTAAACTTTTTATCAACTAGTAGACCTGGAAGTTGTCCAAGTTAAAATACAAACTTAACCTTGGTTCCACAAGGAAACCTGTCCAAATGAATTGCATCTTAAATATATAGTATATACTCGTATATAGCCAATTTACATCCCAAATCCATTCTCTGGCACTATCATCGAGAGGAAGGAAAGATGCAGACTCAGCAGAGACACATGACACGCATGGCAACTGATCAAATGTTCACCATCCCTAGGGTTAAAACATCTTTTGCCCAAAGGCAATATGCCTATTTAGCTCCCATCACATACAACAGGGTGCCGAATTTAATAAAGGTAAAGGGAGGAAAATAGTTGAGGCTGTCGATCGGAGCGTAGTTGTTATTGCGACAGGAGTTTGAGTGCTTGGGCTTGCAAGAGGAATGACTTGTGGAAGAGGTTTGTGTGAGCTCTTGAGTGTGGTGCTTTTTGTTGTTTTATATTTATATTTAAGTGTAAATGTTTTTTTTTTGCTTTATGGTTGTGTACAGTATATTATAGGATGAATGTTTTTATCTGTCTGGAGTGAGGAAGTGTGAAAAGTTTGATTTCACGTGATGTATACTCGTACATATGTAATTGAGTGTCACTGTTTTTCGGGTTGATGAGAATGTGCAACGGAGTTTTACATAATCCAAAATCGGAAAGAAGTATCGATTTATTTTTTCATGCTAAATGCCCTCAGTGAGATACAGGCAAAAGCCTAGTTGGCTGGGGATACGACAAATGAAAGACAACAAACCCAGATCCATTAAAATTGTGTGTCCGAATTAAATTACCTGTTGTTTTTTTCGCAAATTATGTATATTTCTTGTCATGTGTAAAATAAATTAATATGTAGGATTACAATAAGTCACTGTCTCAATATAAACGTCAGCCCACCATGCACGTGTGAAATGGGTGAGGACTCTCGGTCATGCTTTCTTCGAGTATCCTGTATACATCGCGTATAATATTGACTCAATTATAAATATCCTTCGTCCGTTTAACATGTCCCACCTTCTTCTTATCAGTGTCATGTCAGGTCCCCCCAACGTTAAATATCACCTGAGAGTAGATATGTTTGTCCCCGGCAGCCCGAAAAAGATCTCCAACGCCCCTTATGCCAGTCCAGTCACGTATATTGCGGAGCCAGGAGATTTGCCTCCTGCCAACACCTTTTCGGCCTTCTATTTTGCCTTGGATTATCAGGTGCAGTAATTTGTACTTTGCTCCTCTAAGTACATGACCCAAGTAGGACACCTTTCGGATTTTAATATTAGTCAGCAACTCTCTATCAACTTTGGCTCTTTGAATAACCCTTGTGCTGCTGACCATATCCGTCCAGGTTATGTCCCACCTACTTGTACTTAATTCTCCATTAATTTACAGTAATATATCTGAAATTATTGTCCAAAACTCCTTAAATATTTAGTACTACAGTAGTTTCTTAGATATTTTCACACTGCCTCCTTTACTTCAAATTGTTATTGACACAAATCATCATCTTTGTAGGATGGAACGTCTTATTGACCAATAATAAGAATAGTAATATAAAATACTTATTTTACGATACCAAATAAGGGTTCGGAACAAATTTTATTAAGTATAAATATGTTCAAGTAAACATAACAAAGGATAAATATTTATCCAGACTGGTTCACTTCCGAATGAAAGCAAACAAGTTTTGTGTACAAATTACGAGTATATCAGACCTTCTCAAGAAGTTTGGCATATTAAATATTACAAAAAAATAGACTATCCGTAAGAATCGCGTATAATTGTCTATCATCCTGGGGTGAGAAACGCTTGTGCGTGTATTGCGTGAATTCTGATTCATTGACTTCTACAAGCACACAGTCTTGACAGATCAATCCCCAAGTTCCGATGGCAAGAATATCTAAGTTTGTTCACGAACGATAGGTTTAATCTATTGCAGCCTTTCGTTTCCACCCTGTCGTGTAGATCGTGAGGGACTTCCATGATATAACATACCTTGATGACTTATCTTCCCATCCATCTCAGCACCCCGTGGTTCGAAGGGCAGTTGTTAAGGGTAGTCCTATTGTGCCTCTCACTTAGTCAGTTCAACGGACTGGGATTTTTCCTCTTATGTTTCGTCATTTTATGCTTTTAGTGACAACAAACCTCTCCAAACAATCTCCTTGGTTACGAGTAATGTGACTAAATAATCGAAGTACTCGTCGAAGGCATATATTGTCGACAATCTTTCGATGATTCTAAGTCCTTCGAGAATGTTCGCTTTGCGATCCATGGAATTCGTAACACCCTTCTCCTGCACCACATTTCAAATATATCTAACATATTCTGTTTTTGCTTCATAATACAAGTCTCTGCGCCATATATTTTTGTTTTTGTTTTTTGTTTTTATGATTGTGTGCGGTATATTATGGGATGAACATTTTTGGTCTTTCTGGAGTGATGATGTGTGAGGAGTTTGATTTCGAATGATGTTTCCAGTTGTAATTGAGTGTCACTGTTTGTCAGGTTGATGAGAATGTGCAACGGGGTTTGGTTTTGTGTAATCGAAAATTGGAAAGAAGTATCGATTTATGTTTTCATGCTAAATATCCTAAGTGAGATACAGGCAAAAGCCTAGTTTACTGGGAACACGACAAATGAAAGGCAACAAACCCAGATCCATTAAAATTGTATATCCAAATTAAATTACCTGTTGTTTTTTCACAAATTATGTATATTTATAGTCATGTGTAAATAAATAAATAAAATATATAAATATTGCGAAGACAAGAGACTTAATTTGGCGCATTTTTCTCGTGATGGGGATAGTTCTACTCTTTCATATATTTTATATCCATAGGCTTTCGTTAGGCATAGTATTACATAGCGCTTTTCTGTGTTGCTCAACAGCGCTTTAAGAATTTATGAAAGTTAATGTAAGCTATTGAATACATAAATAAATTTGGCAAAAGGATGATAAATGTACGATTATTATTGTGGAGATGTGTGCACTAAAGAAGATTTGTATAGTATCGATGTATGAAAGAAGGTGGAATCAAGATGTTAGAAATGAATTCATGGAGTAAATGGATGTTTTATGTAAGATGAAGAAAGGAATTTCAAGATGGTTTGGACATGTGGAGACAATGAATGACAAAAAATTTACTAAGTGAGTATATAAGTCAAAAAGGCAAGGTGCGCGCGAAAGATGTAGACCCCAGAAAAACGTGCCTGGATCAAATGTACTAGATTTTGAAAGATGGTAATGCTAAAAGTGTGAATGTTAGTAGATTATGCATGACAATATGTATGAATGTCGAGGAGGTAAAAGTTGTTTGCTTGGGTAGATAATAATACAGATATTTTCTCCTCCGCAAGGGAGAGAAGCATTTCGTGATGTATGTAAAATGGTCTAAATGCAAAACCAGTCTGAAAGTGAATCCGTCAAGAATCGAATCTGAGATGCCTGCTGGTTTTGCGTAATGCTAACCGTTAGACAAAACCTGTCAATATTTTAAAATATCAAAATGTATTTCGTCAAAAATCAAAACGACGTAACACTCCCATAAATCAAAGTTGATACTTAAGTATCTACTGTTGTGGACTGTCATCTTAGCAAATTTTAATTCTAAATGGTCTTTCAAATTGAGCCGTTTTTTAAGTTATATTTATTTAATTCTTGAATAAAACGCACAATTTGCTTTGATTTCAGAAAACTGTTTATTGGTCATTGAATTATGATACATGACATTTTATCACAAACAAACAATATCCGCCAAATGTCCACCTCTTGTAGTTCCACTGATGTCTACTCTTTTGTCAAAATTTTCGATGACATTTTGGCAAAATTGCGGTTCTAACTCACCAATAACGCGAATAATTTCGTATTTCAACTCAGGAATTGATTGGAGGTCATTCTTATAGACCTGGCTTTTCACGTAACCCCAGAGAAAATAGTTCAACGGTGTCAGATCACATGATCTTGGTGGCCAATTAACATAATCGTTTCCGGAGATTACAATACATAAAATAATTCAACAATATGACTCAATTTTTATAAATTTCATACATTACACTTCTCAAATGACACAAGACCCAGGCAAGTTCGCGTCGCCATCTGTATTTTATCCAAGAATTTAAAAAAATCGCTCAATTTGAAAGACCCTTTATTTGGTTCAACCAGTAAATAGTTCTTCCATTACTCACCTATTTAATTTTCCTTTCACACTTTTCTATCACTACAACTTTAGATTTTCCAACATTCATTTTGAGATATTTCTCTTTACATTTCTCATACATTTTTCAGTCAGACTTTGAAATTCAATCAGACTTTGAAATTTCTCAATCAGACTTTGAAATTCATCCTTATTACCCGCTTACACTTAAATATATTGCATCTAACAGATTTACTAAAGTCTGGCAAGCAAAACATACTTGATATGTGGAATATAATATATGTATGGTATAATGTTATTCACCTTACTATGGCCAGACCTCTAGCATCGGGTTTGTCCTGCACACATGGTGTCAGTACACATTAGTTGTTTGAATAGTAAAACCTTAATTGTTTGAATAGTAAAAATTTGGGTTTAAAATATTTTTCACACTTATTAAAATGAGTAAGTACTTATAAGAATTTTAATATTTTTATAAGTTTTTTTCTTTTATTATATTTATTTTTATGTTTAATTTCTTTTAACGAACTGTTTTGTCTTATTTTGCTATTTTATTTATTACGTAAAAAAATCTATAAACGTTACAAAAAAATATGTACAAGGGCTGGCCAACCTTTTTTTTACTTCTTCAAGTAAGACAATATTACTTTTCTACATGTCCGAGTTACCAATTTGGATTTATTTACAGGAAACACACGAATGAATAAATTAACAGTAAAAAACGAGTATTTTTTTTCAAAATTTACGTACATAATACTTTCAAATATTGTGATCTATAAAATTCATATCGTATTCAATACAGCCTGATAAACCTTGTGATAATTTCTTCCTGGTAGCTAGAAAGAAATTACACAATTGAAAACATTCCGACTCTCACCCTTCAGCCGAGTTGAAAGATAAATACTTGACCATTAGACCAAGGAGATGTCACATCATACTCAAAGCGCCAAACTTTTATATTATGACATGATCAGTTCCACATTTATAGACGTTGACTGAAAACTTCTGCAATTTTTCTAAATCCTTAAATTTTGCTAATTCAAACATCTCAATACTTAGTGCATCTATTGTTTTAGAAATTTTCCTGAATCGTTATATTTTGCTCAAGCAAACATCTCTATACTTAGTGCATCCATAACATTACAAACTCTCTGAATCCTTATATTTTGCTCATTCAAACATCTCTATACTTAGTGCATCTATTGTTTTAGCAATTTTCCTGAATCGTTATATTTTGCTCAAGCAAACATCTCTATACTTAGTGCATCCATAACATTACAAATTCTCTGAATCCTTATATTTTGCTAATTCAAACATCTCTATACTTGGTGCATCTATTGTTTTAGCAATTTTCCTGAATCGTTATATTTTGCTCAAGCAACCATCTCTATACTTAGTGCATCCATAACATTACAAATTCTCTGAATCCTTATATTTTGTTCATTCAAACATCTCTTTACTTAGTGCATCTATTGTTTTAGCAATTTTCCTGAATCGTTATATTTTGCTCAAGCAAACATCTCTATACTTAGTGCATCCATAACATTACAAATTCTCTGAATCCTTATATTTTGCTAATTCAAACATCTCTATACTAAGTGCATCTATTGTTTTAGCAATTTTCCTGAATCGTTATATTTTGCTCAAGCACACATCTCTATACTTAGTGCATCCATAACATTACAAATTCTCTGAATCCTTATATTTGGCTAATTCAAACATCTCTATACTTAGTGCATCTATTGTTTTAGCAATTTTCCTGAATCGTTATATTTTGCTCAAGCAAACATCTCTATACTTAGTGCATCCATAACATTACAAATTCTCTGAATCCTTATATTTTGTTCATTCAAACATCTCTTTACTTAGTGCATCTATTGTTTTAGCAATTTTCCTGAATCGTTATATTTTGCTCAAGCAAACATCTCTATACTTAGTGCATCCATAACATTACAAATTCTCTGAATCCTTATATTTTGTTCATTCAAACATCTCTTTACTTAGTGCATCTATTGTTTTAGCAATTTTTCGGAATCGTTATATTTTGCTCAAGCAAACATCTCTATACTTAGTGCATCCATAACATTAGAAATTCACTGAATCCTTATATTTTGCTCATTCAAACATCTCTATACTTAGTGCATCTATTGCTTTAGCAATTTTCCTGAGTCGTTATATTTTGATCAAGCAAACATCTCTATACTTAGTGGATCCATAACATTACAAATTCTCTGAATCCTTATATTTTGCTCATTCAAACGTTCCTATACTTAGTGCATTCATAGCTTCTACGATTTCCGTAAGCCTTCATATTTTATTTATTCAGATGTCTCTACACTTAAAGTATCTATAGTTTCTGCATTTTTTTTAAATCCTTATATTTTTCTCATTTAAACTTCTCTATACTTAGTGCATCCATACCCAATCGTCAAAAATAAAAGTTGTTTTGTAGTTTTCAATTAAATGGAAGCTAAAGTAGATGGGATGATAAAAGTTATGAATGTTTTATGTTATGTTATGAACGTATAGTGATTTTAGTGTGCAAGCTATTACATTTAAGTAAACATATTATCTTAGCAAATCAAACCAAATATATCGACAGAATTGATCACTAGCAGCAGTTTATCTAGTTGATTTATATTAGGTCCTTACATATGAAATTGGCGTTTTGTTTGGGAGGAACATAAAGTTGATTTTTTTTTAATATAATATATTTATTTAATCAAAGTATGTACCATTGCTATCTATGCACTTTTGCCATCTCATAGGTAGTTCATCGATCCCTTTACTAAAAAAACCATTCGGACGGGAATCAATAAAATCTTTGAAGTCGGTTTGGACTGCCCCATCGGAGTTGAATTTTTTCCCTTGCAAGAAGTTATCCAAATTTCGAAAAAAATAGCAATCTGTTGGGGCAAGGTCCGGAGAGTACGGTGGATGTCTTAGACATTCCAATTGAAGCTCTTCTAATTTGGTAGCCGTCTGTTGTGCAGTGTGTGGTCTAGCGTTATCATGAAGCAGCAGTGGCCTAGAGCGATTAACCAGCCTCGGTTGTTTAGCAGCTAGCTTTTCCATCATGGTTTGCAGTTGCTGACAATAGACATCTGCCGTAATCGTCTGGCCAGATTTAAGAAAGCTGTAGTGAACGACACCAGCACTAGTCCACCAAACGCTCACAAGTAACTTTTTTGGAGTCAATTTTCGCTTGGGGTATGGTGTGGCTGGTTCGGCAGGGTTCAGCCATTGCGATGAGCGCTTCCGATTATCATACAGGATCCACTTTTCATCACAGGTAATGATTCGATTCAAAATCCCTTCATTATTGTGCCGGTTGAGTAATGCAACGCAGCAGTCAAAGCGCGTTTGTTGATTTGCTTCACTCAATTCGTGAGGTACCCACCTTTCAAGCTTTTTCACCTTCCCAATTTGCTTCAAGTGGATTAAAACAGTTTTATCACTAACACCGCAGCCTGCAGCTAACTCGGACGTGGTTTGCGATGGATCCGCTTCCACAATAGCCTTCAATTCTTCATTATCAACTTTGGTCTCCGGCCGTCCACGGGGCTTCTTCTGCAGGTCGAAATTTCCAGAACGAAAACGTTGGAACCAAAAACGCACTGTGTTTTCTTTTGCGGCACCGTCGCCATACACATCATTAATCCTTCGAGCCGTTTCTGCAGCACTGGTGCCACGGTGGAACTCGTACTCGTAAATAACGCGATATTTCAAGTTTTCCATTTTGTAAACTGAGTGACGCAAAGAAAAAAAACAATTGAGGAAAAAACAAATGAATTATAATTTTCGAAACACAAATACTTGAGTAAATAGCTGTATAAATTTTAATTTGGAATTCCTAACCAAAGAGAAGATATTTGAGATCAAAGTTGCCAGTACGGCAAAACGCCAATTTCATATGTAAGGACCTAATATACTCGTATTATAGCTCTATTGTTGCCACTTCACGTACAACAATTAATAAGTAACTGGAAAATATCAACAAAATTAAATAAAATCTGCAAGAAAAATCGTTTGGATGTGATTAATTTACGAATCAAACCGGTTAGTTTATTTAATATTTTTTTCTCCTTTAGAATCATCCGGTGTGAGAACCATCGCCAGTAATACTTTTATAGACAAAATATTTTATATCCGACTAACTTAATTTATTTATTTTATTTTATTAACGACACTACGTCTTATATGCAAATGAATATAAGACAAGTTATACGAGTACTTAAAATTATTGACAAAAAAATACAAAACTTTATCTTAAACTAACATGGAGATACAAAAGCAGTAGTAATAATATCATACATTTGTATTATAGTAATTTTTTAAAATAATTTAATGTTAACATATATATTTAAGTTTAATATATGTATGTATACCACAAAATATTACCAAACTTCACCAAGCAGACTTACGTAATTACCGAAGACTTATTTTGTAGTGGTTAAGAACTTAGATTTGTTTTAAGTGGAACAACGCTTACATAGAACAAAAATTTGATTTTTTGGGAATTTTATGGATAGATCTTGGAAAACACATGGGGTCACTTGAACAACGAGATGCAAATTGCTTTGCAGAATCGAAACCTTTCACATGTTGATGCAGGGTTACTCAACTCCAGAAGCAAAGTATTTTCCTTAATGTTTCGTTTATACTAGGTTATTTATATTAATAAACTTTCAACATATATGACTTGGTCAGATGGAGAAGACAGAGAAGGCGGTAGTGACGTGACAAAGTGAATAGAATGGGCAGTGATAAAATCTATTACATATCAGCAAACAAGACCCCTAGGACACACAAAAAGTAGAAAGAAAGCTGGTTTTCTGCCTTCCAGGATTAGTTTTTCCAACAAAATATATCGAAGATCTAAACAACAAAGAATAATTGAATATAAAGTTTACCTTCAGAATACAGACGCTGACATCTGTGTTAAACTTGCTGATATGATTTCAGCTTTTTGAAATGTGTAATGAACCAAAACATCACCAGTTAGATCATCAAACCTTCATGGTTTTCCACCCCTGTGGAAGGTCTAGGTCCCAAGTGGCTCCCCCATCTCGATTTCCAACCCCCATACATTTTAAGGTTATGAGGGTTGTAATTTTAATATCTCCCAGACGCTAGCACTGCCCAAGTTAATGGCCTTTGGAAGTTTGCTATTTACCCTAAGGTTGCGTATCTCAATAATGATTGCACCATAAAATTAATATTGTGTTTGATTTATACTTGGCCATTTAATAAAAAGTCCTTCACTCTTGGTGTACGGATGAATCAGCTTGAAAAGCGGGGGATCTTGAAAAGGTATTTATCTTGGCTTTAATAAACAAAATTAAAAATACGAGATTAAAATAAGTTTAAACAGGGGAGGGGTAGTGGTAAGGGTATATAAAACAAACAACCTACAAGGCCTTGTTGGCAAGACGCTTTACTTCCTATCAAGGGGACGACGACCTCCGTGGCCTGGTGGTAAAACACTTGTCTTCCGATCCGGAGGTTGCGGGTTCGATCCCCGCTGGAACCCAGATTTTTTAAAATATGATTCCAGTCTGGTTAACACTTAGGGCCTGTAAAATAAAAACATCTTTCTGGTTGGTTGGAAGAGATTGCAACATGGCAATAAACTCGCCAGGTTAAAAAAGGGTTCCTGATTTTTTTTAAACAGTCAGATGTATTTATTATTATACAAAGGTCCAATTTATTTATTTATTTTACATATGACAAGAAATACACATCATATGTGAAAAAACAACAGTTAATTTAATTTGGACACACAATGTTAATGGATCTGGGTTTGTTGCTTTTCATTTGTCGTATCCCTAGTAAACTAGGTTTTTACCTGTATTTCACTAAGGACATATAGTATGAAAAAATTAATTGATACTTATTTCCGATTTTTTAAATATATAAAACCCCGTTGCACATTCTCATCAACCTGACAAGCAGTGACACAATTACACATGTATACATCACGCGAAATCAAACTCCTCACACTTCATCACTTCAGACATACCAAAGACATTCGCCCCACAATGTACCGCACATAATAAAAAAAAACACCACACTCAACAGCTCACACAAACCTTTTCCACAAGTCATTCCTAATTGACACTAAAATATTTATACTCGAGCCCCATAGTATCAAAATCTGATAAGAAAAATAGCTATCATCGAATTTTATTATAAACTTTTGATGTACGTGAAGTGAGAAGTGAATATGGGAAAGTATTGGAAAAGTTGAATATATGTTGTAGAAATGCGTGCACTGAGAAGAATACATAAAGTGATAATGTATGACAGAAAGCAGAGTAAAGAATGTCAACATAAAGTTGATGTGTTGAGTAAGATTAAGGAAGAGCACACTTAGATAATTTGAACACTTGGAACGAATGCATGAAAAAAGACTTACAAAATATATATGCAGTGCACATGTGAATGGAAAGTGTGGTAGAAAAAGGACAATAGAAGTATTGTTGGATCAAGTGAATGATATACTGAAATTAGAAAATATAAATTGTCAGATAAATCGTAGGATTTGTATGAGAAGGTGTATCTATGGATGTGGAAGAGGCGAAATATGTGTATATGCGTCAAAATATACAATAAAATTATGATACTCTCCATTTTGCCTACCCCGACAATAAAACGGCGGAATGTATGTGTGTATCATTCATTCACAAAGTTACAATTAGAACCAAAGTTAATGAAAATTTGAAAGAAGAAAACGTAAAAAGTAAAAGGAATAGAACGAATTGAATGGGAAAAGGTTCGTGATCCTCTGAGGTTTCAAACTATCAGTATCTATCCCTCGCGGTCCTGGACCATATTAAATGCAGTGCTTAAATAGGATCCCGTTAAATCATTTATTTGATATGCGCATCTCAAAGAATACCTTTCTCTTGCTTGCTTTCCCTCAACTGTTTCTACTCGTACATTATCACTATATCTACTCGTACACTATCACTTCTCCATCATTCTTTCTAGCAACATTATTTAAGTAAGATTTTTCTTTAGCATGTAGTCAAAATTCTTTCCGTTTTCTGTATTTTTTGGATGATAAAAACGTTAGTGCGTCTTGCGGTCCATGTCTATGGAACATCCACCTCCAACACCACATCTTGAAGGCATCTTACACCTGTCATTCCTTTTGTAGGACACCTACCTAGTAAATAAATAATTGTCAAAATAATAAGTGAATTGTTAAACACAATTAAATTAAATTGATTATTGTTAATAGTAAACATACAGGGTCAATGACCGATGAAGCATTCATATATTGTTACACGCTACGAGCAACAACAATGTTTACTATTTACAGTGTCTGCGACTTGGCTAGCCATCTCCAAATACAAATAATTAATCTACCGCCAATTCATGCGCTAGAGCAAGGCAGATATGTATCGCGAATGTATTCACTCATTTGTATAAATTGTCCGCGCGCCGAGAAATAAACATATTATTATTGTCATTCATTCAACTGTCAAGACTTGTTATTTATTTACCCGCTGTCCACTTATTGTTTTATATCCGCATTCCTGAGTCTATATTCATTGAATACAAATCAAGATCATCACGCGTATCAAGATAAGCAATCCGCTATATTGATGACCCTGAACGAGAAGGAACGCAGAATCGACTAAAACGAAGATAGCGATGTCGATATCAAAATCATCAGCACGTCCTAATAGGACACATGCTACATTGATAACGACCATCGTTACACTTTCATCTCATCATCCATATTTACATTCCATTCAATGCTATATGTCTTTTTAGTACACTCCAATTTCCAATTACTTGAATGGTATTCTTTTTTATAGTATACTGAAATATTATCTTTTTACTGGCAATGTCAAATAAAACACTGTCCAAAAATTTAGAACTATTTATATAAGGAATAGTTAGAAAAATATGAAAATATTTTGAGCCGAAACATCGGATCAACGTTTTCTCGAATACATATTAAGTTGAAATATTAGCTTTATCGTGAACATCGTAAAGCTGATGTAATAGCTTAAGGGTAATGAAATATTTAAAAATAGTAATACTTAGAAATAGAAAAATATACATTAAACCGAAATATCAGTACAAGATTTTTTCTCGAAAATCGCAAAGCTGACATAAAAGCTTTTGGGTACTATATTATTTAATGATAGATATCATTAGATATAGAAAAATACATTAAGCCGAAATATCGGCTCAAGGTTTTTTATCGAAAATAGCAAAGCTGACATAAAAGCTTTTTGGGCATTATAGTATTTAATGATAGTAATAATTAGACATAGAAAAATACATTACGCCGAACTATCGGCTCAATGTTTTTTTCTAGAAAATTGCAGAGCTGACATAAAAGTTTTTGGATACTATAGCATTTAATAAAAGTATTCATTAGAAATAGAAAAATATATTAAGCCGAAATATCGGCTCCAGGTTTTTTCTCTAAAACTGCCGAACTTACATTATAATTTTGGGTTCTTAGAGTGTTAAATAGCATAAAATATGATAAAGTACGACCAGAATAGCTTAGTAATATTATGATAGTTAATTCAATATAATTCTTCTTTCAATCCTCTTAAATCATATTCCATAGATTTTGTTTGAATTTTAACTATTGTGTTTTATCTGATCAACGTGTCTGAGGCCTGCCTATAATTTAAATCCTAATTATTGGTCATCATTCAAGACCCTTTGTCTTTGTGAGATGCGCTTTTTACTTCCTTAACACATATACGAGTACCCAAATCAAGAATCCAACCTTTTGATATTGTACATAACTACGAGAATATACGGCGATTACGTGAATATATAGCTACACATTGTGTCCAAGTCAAGTGAACCACTTCCTTTCCTTTATCAATGAGGGATCTTATCCTTGCAAAGCAATATACTCCGCTATAAATCATGACTCCATCTTCCCTCCGGAGACCGGCTGGGCCGTTCCTAAGAGGATGCATAAATTATGACGGACATATTATGTGATTAGATGAATCGGAAATCTGGAACCCCCTCCATGTTCTTCGAGAATTGGGACGATGATCCCTTGAGAAATGAAGTTTTGCTTCCTAGATGTTGTTGGATCTCTGCTTTATATTGATTTTTGATATGTATACCATTCTGTGTAAAACTTCCCAATTACACTATGCTAATTAATTTTCATTATGTATAGATAATTCAAGCAATCTATAGTCCAGTTAATATAAATTTGAAACTGTACGAGATAAGATTTATTATTCACTTGTAAAACCCCTTCATCCTTTCTATAGCCCATGTCAGTTGTGCACTTCTTCTTCTTCCTCCCAGTGTCATGTCAGGTGCCCCCAACGTTGAATATCACCTGAGAGTAGACATCTTTATCCCCGGCATCCCGAAAAAGATCCCCAACGCTCCTTATACCAGTTCAATCACGTATATTGCGGAGCCAGGAGATTTGCTTCCTGCCAACTCCTCTTCGACCTTCTATTTTGCCTTGGATGATTAGGTGCAGTAATTTGTACTTTGCTCCTCTAATATAAGTACATGACTAAAATAAAATAAACTAATCACTATCCTCCGTAGTACGAGTTGATAATGAATCGACTAGACAAAAAGTAAAAACAATTTTTAAGGTTATCTATTTTTTTATTCGAAAGTGTTAATTTTTGAATAACGAAGAGTGACATCGAATCCAAAACTAAACAACGAAAGTTATCCTCAATAATATTAGTTAAGTATCAATAATATTTTCGATATTATTGAGACTTAACTAATATTATAATTTCGATATTATTGAGACTAAACTAATATTATAATTTCGATATTATTGAGACTAAACTAATATTATAATTTCGTTATTATTGAGGCTGAACTAATATTATAATTTCGATATTATTGAGACTGAACAAATATTATAATTTCGATATTATTGAGACTGAACAAATATTATAATTTCGATATTATTGAGACTAAACTAATATTATAATTTCGGTATTATTGAGATTTTACTAATATTATAATTTCGATATTGTTGAGACTTAACTAACATTATTGTTATTATTATTGTGAGACTTAACTAATATTATTTTCGATATTATTGAGACTTGACTAACATAATTCTACGATACAATAGGCTTTGTAATTTATCAAGTCAAACACTGTTTATTCCTCTTTATATAACCGTATGAACCTATCGGTTTCAAGGTTTTCACTTCATCGTCAGGAGAGCATAACAACTCTTGTTTGGGGTCTTCTGATGATGAGGGGAAAACTTTGAAACAGGTAGGATTATACCGTCATATCGAGTCGAATAAACGTTGTTTCTTTTTCTTCCCAGTGTCATGTAAGGCCCCCCCAACGTTGAATATCACCTGAGAGTAGACATCTTTGTCCCCGGCAGCCCGAAAAAAAATCCCCGACGCTCTTTATACCAGTCCAATCACGTATATTGCGGAACCAGGAGATTTGCCTCCTGTCAACACCTCTTCGACCTTCTATTTGGCCTAGGATGATCAGGTGCAGTAATTTGTACTTTGCTCATCTAAGTATATAACCCAAATAGGACACCTTTCGGATTTTAATATTAGTCAGCAACTCTCTATCAACTTTGGCTCATTGAAGAACCCTAAAGGTCGTGCACTAAAGGTTTCAATTCAACTTATATAAACGATGTGATTACATGAAGCTGAAATCTGGATCCTTATCCATGTTCTTCGAGTAACACAACGCGGAGTTCGAACCGATGACCTTCCACACGGAAGTTCAGTGCGTTACCGCGCTACCATGCACATCATAAACCCTACATTACACTTAAAACCGAATATAACATATTACTGTCACGTATTGGGAGATCTATAAAGGTTTATTCGTAGTTCTTCTTCCCTTGGTAGATTTTCTTACCAAATATGTTTTCTAAAGACATACAGATGTGATATATGGGGGTGGAATCCACCCCCAATAGAAATTTTTGTTATAATTTTTAATTGTCTGTAATAGTGGTTTCAAATCCCTAGTAAGAGCGCACTTGAGGGGAATCTGCTTTCTAAACAGCGTCATATAAATTTTACTTTTATCATTATTGGTTGCAATTTTCACAAAACAATAAATCCCTTAGAATGTACGGTATACAACAAAATTAAATAATCAAACAAAACAAACCAATATATTTTAACCCTATACTATAGTACGCAATAATGCACATGTGAATCAACCAAAGTTTTTCTAAATATTTTTGTGTTGAGTGCTATAAACAAAGACTCACGCGCTGTTACAAATATGATACAATTATCTCCATGCTTTAAAACCACATAGATTTAATATAAAACTGTTTTACCGGTCAATTTGACAGTTGAAGTTTGACTTGTTGCGCGTAGATGACTTTTGTGATTTGTTCCAGTTTGAAATCAAATTACTTTATTATTGGTGATCAAGGGAAGCTTATTTTTTTTCTTTTATTCTTTTAGTACATTTGTGTTAAATAAATGGTGCTATATTAAAAAAGTTATTTAAAAAAAATCAAAGGTATTTAAAAGGTAGGTACGGGCAAGGTAACATCATTAAATGCTACTAATGTATGTGAAAATAATGCTGTCTCCCGTCCAAAATTCTTCAACATATTTGCATGACTAGTACGGGCATCAAGAGTATATGTAATAAACAAAAATAATTTTAGTCGTTGAACGCAAGTTATTCATTATTAATTTTAGTATATTCGTTGAATGCAAGTTATTCATTATTGATTATAGGATAGTAATTGAACGCAAGTTATTGATTATTGCAGACGAATACTTCGATTATACTTTAAAATATGAACATTGTACCCTCTTGCGATAGTTTCGCGACCCCCAGGGTCCGCATCCCACAGGTTGAAAACCAGGTCAAATCGGGACATCGAGAAGCTAAGAACTAAATCAATTATTTGCTAAACTTCTGCGAAGATATTTAGGAGATCGAAGTCAGTGGGGATGTAATTATGGCCTGTCAAACGGAAGTAACGGAAGTAAAACAAAGTTTACTGTCTTGTATAAACATAGATTTATATCAATCGGGTGTAATAAACAGAATTCCCTTTTGAGAAAATACCTACCACTTTTGATAGTATTTTCTCAGATGATGGAAGAGTTGCGAGATATTTCAAAAGACGTGTAGCGATAGGAAGTCAATTGGGCACTAAAATATATGTTCTCAAACCGGACAATATCAAAATATGCTAAGATGATAGTTCACAACAGCATTATTATACCAAGTTTATTGTAAGCGAAGGCACGAAGACATGGAAGGGCGACCTCCGTAGCCTAGTGGGTAAGACGTCTGTCTCCCAGCCTGGATGTAACGGGCTTGATTCCCGTTGGATCTCAGATTTTTTTAAAAAAGGATTCCAGTATTGTTTTCACTTAAGGCCTATGTTACATATTCCTGATTGGTTGGAAAATATTGTCACATGGCAATAAGCCCACTAGATTGTACTGTATATGATTAAATTATAATACAATACAATAAAATGTATAACAGAGAAACGTGGAAATGTTAAAGACTTAAAAGGAATCGAATAAATGTTGCAAAAATGTGTGCCTCAATAAGAATACACGGGATGATAATATTTGCCAGAATATGGAACGAAGTAATTAAAAATTAAGGAGAATATAAGGTTAATGTAGAAGTAAGTTGAAGAAGAGGACTCTGAGATAGTTTGAGTATGAAGAACGAATGATTGAAAGAATAACGAAACAAATATACAGTACGAATGTGAAAGGAAATCGTAGAAAAGGAAAACCAAGGAAAGACCTGTTAGATAAAGTGAATGAAATAAGAAAATATAAAAAATCAGAGAAATCTTATGAGTTATATGGGATGGTGTATGGAACTATTGTGGTAGAGCTGAAAGTCGATCGCCCTGACCTCTTTTTCTAGCCCTATTGAGAAACAGGGTGATAGTTCGCATGTATGTAAAAAAACAAAAATTAAAAATGTTTATGCAACGAATATTACAATTGACTTGAATAAATGTTTATACAACGAATATTATAATTGACTTGAATAAATGTTTATACAACGAATATTACAATTGACTTGAATAAATGTTTATTTACACTCATAAATATTTATTCAAGTTAATTATAATACTCGTACAATTGATTTCAATGTATATATTTTTAGTGTGACCAAATTAAGGAAAAATCTATTCGATAAACTTAGAATAAGTGACTTATTTTGATCCATAAAAACATATGAGAGCAGTTGCTTTTTTTAGTTTCTCTTGAAGATTTTCATGATCATAATATAAATAGGCCAAAACCCATACGACGGCTGTCGCCAAAGAAAGAATTGAATTTTGAATATAAGAGAGCGAGAGAGGAATACTTGGATTCTTTCCGAAAGTAATTCGAAATTTGAATCTCGGTGGGTCCGTATTACTGAATGAATTTTAAATACCTAGCTAACAATTTTGGAACCGGTGTAAAAGGGGACGATGTATAAATGATATATATAGTATATATACTATGCGTATCCAGAAAGTAAGTGTACTGAGGCTCTCACGACCGGATGGATTTTATTTTCGACATGTTTGTTGGCTACACTTCCCTGTAGCCTGACCCTTCCCCTCCCCAACGAGACCGGTTCAAGGTCAGTACGTTGAGAAGTGTCAACGCGACAACACGTTTCGTGAAAAATGTCAATCCAATCTCCCGCCAAGTTCGAAATACGCGGCGTCATCCGTTATCTCGTTTGGAAGGGAAAACTTCCGGTTGAGGTTTATAATGAGGTGAAAACTGCATATGGTGATAAAGCTGTGAATCGTACGAATGTGTACAAGTGGTGTCGCGAGTTTAAAAACGGTCACGTCACACCTCTTCACCCTCCGCCAAAAAGTTCAAAACCACAATTTTAGCCAAGAAAATCATGGCATCCGTGTTTTGGGACTGTCAAGGCATAATTTTAATTGAATATATGCCTCAAGGGGAGACCATTAACTCTGCAAGATACTGTGAGACCCTAAAAAAATTGCGGAGGGCGATTCAGAACAAGAGGAGAGGCATGCTGACAAAGGGAGTCTGCCTGCTGCACGACAATGCTAGACCACACACGGCCAACGCCACGAAGGAACTGCTCGCCTCGTTTAAATGGGATGTCCTGAACCATCCCGCGCATTCCCCTGACCTAGCACCTTCAGATTACTATCTCTTTACCTCCCTGAAGCTGCACATGGGTGGAAAAAGGTTTTCAACCGACGAGGAGGTAAAGGAGGAGGTGGAGAAGTGGACGGAGGGGTTAGCGGGAAACTACTTCGAGGAAGGCATCAAAAAGTTAATACCCCGCTTCACCACCTGCATTGAGAGGAATGGCGACTATGTCGAAAAATAGCTTACATATGTACTACGGTAACCACGTAATTTTTTTGTTTAAATAAAAAAAATTGTAACCTACAAAAATTCAGTACACTTACTTTCTGAATTTTACATTTATGAATATATATTTTCATAAATGTAGAATTTGTTTTACTTCCGTGAATATTTCACGGGTTGCAACTAGTTATTCATAATTTCATAATCGTGTAAAAGTATTGTAGAACAGTTCGAACAATTTCGAGTTTCTTATGAAAATTTTCAGGATTATTCATAATCATATAAAAGTAATTTAGAACAGTTCGGACAATTTTATGTTTCTCATGTAGATAAACATGATTATTGTTCATCACATTTTAAAAGTATTTTAGGAGAATTCGATCGATTTTTAACTACCCACACAGATTATCATGATTATTCATCATCTCATAAAAGTATTTAAAAACAGCGCGAACGATTTTTTAAGTTTCTTATGACGATTTTCACAATAGTTCGTCACCTTGTTTAACTATTTTATAACAGTTCGAATGGTTTTATATTTTTTTATAGAAACGTGGAGCTCCGATGGCAAGTGATTCCGAGACGATCGGATAGCTTAATTATTGTTTGTGAGTTTGTTGTTTTTGAGTTCTTTCATGTGGAACATACAGCCGTGGGTCTTAGCCTGCTGTGGAGCTGTCTACTATGGGGTGGTACGTGTGTGCTTCTTTTGATTGTAATTTTGTATAAATCATGCTATAATGTATACACTTTATAATATATTTTGTTTTGTATTGATTCGTAGTAAAATTTAAAATTATTTGTATTATTATAATGGTTGAAATCGAAGATAGTTTAAGGTAAAAATTACTTTACAATTTAAGATAAAAAATACTTTAAATAAACTGTACATATATCCAGTTTGATACTACATGTATGCAAACGGTTTTCAGCGCATTAAATTCGGATACTTGATCTTTGATTGAACTAAGGGACACAGCTTACTCATCAAACTTAAGAAGTCTCAAGTGATCCTCATCGGCAGTCCTTAACTTCTTAGCAAATTCAACGCTGACTCTCTTCCTCAATCTTCCGGAAACCTTTCGTAGAAAGAACAAAAATATAGCTAAGCCACATCTTCTTAAGCATTGACTCCGTTAATATGTTGCAGATATATTTGCTTACTTAGTGTAGTGTATGCTTTTTTCAAGACTGCAAAATTATGTTCCTTCGGAGATGAGTAAAGCTTTGAAGTGGATTTCGTCTTTGTCGAATAAATTGATATTTTCGAATCAATAGCTACGCGGGGTATTAAGACAGGGGTTTTACCGTTGCTGGTCTTGGCGTCGAACTGTGCCCCTAAGGGTTCTTAGAAATGTGGGTAGCATATACAGCTTTACGAAGCACTCCAAGACAAATCTTTTTGGGAGATCTTGTCAAAATTTGTTATTGTGTTACTATCACAAATTATCTACAAAGATGTTTTTGAAGTTCATCTTCCCTTGGTAAGTTTTCTGCGGTTTTCTAACGAACTATATTTTTCTCAACAATAATAAGTAAATTTATATAATGGCTGCAGCTACCACCTTTCTATCCTTACACGAAACTTATTTATATTTATTATTGTTATATTATTATTAACGGCATTATAAAAAATGTCATTTTGTTTTTATTACAGTAATCTTTACCCACCAATTGGTACGAATCTGCATAACTGTTGGCCAGGTTGGCTAGAAGAGATTGCCTTAACCACCCCCTTCTCCGAGTTGTTTTGTAACAACTCAATTTAGATACAACTTTACCGGCTATCCCTCTCTAAGGCCTCACATTTGGAACGTAATCAAATAATTCGATATTGTTTCTTTTTATTGTATTGCTGCTAAGGGGTCCCAAAAGGACTATAATTCAATTCGCCCCGCGGCGAAAGGGTTGGCAGCTACTGAATTAATTCCTCGTTTATTTATTTATCTTAGAAAATTATATTTCATTCCCAATTTTTATGGCCTTAATTACACGCTATAAACAGGAACATTTAATAAATGACATGTGTTAACTGTCCAGGTATGGGTTTATATAAAAAATATGGGAAATTTATTCGATATTGAATCAAGTTAGCTTTTAATAAATACTAGTTGCAACCCGTGAAATATTCACGGAAGTAAAACAAATTATACATTTTTGAAATACCGAATGGAGCAAGATCAGCTTAAAGTTTTTTGGGTTCATTAATGTTTAAAGTTTAAAATAAAAAAGATACATTGAAAAAGGTTGATTGATGAATTATTTAATTCTCAAAAATCTCTTTATACACGATGTTTTGTGTATAAACATTACTGTTGTTCAATTTAAATCGTTGATAAAGTTTTCCTTGAAGACTTGTTTCAGATATATTGACTTTGATGTTTTCGCGTTTCCGACATATTGAAAAACCCACATATCTGCATTCAAAAAATAAACACCAGTAATCAGTATAAGATAAATAAACACAAGTAATCATAAGGTTCAATATAATAGGAAATAAATGAATTATTTAATGAATTACAATTCAAAATAAATTGGCATCGCCGCCTTTTACACCGGTTCGTTTAGTAAAATTTCAATTTGTTTCGAAGTAGTAAACACAAGTAATTATAAGGTTCAATATAATAGGAAATAAATGAATTATTTAATGAATTACAATTCAAAATAAATTGGCACCGTCCCCTTTTACACCGGTTCGTTCAGTATAATTTCAATCTGTTTCGAAGTATTCCTCTCTCGCTCTCTTGTATTCAAAATTCAATTCTCGTATTCTTTCTTTGGCGACAACCATACGGGTTTTGGCCTATTTATATTATGATACAAACTTCATATATACTCGTACATGTTATATGGAATGAAGTATTTTTTTTTTTCAATTTTTATAATGAAATCCCGCGTATCTCTTGAGAAAGAAATTATTTGAACTGCTTTTTGTATTGATAATTGTTTTTTTTTTCTCGTACTGAATAAGACTTGTAAAATTACGTCTGTCTGATTCCGTACTTTATAACATATTTGGTTTTCAACTCGTTGTTCAAAGATAGGTATTTTGTGACTGTATTTTTTATTTATTTTTTTTCAACTTGATTTTTGAAAGTTATTTATTGACATCTTGACACATTGAGTGTTAGGGGGTGATATTGACTTTAGTTTGTGCTTTTAGTATGCATATAAAGATTTTTTTGTACGTATCTGTATTCCTACTTTACATTGATGTCAAGAGTGACGCCCGATTTAGGGGAGTGCGAACTATATTGAATTTTAATAACACTTTCGTTGTTTACATTACAACTTAGTGGGTTTATGTCAATCCATACCAACTAACCAAAAAGGTAACAAATAAACCTGAAACATAAACCAGACTTGAACCTTTAAAAAAAATGCTGTGTACCAATTCTGGGTACACAGATTCTCAACAACATTCGTATTAAGCTTCGCTTTCAAAAAGTTTTGGAACCGCTGGTTTGAACAAGTAAAATATTTTTAAAGCTTTAATGAAATTTAATAAATCTGACTAAAGTCATTCTAAAAGTAAAAAATAGCATGTGCGTAATTTCCCAAGAAGAGAACAACAGAAAATAAAATTCCTGAACAATTACTCAATGAGTTAACTCTGCAACTCTCAACAGTTAACTATCTCAGGAATGACGTCAAATATAATGGATGAAAAAATCTTAATCTTTCGGATTTCAAAAGAATAAAATCAAATAATTGTATGTTTGTTTAAAGTAAAAAAATAAAGTAAAAATGTCAGCAAAAGTCTAGCTTACAGGTATACACCACCTTCTTTTTTACCTAGATGGGAAAAGGCTAACCAAAACGAGCACAACTTTTTTACCGATCACATGTGTAATATTAATTAAATCTACCAATATTCATTTTAAGATGTTGCATATTTATCCTATCAATACATAACCCAGGTAGAGTATCTTTCAGCATTTTAGATATTTTACGAGATACATATAAATAATTATGTCTACCAATATTCATTTTAAGATGTAGTATATTTCTCCTATCAATACATAACCCACGTAGAGTATCTTTCAGCATTTTAGATATTTTACGAGATACATATAAATAAGTATGTCTACCAATATTCATTTTAAGATGTAGTATATTTCTCCTATTAATACATAACCCAGGTAGAGTATCTTTCTGCATTTTAGATATTTTACGAGATACATTTATCCACTTTGCACAGATTTCTCCTGTTACACAAAGAGGGTCTGCTTCTATCGTTAGCTTATTCGTTAGGAAGAATATCGGTCAGGATTCTTCTCATACTGCTAGACGGTACCGATAATATATCAACAGTGTCATTCAGTTGGTTCAATACCTCTATACCACGCGTGACTGAGTGTTTAGCCATGATATTCGTTCTGTAAGTTGGTATGTAGAACAGAGGGTGATTCCTTGCACGGCTATATTTATTAGGTACATATAAACTTAGTGCTTCTAGAATCGCGGGATAGTTAAAACAACCTTCAACAACTTTCAGTAGGAGTATCGCAATGGATTCTTGCCTTCTTGTTTCGAGGCTTATATAGTTACACACCGTGAGAAGTTCGACATGGTGAACATATTTTGAGTAATCGCCCATTGTTCTGTACCATAGATTTTTTTTATTTGTTCTATATTGTTTTTATATTTCAATGAAATTAATATAAAATAAATAATTTCACTGAAAAGTTTATGTTTATAATTTTTTTAAGTATAATTAATTATATCTAGAGTACTAATTCTGAGCTGGTTTTAGTTTCAGAACATTTTGTCAAAGAATAAAAATAAACTAGATCATAGATATTCTTATACTCTCGAATAATGGGCGGAAAATATGTATTGGTTATTTGAGGTGAATAGCACAGTGTGGGTTTCGAACAGACGACTTTTCGCATGGATGTCCAGTACTTTTACGCGCGGCCCGGCACATTTTATATCAGAATATATGTTTTATGTAGCTTACATAGCTGAATGTTTTATGCAGCTTACATAGCTGAATGTTTTATGTAGCTTACATAGCTGAATGAATTTACCTGCCCTTTTTCTACCCACTTGTGACTGAGAGCACCTCTATGACTTTCACTTGCGGGTTTTTACACTTGTTCACCTGGTGTATTGGTAAAACCCGGCAAGTTTTGTCATACAAGGGTATTGGCTACCTCCGTTTCCTGTCTGCCATACAGCTTAAGAAGACACCTAGTGAATTTGACTCAGCATAAAATGCTTAAATTTTAACCATATAGGTACACGAGAGGAAGACCAAGGAAAATATGGTTGGATCAAGTGAATGGTATTCTGAAAGAAGGGTACGTAGATATTGTATTACACTTTTATTGTGTACAATATAACCTGGCTGATTTATTGCCATGTGGCAATCTCTTCTAACCAACCAAAAATACAATATGTTCAAATGGGTTGAAGTAAAAACCAGATTGGAATCATTAAAAATTAAGCCACCTTTATTAACTAGGCCACGGAGGTCGTCATCGTAGGCCACGGAGGTCACGACCGAGAAATTGTATGTGTGTGGAAGAGGCCAAGGATGTGTATTGAGTTAGGAAAGTCTAGCACTCTATCCTCTCTGCCTACTCCTATAGGAAAATGGCGTTATGGTATGTATGTTATATGAAGCTTATCATAAAGTCGTACAACGCCATTAAGCAATTTGAAAAAAATGCGTTGTATATATATATTTTTTAAATAAGCATGTATAACAGATAATAACAAGCAGTGTTGTTAAAGGAAGACCGGCACATAAACAGAGAAAGAAAAGTAATAAAGGACCCGAAGAGGAATGCGCACAGCACGTCTGCGTCAAAAGCCAATAAATCTCGCCATTTCGGGGCTCATCCCACTTCACACCACAGCACGTTACAAGACCGACTGGAGCAACAAGTCCCACTTGATAAATGGTTGCTAAACTGTCAACGGTTTTTTTTGGACAGATTCAAATGAGTGTCGGGCCCGCGTCGCATCTTAATTCCGTGTTATGTTGTGTTGTGGGCAAACATGAGAAGAAAAAAAAAAAAAGCGAAATGATTAATGATCAACTTATTGGGTTTTGAACAAAGTTTATATGTTCGCCGTTTCCGAGAAATGTTATTAAAATTCATTTTCACATTTTACAGGTTTTTTTTTATGTTACGCGATAAACGGTTATATTTTACGAGCATACACCGCTTTTTTTCAATTTTGTGTGAAATATATAATTCTTAATTTAAAAATAAGTATTTGACATTTTGCCTTGATTTTTTTTATTAATAGGCAACATTAAATTATAAAATCAACTCCTTTATAATTTGTATGCAAAGACTTGGAAACGAGTTTTGCAACAATTTAGATATTTTTAATATAAGTACATATAGTATTCGCCAGAATATCATAACAATATATAGAAATAGCTACTAACTTTGTGCTCTCCTTTATTAATATACCTAAATAACGTAATATAAACAAAACATTAAGGACAATACTTTGCCTCTGGAGTTGAGTAACCCTGCATCAACATGTAGGAAGGTTTTGATTCTGCAAAGCAACTTGCATCTCGTTCTTCTAATGAGGCCATGTCTTTTCTATATCTCAATATCTATCCATAAAATTCCCGCAAAATTTTCAAAAAATCCAATATTTGTTCTATGTATGCGTTATTCCACTAAAAACAAATCTGAGTTCTTTACCTCTATAAAATAAGTATTCAACAATTACGTAAGTCGGCTTGGTGAAGTTTGGTAATATGTTGTGGTATACATACATAACATATATTGAACTTAAATATACATATAATCATTAAATGATTTTAAAACAATGACTGTAATATATTATTACTACTGCTCTTTGTATATTCATGTTAGTTTAAGATAAAGTTTTGTATTATTTGTCAATTATTTGAAGTACGTGTATAACCTGTCACATGTTCATTTGTATATAAAGACACTGTTGTGTCGTTAATTAAATAAATAAATAAACATTAGGTGGAAAAATATGATTACTTATACTGCTTCATGTTGTCGTGGTGTTCCTGGTTCGTGGAGTCTCACTTGCTTGTTTGTGATTGACGTAATCTTTTCCTCTTTTCAGCAGCTGCCAATTTATTGCAGCCATTGTATCATTTTGATACATAATAATTAGTCTAATATTTTAAATTTAAAAACATGTCTCGCAGAAACTTTTAAAAACTTATAAAGGGTCTTAAATTGAGCGGTTTTTTTAATTCTTGGATAAAACACAGATGGCGTCGTGAACTTGCCTGGGGTCTTGTGACATTTGAGAAGTGTAATGTATAACATTTATAAAAATGGAGTCGTATACAACACAACAACGCGTTCAAATTGTTGAATTATTTTATGTATTGTAATCTCCGGAAACAGTGATGTTAATTAGCCACCAAGATCATGTGATCTGACACCGTTGGACTATTTTCTCTGGGGTTACGTGAAAAGCCAGGTCTATAAGAATGACCCTTAATCAATTCCTGAGCTGAAAGACGAAGTTATTCGCGTTATTGGTGAGTTAGAACCGCAATTATGCCAAAATGTAATCGATTTTATTTACAAAAGAGTGGACATCTGTAGAGCTGCAAGAGGTGGACATTTGCCGGATATTGTTTTTTGTGTTTAAATATTGGGTGTTGACATAAGTTGTGTCCTTTTTTTTCAAATTTAAAAATGAGCACCAAAAGTAAAACAAAAGAGTAAATGTTATATGTCATTCGAAAGAAAATTTTCTGCTCTACAAGATATTGTGTTTGCTTTTACATATATTACATATATTATTTTATTTGATTACAAGCCTTTAAAATAAAATGTCAAGTAGACGAAAGTGAGCATTTTCGACATCTCCTTATGTTCGTGTTCAACGTTCGACAATTGATTTTTGTTGTTTTCATTCAAAACATGTGGAACCCAAGCGCCGAACTTCTGGACTGTTCCCATTGATTTAAGATGGCGGTATACAGTCATGTGACTATCATTCATCTGCTCAGCCAATTCTACGGTAGTTTGAAGGAGATCTTCATGAATAATATGGTTTAAGCGGTCCTCATCGAAGTCCACTGGTCGTCCGGAACACTCCATGTCTTTCAGGTCGAAATTACCGTCTTTGAAACGCAAAAACCATCAACGAGCTGTCCTTTCATTCATAGCATCTTCACCGTACAGTTCGCAAATATCGCGAGCAGCTTTGGTAGCTTTATTCTCTCGATTGAACGCGAACAGAAGGAGATGTCGAAAATGCATACTTTCGTCTACATGACACTCCATTTTGATGGCTTGTAATCAAATAAAATAATATATGTAACGTAAAATCAAACACAACATACTGTAGAGCAGAAAATTTTCTTTCGAATGAGGTAAATATAACCTTTACCTTTTTGTTTAACTTTTGGTGCTCATTTTTAAATTTGAAAAAAAACAGACACAACTTATTGGCCATTGAAGTATCTACCTAATACATCAATGGTCAATAAAAAGTTTTTGGAAATCAAAGCAAATTGTGTGTTTTATTCAAGACTTAAAAAAATAGACTTAAATAACTGCTCAATTTGAAAGACCTTTATTTTTTAGTTATTTTTAACAAAATGGTGAGTTAAATTCGTTTCCGAAATAAAACTGAAAATATTTTAAATGAACAATTTGAATGGAACGAAATACAGAAAATAATATATGTCTTATTTACAGAAAACTTTATATAAATT
This sequence comes from Odontocerum albicorne, assembly GCA_949825065.1. Taxonomy (NCBI): domain Eukaryota; kingdom Metazoa; phylum Arthropoda; class Insecta; order Trichoptera; family Odontoceridae; genus Odontocerum; species Odontocerum albicorne. The sequence continues at coordinate 37,452,690 of OX463855.1, forward strand.
ATTTATAACCAAATGTATTTATTTAGATAGCAAGAGTTATAGACGAATCTAATTATTGCGTGTTAATATTATAAACGTACATTATAAACTGCTCTCTCGGTTTCGTTTTATATTTTCTGTTCAACTGTAAATTAATTTCTTCTTAATAAATATATTATTTATCATAGTTATTTTACGTCTTATAAACATACCAACAAGGGATGACTGTCAAATAATATTTAAATAATAAAAATGTTTTATTACATTCAGCGGCGGCCTTTCGAGAGGTGCGCTGGTGCGCTGAGCCGGAGAAATGATTCGCAATAATTAAATTATATATTCGCAAACATGACTTTCAAAAATATTAGATAATTGTAATGATTAAATATGCATAAGAATGCTGACAAAAAGTACGAGTGTTTTTATTTATGTGTAAATAAATTTTTTTTTTTCTAAATATTCATTTTAAATTGACCGGCCAAGTTTGCCAATATTAAAGGAGCGATCTCCAATACGCACCGGACGGAAACGCAAATTCATATAGGGCAGACAAAGACATACAGTAAACCGTGAGACAGCGATATTTCATATTCACTTAGCGTCTCGAGGTGCGTTGGTGATCAGCGCACCAGCGTACCTCGGGACCGGACGCTGCTGATTACATTAATTATATTATATTATTCAATAAATAATAACTATTACACCTTAAATATATTTACAGCTAATGGAATATACTGATGTAAGTACAACTGTTTTTATATTGTATGATTAATATAGATTGATGCTTTTTGCTATCTGGGCAGTATGTTTATGTGTGATAGGTGAATCGAAAGATACATTAAAATATGGGTAGCTATATGAAACTAGGTAAATGGAGTACTTATCAGTATATTGATATATAACACTATCTGGAAAAAAAAGTATATGAACATCCAAAGCAAGGTGATGATATCATATACAAAACCTGTGTCCGCCCCATAATGACATACACCATAGAGTCGACATTGTCAGAACTAAAAATCTCCTTCGAACCAGCGAAATGAAGGTACTCAGGAGTATCGCTAGCAAAACCCTTCGTGATAGAGTACGAAACACAGAAATCCGAAGGACGTGCGAAGTTGAAGATATTGTCAGATGGGGACGACAGAAAAGAAGGTTCTGGAACGAACATGTATCCAAAATGGCGGAACCAAGAGCCGTAAGAATGGCCAGGGACAGTATCCCCCAAGCAAGCAGACCTCCAGGACGACCTCCCAAAAGACGGAAAGACAGCTGGCAGTCGACGTCACAAGAAGGAAACGATTATGCAGGACCATAACAGGCCTAAAAAAGAGGAAGAAGAAGAAATGTTGGTGCTCACCTTGATATATTAAAATGAAACAGACTCGGCAGGACAGAAGGAAGATTAAAGCATTGAAAAAAAAATTATCGAGTGTGTGAAATATGAAAGAAGGCGTTATGAAGACGTCAGAAATGAGTACATAGATAAAATGGATTATTAAGTAAGGTGAACAAAAAATCTTTAAAATGTTATTAGGATGTCTGGAGAATATGAATACTTAACGAAAGAATGACTAAGAGAGTAAACCTAATAAAGCGCACCTGAATAAGGTGAACTGGATTTCGAACTCTTCCAATTCATACCTGTTATTATCCTCCCGGTTTCTTTCATGGCAATGTCTAATGTCAAGAACCACTCTTCAATGGAGTTGGGTATTCCGCTGCTGACCAACAAAGTACAAGGACTGACACTGAATGTGTGTAATTATGCCCTTCGTTTGGTGAGTTTTCAGTGAGTTTGCGAACTACATAATTTCTAGCACTGACTTTACTTTTTGTACTGACTTCATGCTGTTTAAAATATAGGGTATTATCTAACAAAGCTCCCAGGTATCGCGGGGTCTTGCATTCTCGAAATGAACACCTTCCCACGTTACTTTATACTCGTAATACTTCAACTGAACTCCTTTTCACGTGACTTTATGCTCGCAATATTCGAACTGGACTGCTTACGTACGTGACTTTACCCTTGCAATATTCCTACTGAACTCCTTCCCACGTGACTTTATCCATCTTCGTAACATTCCAACTGCAGTCCTTCACAAGTGAATTAATCCCTGCAATATTCCTACTGAACTCTTTCCCACGTGACTTAATCCTCGCAATACTTCAACTGAACTCCTTTTCACGTGACTTTATGCTCGCAATATTCGAACTGGACTGCTTACGTGCGTGACTTTATCCTTGCAATATTCCTACTGAACTCCTTCCCACGTGACTTTATCCATCTTCGTAACATTCCAACTGCAGTCCTTCACAAGTGAATTAATCCCTGCAATATTCCTACTGAACTCTTTCCCACGTCACTTTATCCTCGTAATACTCCAACTGAACTCCTTTCCATGTGACTATCCTTGCAACATTCCAACTGAACTCCTTCCCACGTGACTTTATCTTCGCAATATTCTAACTGAACTGCTTCCGCACGTGACTTTATCCTCGCAATATTCCAACTAAACTCCATCCCACATAATTGTCCTCGCAATATTCCAGCTAAGCTCGTTCCCACGTGACTTGATCATCACAACATTCCAACTGTACTACTTTCTACATAATAAAAAATTTAAACAGCTTACAAGCTACATATAAACATAAATTAAGATGACAAACGTTTTAAGGGTAAAACCATTCAGGAACTAAATCTGTCAGGAATCGAACATGATGAGCTCGCTTGATTAATATAAATACAAACCATTAGAGCACCCGAGAAGTATGTAATGTTTTAAAATCACTCATTACAGCTTCCTTCTCTGGATCGTTTCCCTTAAATCTGAGTATCGTAATCACCATGGTCATCAACCATACCTCTACAGTACAAGTGATATCTTGTCCTATATAGCGCCTCCTGAAATGAGCACATGCTTGCTTATTTTCCGTGGTTACATGTGCTAAGTGCTGATACTTTTGCCAATCACACTTCCTGACAGAATTGAAGGTTGACGTCCATCCCTCGAGCTTTTTTCTAAAGTATCAAAAGTGTTTTATACTTTTAGAAGGTAACCACCGAATTGAAAATACCCATTATTTTGATATCAATCGTGGTTTGCGGATTTTACACATAAGCCGAGGAGGATTGTAGCTTGACAATTTAGAAATTCTCGAGATTAGAAAATGTATAAAATTAAGTCTTAATATTATCAATAATCAAACCAATTTTAATAATAATAGCTCTCTGCTAAATATGTTCCCATTTAAAATCCACCCCCTTGGATATCGAGACAATGGCCTGCCCGAAAGATTCATTTTCATTTTTTCCCCGCCCCATTTACCATTGAATCACAACTCTCCCCACTTTTCTCCCCCTACCTCATTCATCTTACACTATTTACACTTGCAGAGGAAATACATTGTAAACAATTTAGTTTATCTTCACCTGACGATGAAGACGGCGGTCTTCGAAACCGGTAGTAAACTCAAAATGAACCAGTAGTGAGCACAAAAATATAAAATAGGTGTTTTATTTATTTTTACATAAAACATGGCACCATAAAGTGAAACTAAAGTTTTTTCAAAGATTCAAGATTTTTATGCATTTATTTAACATGACAAGGAAATATACAATAATCATTAAGTATGAGTTTAGAGACATGCATTTCAATAATGTATGTCTCGAAACATTGTGTACCCGTCAAGATTTTCTGTTGTGTAAATGTGCCTGTAAAGATTTTCTATTGTACTCGTATAAATGTACCAGTAAAGATTTTCTATTGTGTAAATATACCAGTAAAGCCTTTGAACTATCGTCAAGACGCTATCCCGTATTCCAAATTTCTTAGCAAGAGCAGCGGCTGTTCTCGAGGTGCGTTTGTGCGCTGAACCGGAGAAATAATTCGCAATATAGAGAAATAGTCTCACGGTTATATGTCTATGTCTGCCCTATATGAATCTGCGTTTCCGTCCGGTGCATATTCGAGATCGCTCCAGTGTGAATTGGCAAACTTGGCCGATCAATTTGAAAGGAATATTTTTTTAAATTTTACTTAAATTTATTTTAAATTTTCACTTAAATAAAAATACTCGTACCGTTTGTCAGTATTTATATACAAATTTAATCTATACAAATATTTAACATTTTTGGAAGTCATGTTTTCGAATATATAATTTAATTATTGCGAATTATTTCTCCGGTTCAGCGCACCAACGCACCTCGAGAACAGCCGCCGCTGCTTGGCACTTAGTGTGAAACAGGAGTATTCCGTCTCTGCCCAATTATTCAATAATTTAAACCGAAATGCCAATAAGATCAATCACAAGGTTCCTGGGATGCTCATTTGCTTAATGTGAATGCTAGCTGTTAGACAACGAACTTTTTCTTTAAAGTGACTCTCTTTTTCGAAGGTTGTCGATTATCATGGTTGTCTTGACCCTTAAAGTCAGCAGCTCTGAACAAATTTACGAAAACTAAAATCAAACCACTCACATATTTTTTTCAACCAGAAACTGCATCTTCTACCCATGCAACTTTTGGTTTGAACTTCCTCCTGCAATATCAGTTGAAGAATATCACTTTTTTCCCCTATTATACATACAAAATACTCGAGCGTCTTCATTTTGATAGTGGATAACTACTTCATCGATTTTAAGATATCATAATAAGTAACGGTATATGCATTCTTCCAGTACTTACGTATGGCTGCGAGACATGGACGCTCAAAGTAAAGAACACACAAAAGCTCCAGACCGCACAAAGGGGCATGGAGAAATGCATGTTGGGATATACTAAAAGAGACCGCAAACGAAACACCTGGATTTGCAATATAACAAAGGTAGAAGACGTTATAAAGGTGTGCAAAAGAATGAAATGGCAATGAACCGGACACGTAGCCAGAATGTCAGACTCCCGATGGACATCCGAAATAATCCAATGGTACCCAAGAGGCATAAAGAGACCCAGAAGAAGACCGAAGGTACGCTGGATAGATGAAATCAGGAAGCATGGCAGCATGACATGGCATCAGTGAGCAAAAAACCGAACTATTTGGAGTCAGCTTGAGGAGACCTTCATCCAGCAGTGGATCGACCCTGGTTGACAATGATGATAATGATGATGAACGGTATATGATAATAAACCCTACACTCCATTGCAGGCAGAACTCTTAGAGATCGGATCAGAAATGAGACGATAAAGTCTGGCTGTGGTGTTGAAGACAAAGTGAGGTTGGGAAGAAGCAGAAGGCGCTTCTGGAGAGATCATGTAGACCGCATGGAGGATACGAGATTTGCGAAAATTGTTAAGAGTGAAAACCCTAACAGCAGGAGATTACCAGTAAGGCCACCTAAAAGGTGGAAGGACAGCTGGACGTCGTCATCCCAAGACAGCCCACCGCCATAAACAGGTCACACAACCTAGACCAAAAGGAAGAAGAAGATTTTAACGGACTAAGTCAACCTATAAGAGTTCATCATTTTTCGATAGCACCGTATTTCAAAAGTTTATAGTTTCATTATGATAGCCTGAGTAACCTGTCCTGTCTATGCTTCAACGCCACAGAGAATACATATAGACAATAAGTAGCGTGAAAAAAATTGCATACGTAATTTGACATTGAAATACTTGTTGCAGAGGAGTTCTATGTTTTAAGAAAGTACCCTCGTGCCATCTCCACTCTTAGATTAATATTATTTATTGTTACGGCATTAACCTTTCCCTTCCTGTGCTAAAAAAATCCGCGCATTCCGATGCTGTGTATTCAATACACATCAATAGTCTTGTAAAAATGGCATCGCTTCCTCACACATAGCGGTTTTTAGAATGAATATACATACGTCACACACTGGCACACGTTTGATTGTATTGGTGAATTTATTCCCGATTTTCACAAAATATATCTGATGTGGCCGATAAGTGCTAATTATTATTAATATTATTTTTTTCATTCAATGCGAAAATGTATTACGGAGGAATAGCTAACACGTGAACCCAGTATTTATTATATTTATAGAGATACTATATTAAAGGTTTTAGAAGCAATGTGTACTAGTTACACGTCACAGGGAAGGATGGGTTAACATTGTGGAGATTTAAAGACATTATAATTTGTTTTATCAAACACTCTTTATTCCACTTTATGTAAGTCATGATGATAAGGTAAAAACCTTGAAACCGGTAGGGTTATACCGTTACGTAAAGTGAAATAAACAGCATTTGATAAAAAAAAATTACTATCTCTAAGATTAATTTCTGGATTATTGATTATTCTGAGCACAATCAGGGACAAAAATTAAAATAAAATAAAACAGTAGACTAAGGTGCTGACAAGAATATAATATTTTAAAAGAACTTATTATAAGCTTATACAAACCAAAGAAATAAAAGCTTTATAGCTTTTCAAGATTGACGTCTTTAACATGCCTATTCAAGATTTAACTACCATACACGATGAAACAATGCCAGTAAGAAATCTAAGAAAAACTTAGTTTACTGCCTTATCACGAAAACCATAAATATATAAAATACGATACTCATTGTATTGGAGTATATTTTTTTATTCTGAACCTGGAGGTACTCGAACCACAATGTTGCTGTGTTGAGACAATGCAATTTGAAGATGCCGAATAATCCAGAAGATATGCACAACCTATGGGCCTGATTCCAGTCTTTATGAGGGGCCGATAGCCTCGCGATGATAAATATCCACGCCCTCGCTGCTACATGGCAAACAGAGGTCGGCAATATTTTTTATTAAATTTCTGACTATATACGAGTTTAAAAGTTCTCAACAAAATTCTTCCGCTCTCTTCAGGATAAGGTCTCGTTGCTTAGTTTCAGTATTATCAAACAGTTTAAGTGCAACGACGTGGCATTTTCCTAAAGACATCTTTTATTTAAGCTTTTTCAGACTTCTTCTATTCTCAATCGTCATTTGAACCATTTTTGTACATATGGTACCCAAGAGCCATAAAGAGGCCCTGAAGAAGACCGAAGGTACGCTGCAAAGATGAGATCAGGAAGCATGGCAGCATCATTTGGTATCAACCAGCAAAAAAACGAACTATTTGGAGTCAACTTGGAGAGACCTTCATCCAGCAGTGGATCGACCGTAGTTGACAATGATACGAGATTAATACAAGGATATCTTTAATGACAACCTGCGTGACCTAGTTGGTAAAACGCTGGTGTTAAAAACCTATGAGTTTATGATTCGATAACCGAAGCCAGCTACTTGTGCAGGTTTTTTTTTTAAATTGTAACATTTCATATACTCAAGAAAATGTAGAATGATTCCTGTGACGTTTGAAATGTCATGTCTCAAAGACATGGAGTAAAATAGTTTTTTTTACAAATCGAATCGTTTTTTCATAAATCGAAAAATTGTTATTCTCTAAACTGACGTTTTAATTCCTAATTTTAATTATACTGACTTTCTAATGTATTGTATGATTTGTATCTATCTTTAAATAGGCCAAGATCTACTATGAAATAATACTAATTACGAACATTTAATTTTAGGTATAAAAAAACTCGAAAATCTAATTATCGTATACCCCATCCCTAGTCAATGCAGACTAACGTAGTGACTTGACGAACGTCGCCAAATATTATTTGATTTTAACAAACTGACATATTTTTGCTAATTTGTAACAAGATGTATTAATTTGTCATTATTGTTAGTTTTACGTAATGTATTTACTTAAATAACTTGGTATTTATTAGAATCGAGGCTTATATTAAAGTTGATAAAATAATTAAAATTACTGAACGTCGTTACAAGGTTGTATTGGGGCCAATTTGTGAAGTGTCACAGGGACCATGCTACATTTTCTCTAGTATAGTGACTTACTTCGTGATTCCACTAATTACGTTAATCGCTTCAGATAAATACGTGTGCAGGAAAATAAAAAAAATCACATAATTTGCTTAATATAGTGAAGCCGAAAATGAAACGTAATAAACTATAACCATAAAGTGGAAATGAAACAAAACATATGCAGAAGCTACTACAAATTTTCCAATTTTGAAACACACTATCAAAGTAAATGACCCAGCAATCGGAAGGTCTTTTTTTTATATACTTGATTTGTATATTTTTAACAAAACAAATTAAAATACATTTATTGTCATTCAGGTACTTTTAAGTAAAATATCATACAATTTGACGATGTTTGAAAGTGATAAGATGCAAAAAAAAATCTAAACATTTCTTGACACATTGAACACATAAAGTTAGTTGAATAAGTTAGTTAAATATAAAATTTTATTAAAACAATATGTTATAATGCCGGAAAGACCCAAATTAACAGAAGAAGAGTGTGTTGCTGCGAAATGAAGAAAACCAGAGCAATAACGGAAATAGTGACAAACTATAAACGCTAAACAGAGGCAGTATCTTAATGAGGATCGAAGATCATGGATGCCCAACGAAGATTGGTAAAACCAAGGTGAGAGACGCCGGCAGGCTAAGAGACATGTAATATGCACCAATAGCAGAGCAGACACAGAATGGGGTGTGATGGAATGTAGGTGTCACAATTGGATGGGCTGTTCAAATTCAAATTCAAAGGATAATATTTATATAGCGCCGTTTAAAGAGCAAACTCTCTTCAAGGGTGGTTTAGCTCGGGACTCGAACCCACTAATATTAAACAAATCACGTTTGACAGATGCAGCAACGCCTGAGCGAATCACATCACTTCACTTTCTTTGTGTACAGTTCATCCTTGTAGGATTATTACCTTGTGGGAATCTCTTCCAACAAACCAGAAATATGTCCATGAGGCCGTAAGTGTTAACCCGACTGAAAATATATTTTTTAACTGGGTTTGAGCCCGCAATCAGGTCGGAAGACAGACGTCGTACCAAGTAGCCTAATTAGGTCGTCAAAGGTTGTAAAAGTTTCAGCTAATTTACTTTAATATTCCACTACCAACATCAATGCGCACCACACGTGTTTCTACCTCTTTTTTCGATAAATTTAATAAGTTGTTTATATTGTTTATCTATCTCCCTGGCTCCATCCCAACTCATTGTCTGCGAAGACTGTTGGGGTCAGCTCTCCTCGTCCTCAGGTTGTATGCACTTCTGTCCCGGACTACGTCCCCCAGGCCGTGCCTCTGCATCAGGTTATCTTTTTGCACCACCCATGAATTATTTGGTCTTCCTCTGGTTGTTATTCGAGGAAGATCCATATTGAAGGAAGATTTATATTGTTTATAGGGTATTAACGTTGTGATGGTTTAAAGACATTGTAATTTGTTTTATCAAACACTGTTTATTCCACTTTTTGTAACGGTATAGTCTACCGGTTTCAAGGCTTTCACCTCATCTTCAGGGGAGCCTTTTTGTGCTCTCCTGAAGATGAGGTGAAAGCTTTGAAACCGTAGGGTTATACCGTTACAAAAAGTGAAATAAACAATGTTTAATAAGTTTTAATTACTTTGTTGTCTATGAAAAGAGAAAAGAAAGCGTCTGTGTTTTGGGTATAATGATTGTAAAAAAATAATTGGTTCCGTACTCCTGGAAGGCTTTGCCTGAGCAGAGATTTATGCTCGTGCGTGCGTCAGGTAAGCGCTCATATGTATAAATAAAATGGCGGTATCGCCCGCCTGTATCACTATTATGTACTTAACACTTATTTCTCTCTTGTTCTTCCCTCGCAGGACCTGTCGAGAAGGCTTTGACGAAGGTGTTCTGAGATGGAGTACCCTGAGATAAACAATTTGGAATTTTCAAATTATTATTTTGCTTCAAGCTTTTTTTTTAAACATACGAATTGATTATCAATTAAAATTGATACTACCTCAGTAAACTCAGTGGCTTAGGTGGTAAGTCGCTTTTTCTCAACATGGGTGTTTTGCGTTCGATTCCTCGGTAGACTAGTTGATTTCCGTCGATCTCCATGATCTAGATCAAGGGTCTTCCACTTCGACCCGCGGGCCAACACCGGCCAGTATCTATCTTCGCCGCAATGAAATGTCCTTGACACTTGCCCGTAAGTACCGACCGAAGTTGAGAACGGAGCGGAGTCCACTCCCGCACCCTGCGCCATAGATATCTCACTCGCCGGCTAATCCCAATACGAAAATTTGCGCGTAATTCAAAACTACAGTTTGTTGGTATGATGAGCTAGCTAGGTCTTGGCCCTTGGGACTTAGTGGAGGAGTCAGTGTGGCCCTTAGGCTAAAAAGTTTGGAGACCCCTGGTCTAGATCAAGAATTCCCAAACTTTTTTCGGCCGCAGACCCCTTTACCAAAAACTTTTAAAACCGTCGACCCCCTAGTCATTTACTTTACTTACTCAAATTAATAAGTTTGTACAGTACTCGATATTAAATATTTCAATAGATATCAAACTTCTCATTTTAATCACTTGTAATTAAGGATTGCAAAAGATAAAAGGACTACGGATTATGCATTGCATTATCTTGTGCAACATTTAATATTGAAATCGGCGCTGACGAAAATTAAAGCAAAAAAAATACGAGCAGAGTTTTTTTTTTCATTTTTGACATGAAATAAATATGTAAATTCAAAATAATTACAAATATTGACCAATACTCCTATTAAGGTATCTATTGGAATCATGTGTTAGATATTTTGAAGTAACAAACAAATATCAGTAGTGTAGGGGGGTCAATTTTTGCTGTCGTCGACCCCCAAATTTTTTTATTGAAACTATCGACCCCTAGAAAAATCAAATCGATCCCAGGGGATCGATATCGACCACTTTGGGAACACTTGGTCTAGATCATAGGTTCTCAACCTTATTTTGCCCACCGCCCACTTTGAGAATATTTTATTTTATAAAGCCCCCCAATTTTTTTTTACTTGCGAATCTGAAACAGCTATTGCCATGATTATATTTAAACGTGTAATATTATATACTATAGTCGTAAGATAGGATATGGTATGGTATGGCCCTAGCCTATTTCTGAGTTTAAAGAAGACTGTTTCAATGAGAACAATTAAAACACAAGCATACTTCATTATATTGAAAAGTATTTTTTATTAACATTCAAAAGACATTGAATTTATAACTTATCTAATGAGAAGGTTGAATTTGATGCATTTTAAGGAGTTTGTTAATATCAGGCTCGATTTTACTTAAAAACAACCGTAAGTCGCCGCGTTCAGTAACATGGAGCCGATTTCTCTTTTTAGTTACCAATGTTGCTACAGCACGAAATCTACGTTCAGCTAAATAGGAAGATGGGAATGCTATCAGAAATCGTTGAACAATCGACCATAATCCTGGGTACAGTTGCAAAATCGGCTTCTGCAGCCAAAATTCTTGGTAACCATTCTTGAATTTACTTTTTAATTCCTCATTTGTCGTCAGTTCTATTAGTTCTTCCTTCTTCTAACTGGTATGATCCTGCTGTGTTGACATTTGAAAAAGGATCCGAAACCCAGTATGTTATGTCCATGTTTAAAATGTCCTGGAATCGTTCCTTGAAATCACTGTGGAGGTTTTCCAAGTGTTGACAGTAAACAAGCAAGTCGTCGTGCTTGAATGATATTGCTGATAAATTTAGGAAGTTATGGAATTTCCGTCTGCCGATATTTCTTTTGTATAATAGCAGTTCGGACACGAAAGCAGCAACGCTATTTTTTGTCTTAATCAAGTTTAAATCGTCGCCTTGAAGTTGGAGATTGACATCATGAAACAATTTATACAGGTATGTCAAGTACGCAATATCGTTCTTTGATGAAATGAAGTTGTCGTGTCTTTGTTTCTTAGGAACTCGATCACAGACCCAAACAGATTGTAAAATCGAGTCAAACAAGTATCTTTTGACAGCCAGAGCACCTCTCTGTGTGAAGCAGCAATCGGTTGAAATCTTCATCATTGGCAATGCAAAACTGACTAAATAATCTGTCATTCAACGAGTTACTTCTGATTTTATTAACTGCTCTGCTAACATATTGCAGTGATGTATGAAGGCGTTCACTCAGGTTTTTCGCAACCAAATGCTGGCGATGAACTACGCAATGCACAGCAAGCATTAACAGTCAGAACTTATCCGATGAAGGAGTAAGGTGTCCTACCATCGGACCGAAACTCCGAACAAGCTATCCATCATTTGTAGGAACTTTATTTTTTAAGCACGCTATGAAGCTTTTGTGACGCCCTGTCATAGCCGGTGCGCCATCCGTAGCAACTGACAAAATATTATTAAAAGGAAATGTAGTAAAAGTGTTTTTCTTTACGTAATTTATTTGTTGAAATTACATAAAGATATTTTAATATCTTGTTTTTATATAATATATCACAAACGTCCTGGTGTTGAGCTGGTAACTGACAAAGCGAGGACCATAAAGTAAATACAGGAAAGGCGATTAGAACAATGACTTAAGTGATTAATGAGTGTTTTGAAATAGAAGTATGAATTCGCTTTGGAATCAAATAACCCATTTGCGAATCAGTCATTCGATTACAAAGCGTCAAGTTTGCTTCCTACATATATATCAGTATCTTCTCTTGTCATACATATTTGTTTTCCTGTACAGTTAGTGTTTTACCTACAACAGGAAAAAAGACGGTCTAATAAGCGGTTTTGAGTAACAATAGAAAATTATTGGAAAGCGCTGCTTCAATAATAATAATAATAATAAAAAGATAATTTGTATAGTGCCGTTTAAAATGCACACTCTCTTCAAATGTAGTCGAACACGAGACTCGCTATTATTGACAGATCGAATATTTAAAATCAATATCCATAAATTATGTGATGTTACTACATACAAGAAGATCTACAAAAAGTAGTGGCTGCGGTCATAAAATTAAGTACGCATCTGCATATATTCAAAAAAAGATATTTGATAAGAAAACTACAGAAATCTTATCATGGGAAGACATACTACTATACTAAAGAAAATGTAGCATGGTCCCTGTGACGTTTCACAAATTTGCCCCAATACAACCTTGTAACGACGTTCAGTAATTTTTTATTTTTTTATTGTTTATTTATTATTTTATTTTTATTATTTTTTATTATTTATTATTACACATGACAAGAAATATACACAATTGGCGAAAAAACAACTGGTAATTTGATTTGGACATACAAATTTAATGGATCTGGGTTTGTTGCCTTTCATTTGTCGTATCCCCAGTAAACTAGGCTTTTGCCTGTATCTCACTGAGGAAATTTAGCATGAAAAAATAAATCGATACTTCTTTCCGATTTTTGATTACACAAAAAACCCCGTTGCACGTTCTCATCAACCTGACAAACAGTGACACTCAACTACAACTGGAAACATCTTGCGAAATTCAACTCCTCACACATCATCACTCCAGAAAGACCAAACTTGTTCATCCCATAATATACCGCACACAATCATAAGAATAAAAATTAAAACAAAAAATATACAGAAACACAAATACAAAAACAACCAAAATTAAAACAACAAGAAGAAACCCACACTCACGAGCTCACACAAATCTTTCCCACTCGTCATTCATCCTGAAAGCCCAAGTACTCAAAATCCTGTCGCAATAACAACCACGCTGCGATCGACCGTCTAAATGATTTTCCCACCTTCAATAATTTTAATTATTTTATCAACTTAATATAAACCTCGATTCTAATAAATAGCAAGTTATTTAGGTAAATACATTACATAAAACTAACAATAATGACCAATTAATACATCTTGTTACAAATTAGCAAAAATATGTCAGTTTGTTAAAATCAAATAATATTTGGCGACGTTTGTCAAAAGTCCACTACGTTAATCTGCATTGTCTTGGGATGGGGTATACGATAATTGGATTTTCGATTTTTTTTATATATATAATTAAATGTTCGTAATTAGTATTAATTTAAAGTGGATCTTGGCCTATTTGAAGATAGATACAACTGATACAATACATTAGAAAGTAAGTATAATTAAAATTAGGAATCAAAACGTCAGTTGAGAGAATAACAATTTTTCGAGTTATAGAAAAACGATTTTACCCCATCCCTTTGAGCCTTGACATTTAAAACGTCACAGGGACCATGCTACATTTTCTTGAGTATAGGAAACTTTTGTAGATCTTCCAATATGTGGTAACATATTCCACTTTAGGTGTAGTGTAGAGTATGTGTATAATGTTCATATACCATCATCTTCTCGAAAAGACCTCTTAAACAGGGTTAACTTCAAGTGCTTCCTAAAGTTGCACACGCCACCCATATGTTTTAATGATACTCGTATAAAACCAGCAACTATAAAAGCCGTATCATAATTCCCAGCCCTAAATCGATTTGGAACAATCAATTTATTAGGTAAAGAAGAAATCGACATCAAAGGTATACTCCAATCCAAAGGAACCACTCTCAGACAAAACTTCGAAAGATACAATGAAGACATCCATATAGGGACTTGAATACACAAAGACAAAGTGTGAGATCGATTCTTTAGCGATACTTGAGCTAGTGTAGACTTTTTAGAAACTGATTAATATGAAAATATTTTTTTCTTTCGCATCAAATAATACATTACTTGATAACAAGCGACTTCCGTCAGTGAGTTTTCTGCGGTTTTCTCACTGAATATGTCTTCAATACATATGCAAATGCGGGGAAGCTCCAATTACACAGGCCGCAGCCGATACCTTCCCATCCCTACACTCAAAACCTACACCTGATCTTACAAACTTATGTATTTATTTCCCTGTTAAATTTGTTGTTGTCGTCGCTGCTGTCTACGCTCTTCGGTCATCAGTCTACAGTCCCTCAGATGGTAGTGAAGTAAGAGAAAAAGAGCAAAGAAAGCTCATGAAGACTCGGCGTGCTACGTCTTTGAACCTTCTTCACCGTCCTCTCCAGCATCTTCACCTCATCTCTACAAGTGATGGATAGCTTGTTCGGAGTTTCGGTCCGATGGTAGGACACCTTACTCCTTCATCGGATAAGTTCTGACTGTTAAGATATTTATTGGAAATTTTTGGATCTTTTTGGGAATCGGGAAAGGATAGGTTTGTGGTAATTGTTTTGATTTTATGAATGATTATGAGAAATTATAAACGATTAAATACATATATAAATATGATGATATATACATAATATTAAATACAAATATACATAAATTTGTGTCGTCACACACTGTTTTATATTGAATGGGTGAAAAAAAAAAAAATGAATACCGTCTTCACCATCGTCGCTACACTGAGGCCCCCGGGATGGGCGGGAGGACGCCTAACCTGAACTGCGCCACCAGGGCCGCTGACATGAGAGTTCGAACGCCTTTGGAGATAGTCACCACGCCCAACTATAGTTGATACAAATGAAGAGCAGAGATGCAGAGAGCGTTAAAATTATGGATAAATTCGTACACAAAATACTTAATATAAGTGTACATAGATAAATAACACTGCACACACATATGACACAACAGTGGAAAAGGTATTCCCTCAAATCACTGACAAAAAATCTACGGTGCAGTAAAATGCACACGTTTTAAAAACTCAATGTAACCCATAGAACTCGTTTCGTTCGACGTACTTGATTACAAAATGAAATTTATTCTGTATTGTTAGTTCTCTGAAATAATGTAACGAAGAACACATAACTATCACTATCACAAAGTATCTCGTCTTCACAATATTTATGTACATATAGCGCGGAGACTTGGGTTCTAAGAGCAAGTGAAAAACGTAGAATAAATGCGTTAGAGAAATGGTGTTGGAGAAATATGGTACAAACAGCAAGGCGAAATAACGTCTCTATTCTCGAACAACTTTGAATCACCGACAGATTTTCGACAATATGCCTTTTAAAAGTCCTCCAATTCTTTGGGTATATTGGTCGTGGCTTAGGAGATAGTTTGGAGAGGTTTGTGGTTACTGAAGTCGTGGAAAGACGACGCACAAGAGGAAGAATACCAATGATTTGGACTGTTAGATACGCAACTGGACTATCCTTAATGGAGAGTGTCAACGTCCCATTAATCCTTACAGACACAGGTAAACTTCACAAATTTTTACTCAGGCTGTACAAAAAATAAACAGTCAAGTTTCTCATATTTTTTAATGTGTTTGAAATACAAATGCAAATGCTAAATTAATATATTTCCACTTCCTCGGTAGGTCAAGGAACTCCTGGTGAGGTGGTACAACTAATGTACCACTAGTACATATTTCCACTGGTACTTCTAATGTACCACCAAATAATGCCGAAATACATCCAAGTAAAATTAATTTTTAACCTAAATATAAACTTAGCACAATGACTGTAGTCAATTTTATCACAACACAACTATTTTTTATTTAAATTTAATACAAATATATAACTTATTCTTTTATATGCACAAGTCGGCACACCAAGAACAACTAACTGTCAATAATATTAGAAGCTAAATGAATTTATACAGGACCAGACCTGTAGCTGTGCGGATATGAGTCATAAGTATTATACGAGGTAAGTCCAGAAAGTAAGTGTACTGAGGCTCTCACGACCGGATGGATTTTATTTTCGACATGTTTGCTACACTTCCGTGTAGCCTGACCCTTCCCCTCCGCAACGAAACCGGTTCGAGGTCAGTACGTTGAGAAGTGTCGACGCGACAATCCGTTTCGTGAAAAATGTAAATCCGGTCTCCCGCCAAGTGCGAAATACGCGGCGTCATCCGTTATCTCGTTTGGAAGGGAAAACCTCCGGTTGAGGTTTATAATGAGGTGAAAACTGCATATGGTGATAAAGCTATGAATCGTACGAGTGTGTACAAGTGGTGTCGCTAGTTTAAAAACGGTCGTACGTCTGTGCATGATGATCAGAGGAGCGGAAGACCTTCAATTGTGACTGACGAAATTGACGAAATTGTTTTGGGACTGTCAAGGCATAATTTTAATTGAATATATGCCTCAAGGGGAGATCATAAACTCTGCAAGATACTGTGAGACTCTAAAAAAATTGCGGAGGGTGATTCAGAACAAGAGAAGAGGCATGCTGACAAAGGGAGTCTGCCTGCTGCACGACAATGCCAAACCACACACGGCCAACGCCACGAAGGAACTGCTCGCCTCGTTTAAATGGGATGTCCTGAACCATCCCGCGCATTTCCCTGACCTAGCACCTTCAGATTACTATCTCTTTACCTCCCTGAAGCTGCACATGGGTGGAAAAAGGTTTTCAACCAACGAGGAGTTAAAGGAAGAGGTGGAGAAGTGGACGGAGGGGTTGGCGGGAAACTACTTCGAGGAAGGCATCAAAAAGTTGATACCCCGCTTCACCACCTGCATTGAGAGGAATGGCGACTATGTCGAAAAATAGCTTACATATATACTACGGTAACCACGTAATTTTTTTGTTTAAATAAAAAAAATTGTAACCTACAAAAATTCAGTACACTTACTTTCTGGACTTACCTAGTATTATACGAAGTGGTACATAATCTGAGCATTCGTGCAGCAATAGAGAGAGGTTAAATAAGTAGTACATTACGTATACTATTGTGCAGCACTGCGTCAAAAAAAGGTGGTACATAACGTGGACCACTAAGCCTGTAAGAGTTAAGGGATTTTAAAACGAAGTTTTAAAACAGTCCGTTCGTGACACTTAATGAATGTGTAGACTTTTTTAGAAGCAGATTAATATGGACTACCCTTAACAACTGCCTTCTGAGCCGCGGAGTGCAAGGATTGGTGGAGAACGGAGGCTATCGTGGGAGTCACAATGCTTATTCATAATGATGATGATACAAATTATGTAATCTACGAAAGAAAGTATCTTTTTTTAAATTAGGTCAATCTTCGATATATCGAATCGTTCCTAAACCAAAAGTTTAACACCTCTTAAAAAGAACCTGCGGATTTCTATAGAACCCTTCTGTTTTCGGTCAGTTAAGGCTTTTATCAATATATTATTTAATTTAAAGCTCTGGACGGCAAAGAAAATAATTCTACAATCCGAAAGAGTTCATTTATTCATTACCACCGTACTACGTGGGTACGAGTATGTATGAATCACAAAACAAAATAGGGGGTGAATATTCGTATGCGTATACTTTTTACAAATTGTTTTGCTGGAAATGTATTATTCTGGTGTGGGAGCGTCCTGTGGAGTATATTACAATGTTAATGTGTTTCCATCAGAGGTACGAAACCTTTTTCGACTTACTAAAAAAATATTCTTAAAAATATATACTCGTATTATCAGTAGCTTCTAATTGTAATGATTATTGTTTTCATGCCATTCCAAAAACTGAAATTAAAATCTTAAAAATGTGTTTTCTTTGAAAAAATTACAATGGACTTATCTCTTCATAATTTACCTTTTGATGTCCATTTTTAAAGCTGTAACCGAAACCCTTAGTTC
This sequence comes from Odontocerum albicorne, assembly GCA_949825065.1. Taxonomy (NCBI): domain Eukaryota; kingdom Metazoa; phylum Arthropoda; class Insecta; order Trichoptera; family Odontoceridae; genus Odontocerum; species Odontocerum albicorne. The sequence goes on from OX463855.1 coordinate 37,470,971, forward strand.
TTTTTTCATAAAGTTCGCGATTTTAGTATTTTTGTATGTTGGTTCTTTTTTCAATTTTTTTTGGAATTCTTTTTACCTCGCTGGGAAACTAAGCTATTATTATTTTTTTTATTTTATGTACAAAATGGAACAAAAACTAGGTGCATGTACATATTTCTTCTTTGTTTCTTGCTGTGTAGTGAATTTTTTTTTGCATATTGGATATTGGTTTAGTGTTAATATGAGCGTGTGACAACCCTGGACAAATTTCGAATTTTAAATTTGGATTTTTATTAATAAAAACGGTTTTAAGTGTTATATTTTACAATCTTTGGTAAGTAAATAATTATTTCTATGTAATTTTAAGAAAAATAATGGAAATTGGTCGAGTTAATTTTTGGAAAATTATATTTAGCCTGACCGTATACGCTATATTTTTTTTGCAGCAGAGTAAATGTTAAAAAAAAAACAATCCATGGTCTCCCCAGCATTTTCGTGAAAATTTCCATTATCTTTCTATACATGAACTATTCCTCTTATATAGTAATGACAGAATCCTTTCTGCAGAACCTAAAAGATAAATGGAATGATGGTGTGTATGTATAAGTGTATAGCCTATCAATCCAAAAGGAACATTTTGATTAAGGAAGAAATATTGGTGAATGTTAGAAATATACACCAAATTCACATTCTGTCGCTATTGTATAATATCCTTAACTGTCCCACCCCCCCCCGCCCCTCTTATCTCGCCGAAAATTTTCAGCGTCTTTCCAATCATGGATTAGCGCTACGCTCAAACAGAGATTGTTTATTGGCCTTTCCAGTTCACCGCTCCTCTTTTTTTACGTCGTCCTTTACTGTTCATGCAGTGAGACTCTGGAATCAGTTACAAACCAATATAAGACTCGCTCCGTTCTTGGCATGCTTTAAGAAGCGGCAGAAAACACTCTTAATTTCTAGTCAGTAAAATAACGTGCTACATTCCTGATTTTTCTTTTCCTTTCCTCTCCACTATCCCTTCCTTTCCTTTTGATTGATGATATCTCACTTTATATGAAAAAAATTGTTCGGGTGATCGTCCGTCTTTGTGGGGTTCGTGGGCATGTGCTCACGTAAATGTTTATGGATTTCGTGGGGATGGATAGTCGTTTGAATGATTTATGCGACCATGTAACTTGCTTCATTTACTTTTGTCTGGTTGGTTGGAAGGGATTGCCGCCTAGCAATAAAGCCACCAGATTGTATTTGCATTAAGTGTTAAATATAAATAAAAATAAATAAATAAATGTTCGGTATTTTATATCAATAATTATTGTTCTCTGAACATTCCGCGATCAGAGGTAGAAGGACGTGTTATGACGCTCAAAATAATTTATACAATAACAAAGCAATAAATATTAAATTCTTATTAAAAGTTAACAGAATTGGCGCATTGCGAAACGAACAGATCAAAACTTTAACTAAGGCTGGTACAGAGTTCGCACTCCTGAAAACACACTCGATTCCACAAATTCCTAATTGGATCGGCCGTCACGCGCCCACTTCTGTGGAACTCTCTCCCGGAATGGAATTTTAAAGGGGAAAAGGTTGAATAGGAGGTACAATAATGGAAAAAGCATTCCGTTTTGCTGGAAATGTAGGTACAAAGCAGAGCCGATACTAGGCGTATTGAGACTTGTGGCATCAATTTAAAAACGCTCCCCTACTTTCTAAACACACACGGGAAATAGTAAAATTGTTGTAATATTTCTCCTTATTTTAAAATGGACTGTTATTGTTTGCATTCTAAAATAAATTACCTAACTTCTATCTTAGAATAAGTGAAAAATTGAGACATGCAGTAACTTAACTCCTCAATGCAAATCAGTAGAAGAAAGTTTTATTGTTAACTTGATTTAAATGGAATTTGTACGAAATCAAATATTTTATAAGAGAGAATAGCAACGAGTATGTCTTAGAACTTTTCTTGTCCAAGACTGGATCTCAAATAAATTTTAGTTATTTTACGCTATGTTCTTACTTGCTGATAGATTTTGGTGCCCTACAGAAATCGTACCTGGAGCCAGTGCCGCGGTTGCCCCACCCTTGTCTCGATCCTGGTAAAAAATCGTGGAACCCTCTCACCTGACCCGTACATTAAATGGACGTTTAGTATATTGTATTAAAGTTTCGTTATACACAGTACAACTTTGCGGGTTTATTGTCATGTGTTTATTTCTTCCAACCAACCATGAATATTTTAAAGAGACTTTAAGTGAAAACTCTGACTGGAACTAAAATATTAGGCTATAACGGAAATCGAACACGCCATCCCTAGGTTGGAAGACATGACATGACAACAAGGCCACGGGTGTGTAATTTGCTTTTGGAAAAAAATATATTATTTTAATGTCAGCTGTACACACTGTTTAAAAAATATATATATATTTTCATTACAAAGGGTTTTTAAAATTAAGCGATTTTTTTATTCATTTTTTTTATTTTTGAATAAAATACACGATTTGCTTTGATTTCAAAAACCTTTTTATTGGTTATTGAAGAATAATGTATGATATTTAAACACAAAACACAGCTGCATGCTAATGATAAAGGGAACAAAGACAAACTCGAATTTTTTTTAAAAAAAAAACCTTATTGAAATTAAATTTTTTTTTTGTCTTTAGAGGAGTGATAAAAATCGAAAAAAATATTCGATTGAAATAATTCTAGTACCGGCTATAGAGAGAGGTACAACAAAGAGAATAAATACTTGTTCATTAAAATCGGTTCATTAGTTTTGGAGTTATTATGGGTTATAGTTTAAAAAAAATATTTTTCAGGAAACGCGTTTAAAGTTTCAAGTGCCATTTTTGCACGAATTAAAGTAAATATTTTCAACTTACTATAATTCAGCCACTCAAGGGCCATATAAACTTGTTAAAAAATCCCGACATACTAAATATCAATTCATCATTCCAAGAAATCCTATTGGACGAGAATTCTTGGAAAATAAGGTTGCTGCCATAATAATAGACGACCCGTAAGCTGCGAAGCCCTGATCATTTTTCGATCGGCACGCTCGACTATAAAACCTCATAGTTTTTCGAATATTCAATATTTTTTTAAATTTCTTACTAGAAATGATTAAAAAAAGATTATATAAAAATAAAATGAAAAAAAAATCTAAATTAGGATACCCCCTTACAAAAAAAAACGAGCAAGTAAAACATGCCGATGAGCTCCAATCACCTCACCTCGGTGTACCATCGTATCCAGTAGGTGTGCCATCGGATCCAGTAGGCGTGCCATCGGATCCAGTAGGTGTGCCATCGTATCCAGTTGGTTAGCCATCGGATCCAATGTAACGGTAAACTCTCTTAACCCATTGAATTGACGTTGGAATTATGATGGGATTCTCAACTTCAAGCAACAACGATACATTACTCGTATTTATATCTCATAGTGAAATTATGCAAGCATTCAATAAAAACAGATGCGTGAGACTCTCGCGTGGTAGAAGTGAAACTTCTTAGCTCCTTAGAAAAGCTGATTTTATGCATTGCTTTTTTTCCATTTGTTAACGTTCTTTTTTTTTCAGGATTATGAAATTGTTATGTGGAATTTAATTCAATAAAATCTCTCTTAATTAAATAAAAAAACATTTTTTAAATTATTAATAATCAATAATAATAATTTTAATAATAAATAATAGTTTTAATAATAATATAATACATTTCATAATATTAAATTTAAATTTTTTAATATTAAATAATTAATATTTTTATGGTATTATTAATTATGAAATTAATTATTTTTAAATAATTATTTATTTATTATTATTATTATATTATTAATAATATATTATCAATAATATTATTATATTATTAATTAATTATATTATAATTAATTATAATATAATAATATTATCATTAATATTATAATAACATATATATTATTATAATTATACGAGTATATTAAATAAATTTTAAAATAAATATAAAATAAAATAATTTACCTAATATAAAATTAACAATTATGAAATGTATTAATATTAAAATAATATATGGCAAAAAATATGTTTTTTTTATTTTTAATAATAAATAATAATTTTCATAATAATATAATCACTTAATATTAATTATTATTAATAATAAATAATTATTAATATTAAAATAATTAATTATCATTTATTAAGAAATAAAATATTTAATAATAATAAATAATAATAATATAATACCCCGTTTCACTTTTCGTGACGTTCAGACCAATTTGCCCTACCGCGCCTATAAAAGTTTCACTTAAAAAATCAAATAAAAATTGCGATCTGCAAAATATTTCCCCTGAAATATCCCAACACTATGTAATAAAATTGATTTATGAATTAATTTGGATTGTGGGTCTTAAATATGACACGTAATGGGCGTCTTAACCAGCACATTAGTCTTGCATTGAACACGGAACAATTGAGAAACATACACCTACACTGTCCAACATATTTCATGTTTTTTTTTTACAATATAATAACGATAATAATGATATTAAAAATAATGTTTCTATTGCAAGTTTGATAGATTATTCTAACAATCACACAATAAAATTGCGTGGGACAAAACATGATTTTAAATAGACAGATGTAATAAAAGTGATTTAGTGCCAAATTTCATGTCCCGGTGTTACTTAATCCATTAAACATTAAATCATGATTTATTACGATATATATTTTTTAATATTTTTATAAATGTAAATGCCTAACTAATGTTTTTTTTTGTTTCTCGCATAAACAAGAAAACTGATCCGTGTTAAATAATTATTTGTTAGAATTGTTATTTAGTTATATGTTAAGTTGGCACGTATGTGTTAAGTATAAAATAAATATTTGGATTATTAAAAATAAAAATTACATGCTAGAAATTTAAATTAAGTTAGTTCATAGTTATAATATATAAATTGGATTAGTCCTTAAGATGTAAATTTGTAACTAGGTAAAATCTTTGGCAAATGTTTGTATGTATTATAGATTACTTTATTAAATTTTAAAAAATTATATCATCACGTCCATTTCCCTTTCAGAGTAGGTGAAAAGAACAGAGCGCCAGACTTTCCTATCTCGACGTACATCCTTCGCCTCTTCTCATACAACTCCTACGATTTCGGTGACTTGCACTTACATTTCCCCCTTTCAAAATATTATAAATTTGATTCTACCATACTTTCCTTGGTCTTCCACTACCAAGCCGTCTACTCACATTTGTAATGTTTATTTGTTATGTTAATCTTTCTTCATTCATCCGAATATTGAAGTCGGATCCCGAGTGTCTTTCGAGAACTTTTGAAGACTTTTTTGAACTGCTTTTTTATTGTTTTAATTTTTTTTTACTGTTTTTGTGATTTGTGAAGTTGGACTTTTCTGATTTCGTTTTTTATATTTTGTGAGTTGTTTTTTCAATTTGTCTATTATAATATGTTTGAATTTTTTGCACAATGCGGTTCCTTAGGACGGCCCCGTATTGTGTTGGTAACATGTGATTTTACGATTTGATGACTGTTTCATTCTAAATATCTTTGTTATGATAAGGTAAAACATTTTTTTTGTATACTCTGTCAAACTTAACATTTTGAGCACTCACTACTGGCTCTTTCTTCTGGGAATACAGTGGTACCTCGGGCTACGAACTTAATTCGTTCATTGATTCCGTTCGTGAGCCGAAATGTTCGCAAACTGAAATTCATTTTCTTGGGAGCCATAATAAGGGGTAATTTGATACAAAATATATTTTATGAGTAAGTACTGTATATTACGAGGCGTATCCAGAAAGTAAGTGTACTGAGGCTCTCACGACCGGATGGATTTTATTTTCGACATGTTTGTTGGCTACACTTCCGTGTAGCCTGACCCTTCCCCTCCCCAACGAGACCGGTTCAAGGTCAGTACGTTGAGAAGTGTCAACGCGACAACACGTTTCGTGAAAAATGTCAATCGAATCTCCCGCCAAGTTGAATCGAGTGGAGGCCGGGCAAGAGTTTTTGAGGCGCTGCAAACTCCATGGAGATGAATTTCTCCGCTCCATCGTTACTGGAGATGAAACTTGGGTTGCACACTACACGCCTGAATCCAAAAGGCAGTCTCAACAGTGGCGTCACACCTTTTCACCCTCCGCCAAAAAGTTCAAAACCACAATTTCTGCCAAGAAAATCATGGCATCCGTGTTTTGGGACTGTCATAATTTTAATTGAATATATGCCTCAAGGGGAGACCATCAACTTTGCAAGATACTGTGAGACCCTAAAAAAATTGCGGAGGGCGATTCAGAACAAGAGGAGAGGCATGCTGACAAAGGGAGTCTACCTGCTGCACGACAATGACAGACGGAACTGCTCGCCTCGTTTAAATGGGATGTCCTGAACCATCCCGCGCATTCCCCTGACCTAGCACCTTCAGATTACTTATCTCTTTACCTCCCTGAAGCTGCACATGGGTGGAAAAAGGTTTTCAACCGACGAGGAGGTAAAGGAGGAGGTGGAGAAGTGGACGGAGGGGTTGGCGGGAAACTACTTCGAGGAAGGCATCAAAAATTGATACCCCGCTTCACCACCTGCATTGAGAGGAATGGCGACTATGTCGAAAAATAGTTTACATATGTACTACGGTAACCACGTAATTTTTTTGTTTAAATAAAAAAAATTGTAACCTACAAAAATTCAGTACACTTAGTTTCTGGATATGCCTCGTATATATATAAAAAACAAAAAAAAAGTATCAAGAACAACAAACGCAACTAATGCGTAATTGCGTTATGCGCCATTACAACTAATTTGTGAGCCAAGGCATTGTACGCAGGTCGAGTCAAAATTTGTTTGGAAATTGTGTTCGTATGCCGATTTGTTCGTAACTAGAGGCATTCGTGACCCGAAGTTTAACTGTATATATGTTTATGATGCACTGTGTGTCGGTACTAGTTCGAACATAATTCAATATTGTTTATGCTTCCTGATGATGAGGTGAAAACCTTGAAGCCGGTAGGGTTATACCGTTACATAAATGGGAATAAACAGTAATTGATAAAACAAATGACAATGTCTTTAAACCTCGACAATGCCTTAACTATAAATAATATATGTAGAGGATATTATGGAATGTGGTATAAATCACAGAAAATTTTGGGTTGCATAAAGGTTCCTTACGTGACAATATGCAAAGTACTCCACAGTCGTTCCCCAGGAACCACCAAAATTGAAGGATAACTGGGAGACAACATCTCAAGAGATGTAATCCTGATGATAAAAAATATCACTAGGAAAAATATCATTAGCTTCACTAGTAAAAATATCATTAGCTTCACTAGTAAAACTATCATTAGCTTCACTAGTAAAAATATCATTAGCTTCGCTAGTAAAAATATCATTAGCTTCACTAGTAGAAATATCATTAGCTTCATTAGTAAAAACATCATTAGCTTTGCTAGTAAAAACATCATTAGCTTCACTAGTAGAAATATAATTAACTTCACTAGTAAAAACATCATTAGCTTCACTAGTAAAAATATCATAAGCTTCGCTAGTAAATATATCTTTAGCTTCACTAGTAAAAATATCATTAGCTTCACTAGTAAAAATATCATTAGCTTCACTAGTAAAAATATCATTAGCTTCTCTAGTAAAAAACAGTGTTTTATTCAACAAATTACAGTGATTTTCATTGTTTATTAACTTAAGAAATAAGATAAATTGAACGATTTTAAAAGGCAAAACAAACGTAAAGCGTTGCTCCCGGTTGAAAGTGATCTGCTGCATCAGATGTCCTCGCCGTATGGTGCTCTTTTGAAGATGAAATGGAAACTGAGGATAAAGTCTGATCCTAGAGGAAGATATAGACTTTATATAGGATCACCATGTGTTTTTTAGATTATCATGGGACAGTGAAGAAAATATATTTCATTTTTGTAATTTGTTTTATCAAACACTGTTTATTTCACATTTTGTAACGGTATAACCCTACCGGTTTCAAGGCTTTCACCTCATCATCAGGGGAGCACAATGATCATTGTCACCGTGAAAATCATACATTTCTTATCGATGATGCCAAATTGTTACATATCAGTAGTAACGGAAATAAATTGGACAGATTAGAGGCCCTAGAAATTTCTAAGTCAGTGCATCGAGGTGAACATCTGGCAAACACATATATACCAAGAATCTCTCCGCTGCTCGCCGAGTTCGTCCTATGCCTCCCCCAGCCCCCAGTCCCCAACCCGAATGTTCACATTAAAATAAGTACATACATACCACCACATAGACTGCACATAGCAGGCCAAGATCCAGGACTGCATCCCGCGCATCGAAGGTCTTTCAAAAAACAATATACCATACACACTAAACAAATCTGTTTAGTGTGTTTATTTTTTCTCCTCAATCGAGGATAGAATATCAATAAATTTGGAATAATGAAAGGACATAATTCAACACGAACATAATCAATATTATATATTATATGATATACTCGTATATTGTACTATATATTAACATTATTTATTGTTTTGCATAACTTTTATGATATTCGTTTTTTTTTTTAATATTTAGAAATATCCCATTTAAAACGTGAACTACGGTGAGTCTCACTTTATATAAATGTTTGAAATGAGGAAACACCTTTGATATCCATGAAATTGACAAAGTTCGATCTAGCGTGGATCCGGCCTCAATCGACACCAGAGTAGAAAAAATCTTTTTCACATTTCTTGTGCATGAAATGTAGCAAAATTGTTACTTATTTCTTAAAGATATTATCTTTTTTAATTAAAAACACATTTATGGATTAACTATAGAAACTCTAATGGAATAATTCTAAAGCTTTCGTTATCAAATGATTTAAATACGATTTTCAAAGAATTTCTTTAAGGTATTCGAAATGACTTATATTAGGGGATTCAAAACAAAGAAAAAGCTTTTATATGAAATTGGCATTTATTCTAAACTTTTATGCAATTATTATGTATTGAAAAAAAAAGGGAAATTTGTCAACTTACTTCATACTCGTAAGTGCTATAATTTGAATTATATTACGAATAATATTTATTTATTAATTTATATAATTAAACGATAGTGTAATTTATAACGAAAATAATTTAAAATAAAAGAGTCAGTGCTTAGCACGTTAAGAAGAAAAAAATAATCATATAACACAATTACAACAAAAACAATCAGAATGAAACAGGTATCAAATAGTACAAAATCACATGTTACCAAGACAATACGTTGGCGTCCACAGGCGCACAGTCCGCGCTGCATAAATTGAAAACAAAGTATAAAAGTCGGAATCAGGCAGGTGCAATTAAAAAAATCTCATTCATTCAGCACGGGAAATAACACAAAAATCAATTAAAAAGTCGTTAAAAAAAGTTCTACACAAGTCCTCGAAAGACATGCGGGATCCCATTTCAAGACTCGGACCTTTCAGGCACTCTTTATAGGTCAGCAACCTAACTCCAATAATATCCGAGACTGCAGCGAACTCATTTCCAATCATGTGTAGTCTTGGTATAAGAGAATTTGTTAAATTATTTGTTCTATAATTTTCCCATAGAAATGTGTATTGCAGACTTGTAATTCTTATCATAATTCGAATGCTAATCAATTCCAAGAGTTTCGACAATCGGTCATTCTATTGACGACTTTGAAAAGTAAAATAATGTTCGAGTATCAGAGAGACTTTCAAATAAAGGTTAGATAATAACAAATTAAGGTTAGATAACAACAAATTAATTTAAGATAACAACAAATTAAGGTTAGATAACAACAAATTAAGATTAGATAACAACAAATTAAGGTTAGATAACAACAAATTAAGGTTAGATAACAACAAATTAAGGTAAGATAACAACAAATTAAGGTTAGATAACAACAAATTAAGGTTAGATAACAACAAATTAAGGTAAGATAACAACAAATTAAGGTTAGATAACAACAAATTAAGGTTAGATAACAACAAATTAAGGCTAGATAACAACAAATTAAGGTTAGATAACAACAAATTAAGGTTAGATAACAACAAATGAAGGTTAGATAACAACAAATTTAGGTTAGATAACAACAAATTAAGGTAAGATAACAACAAATTAAGGTTAGATAACAACAAATTAAGGTTAGATAACAACAAATTAAGGTAAGATAACAACAAATTAAGGTTAGATAACAACAAATTAAGACTAGATAACAACAAATTAAGGTTAGATAACAACAATTTAGGGTTAGATGACAACAAATTAAGGTGAGATAACAACAAATTAAGGTTAGATAACAACAACTTAAGGTTAGATAACAACAAATTAAGGTAAGATAACAACAAATTAAGGTTAGATAGGAACAACTTAAGGTAAGATAACAACAAATTTAGGTTAGATTACAACAAATTAAGCTTAGATAACAAGAATTTAGGGTTAGATGACAACAAATTAAGGTGAGATAACAACAAATTAAGGTTAGATAACAACAACTTAAGGTTAGATAACAACAAATTAAGGTAAGATAACAACAAATTAAGGTTAGATAGGAACAACTTAAGGTAAGATAACAACAAATTTAGGTTAGATTACAACAAATTAAGCTTAGATAACAACAAATTAAGGTTATATAACAACAAATTATAATCTATATCATTCATATTTAAATACATTTTAAAATTGACGTGACGCAAACACCTATGTTGGACTCTCTCCAGTACACTGGAATGTATTGTATTATATAATGGGAGTCCGTATACTAGAATTGTATTCAAATTAACTTCTCGCCAGAACGATGTAAATACTATTTAATCGCGTGTGTGCCCTTAAATGGTTTTGAATTTTTTTAAATAAATTCCAACATTAATCAAGCAACTACTAATGTGTTTGTAAATATGATTCGAAAAAGTGAAATCACTATAAAATATAACACGTAGATCTCGTATCTCCAAAAACGCTTCCAATCCATCACAATCAATCGAATAATAAGTTCAACAAACTTCAACATTTGCTGAATGTCTGTTTAAGATATCATCATCATTGTCAACCAGGGTCGATCCACTGCTGGATGAAGGTCTCCCCAAGTTGAATCCAAATAGTTCGGTTTTTTACTCGTTGATGCCATGTGATGCTGCCTTGCTTCCTAATTTCATATGCCCAGCGTACCTTCAGTCTTCTTCTGGGCCTCTTTATGCCTCTTGGGTACCATTGGATTATTACGGATGTCTTCTACTTTTGTTATATTGCGAATCCAGGTGTTTCGTTTACGATCTCTTTTAGTATATCCCAACATGTACTCGTATCTCTCCATGCCCCTTTGTGCAGTATATAGCTTTTATGTGTTCTTTATTGTAAGCGTCCATGTCGCGCAGCCATACGTAAGTACTGGGAGAATACACTGGTTGTAGACCCTTCGCTTCAAGGATATTGGGAGATTACTTTTGAAGATGTTGTTCAAACGTCCAAATGAGATCCATGCTAGTTTTGTCCTTCGCGATATTTCCTCCGATACGCCACCTACAAAGGAAATAAGTTGGCCCAAATACATGAATTCCTGGACAAGTTCAAGCGGTTTTCCATCTAAGTTTATTGATTTTGGGTTAGCAAAGCTGCTCATTATTTATTTGGCTTTTGATGAATTTATTTTTAAACCAACTTCTTTACTGACTGCCAATTCTTGCAGTTTGTGCTGAAGATCATTCGAGTTTTGTGAGAATATAACGATATCGTTTGAGATATATGTAACATACGAGTATATGTTAATATTTGAGCTTAAAAAGTAATGCATGCATAACCGATTAAAGTTGATCAACAAAAGTTGAACACGACTTGAATTAGTTTTTGTGCACACGTTTCAATAGAAACTTATTGAAGGCCGGTTCTCGCGGTTCAAGTTTAGTTGACAGATTAAAGTTGATCAACAAAAGTTGAATGAAATCTGTAGTGAGAACCTTTGTTTTAGTAGAGTTGATCAACTTTTTAGTTTATCAAGAAAAGATTGACCCAGTCAAATTTTATCGTTCAAGCTATGAGTCATCCGCCATTTGCTTTCAAGTTGAAACCTGCCTTGAAACGTGTGAACATGTGAATTCAAGTTGATTGTCAAGTTCGTTTTCAACTCGAAAAATATAAAAATAAAGATGCAAGAAATAATGCTTTCGACGCCATTTTTAAATGAATGAAATTGAAACAGTTTATTGAATCAGTTTCTATTGAAACGTGTGAACAAAAACTGATTAAAGTCGTATTCAACTTTTGTTGATCAACTTTAATCGGTCAACTAAACTTGAACCGTGAGAACGGGCCTGTATTCAACTTTTGTTGATCAACTATTGTATAATCGGCCAATTAAACTTGAACCGTGAGAACGCGCCTTCACTACAGATTTCATTCAACTTTTGTTGATCAACTTTAATCGGTCAAATTAACTTGAACAGTGAGAACGGGCCTGTATTCAACTTTTGTTGATCAACTATAATCGGCTAATTAAACTAGAACCGTGAGAACGCGCCTTCACTACAGATTTCATTCAACTTTTGTTGATCAACTTTAATCGGTCAACTAAACTTGAATCGTGAGAACGCGCCTTTAGATAAAGATTATTAAGTACAATATTAATTTAATTTTTAAATAATTGTGTAGATTACTTATATTTTAAACGAAAGCAACTTGAAAGCAAATGGCGGATGACATAACTTGAACGATAAAGTTTGACTGGGTCAATCTTTTCTTGATAAACTAAAAAGTTGATCAACTCTACTAAAACAAAGGTTGTCACTACAGATTTCATTCAACTTTTGTTGATCAACTTTAATCGGTCAACTAAACTTGAACCGTGAGAACGCGCCTTTAGATAAAGATTTATTGAGTACAATATTAATTTAATTTTTAAATAATTGTGTAGATTACTTATATTTTAAATAAACGAAAAATATACTTATAAAATTTTAATATAACTTCCATTGATAAATCGTTGTCATATTTCCATTGATAAATCGTTGTCATATTTCCATTGATAAATCGTTGTCATATTTCGCTCTTTTCTCAATAAATCACTTTGCAAACACGAGATAAATTTCAGCAACGATTATTTTAAGCTTAGTACTTTCATTATTCGATAAATCAGAAGTACACGATCGCATTCGTGGACAAACGAGCTTGTGGCAGCTCGTTTGTATTCCACCCGGGAGTATTTAGTTCGATTTTTTGTAATATAAATTAAAAACGTAAATAAATTATTGAGAATTCGTTGACTTTCTAGCAGTTCTACACATTTAAGTTAAAAAGCATAAGAAACAGAAGAACATGCGTGATCATACGAGTATATATGAATGAAGATAAGACAAATAATCTTTGTGTGGATAGAAATTCTGCCTTCACCAAAAGTGATATGACATAATGGTTTGTTCGAAGCAACTATTAAGAGATTTTTTATTGGCCTTTCCAGTCCACCGCTCCTCTTTTTTTACGTCGTCCTATACTGTCCATGCAGTGAGACTCTGGAATTAGTTACAAACCAATATAAGACTCGCTCCGTCCTTGGCATGCTTTAAGAAGCGACTGAAAAAACTCTTAATTTCTAGTCAGAAAAAATAACGAGTTTCATTCCCGATTTTTCTTTTCCTTTCCTCTCCACCATCCCTTCCTTTCCTTTTGATTGATGATATCTCACTTTATATGAAAAAATAATGTTTGGGTGATTGTCCGTCTTTGTCGGGTTCGTGGGCATTTGCTCACGTATGTGTTTATGGATTTCATGGGGATGGATAGTCATTTGAATGATTTATGCGACCACGTAACTTGCTTCATTTACTTTTGTCTGGTTGGTTGAAAGAGATTGCTGCCTGGAAATAAGTCCATCAGATTGTATTTGCAATAAAAGTGTTAAATAAATCAATAAGAGATAAAATATTTTAGCAATTCTTTGATGTACCTTGGTGGCATAGTTCGCCTCTTTAGCACCTTTCTGGTTGGTTGTAAGAGATTGCAACATGATTATAAGCTAGCCAGGTTGTACTGTATAACGAAAGTTTAATACAATACAATAAACATTCTTAAGTTTGGAACAAATCTAATCTCTAAAGGAAGTTCGTTTCATAGTAGTTTTCGATATTTACAACGGATATAAAATGTTAGTGGTCCATTTCAAGAACAAGACATGATACATTGCAATTTATTTTTATCAAACACTGTTTATTCCACTTTTTTATAATGGTATAACCCTACCGGTTTCAAGGCTTTCACCTCATCTTCAGGGGAGCACAAACAAGACTTGATAAAAATAAATTACAAGGTCTTTAAACCTCCACAACGTTAATGCCTTAACTATAAACAACAATACATAATAATGTTGTCAGGTATCTATCTACCTTGCACCCTACTTCACAGATTCATCCTTCCAGGGTCATGTGTCACCATATCTCAGTATTGTAGAGAATGGAACTTTTCAGGAGTTGCCAAGCTGACTTTTACAATGAAAACTATCAGGTATAGTTCCGATTTTATTTTTTTATTTTTGACATTATCATTGACATCGAAATATTATATTTTTAATCTGTTAACAGTAGTGGGTTCGAGTTCCGAGCTAGAGCGACCTTGGGGAGAATCGCTATAAACTTGATCTTTTATTATTATGGTAATAATAATTAATGTTATTGTTCTAAATATCACTCTTATTATTATTACTATCATTATCATTATCATCATCCTTATTATTTTTACCATTTTCATTCTTAGTATAATTATGATTATTGTAAGTGGTATTATCATTATTATTATCATACTCATTTTTTATTATTTTTAGCATTTTTATTGTTACATTAATTTTGAGTATCAATATTAAATATACTATCAATTTTATAAATGTTATTATTATTACTATATTTATTATTAGTATTATTGTTCTTATTACAAGTATTCTTATTACTAAATGTTCTATTACTTATTACTAAATGTAGTCATTATTATCATCATTATGATTATTATTTTTAATTTTCTTACCATTATCATTCTTAGTAAGTATAATTATTATTATTATAAGTATTTATATATATATATATATATATATATTGATATTCCAAATTCTTTTAAATATAAATATGAATTAAATACGAGCGAAATCGTTAAATGGAATGCATTACCTAAAGATCTGACCCTCCGTTTTTTTTGGTCTCTCAAATGCGACATATTTCTATTTTTTTTGGCTGTCTCGTACACAAGCCACTTAGAAGAAAAAACGTTAAACTTAAAATGTTCTAAACAGAACTATAAAAATGTACCGCTTCTGCGATATAAGAGGAACAGTATTCCACATTATCTCGGGCATGGCACACCACAAACGAAAATGTTATACTAAAAATGTGATATAGTGGTTTCTATTAATTAATTTAAATAATTACCTCGAGTTATTATATAGTGAAACGTGTTAGAATCTGAATCCGGAAGGAGAGACGAACAGAAGAAAGCTTCAATCAAACAATGTGAGTCTTTTAAAATTATCTATAATTGAACTAATATACTAATAAAACTAACTAATAAAAAATTGTGATTATTTAGTCAATGAAAATCTCCGTACATAGTTAAAATACCGACATAATAAACATGTATGTTTAAATATTTTTGCCCAAGAAAAAATTTACTTCGTCATATAAGTGAAAGTTGGTTTACGCAAAATTCTTGCTATATCAAATACTGGGTTCGATACCAATGACCGGAAATGTAACATGACAATGCGAGAGTGATAAGGCCAAATACCACATACTCCTCCTATTAAGCAGCCATGAAGTCCATCAAATCCGTCAAACCGAACTTCATCATTAAAACTCCACGCATCATTACTAGAAAAACTAGTTCCGAACCAACCGAAACGCCCGCATCCGTCGCCGTGACCTCGCCTATACCAGACCTCGCTAAGTCCCCGGACCGCTCAACATCCCCTGATCTGACCATCTCCACTTTCGAGGAAGCCTTCGAGCTCTTCAAGATGGAGACCACATCCAAAAAAGAGACAATGAAGATGGTAAAACTTCTTCGGGAACTCTTCAATAAAGGTGAGGTCTCGATTGAGGCCAAAAACCCTCCATCTATTTCACCCACTGTCTTGTCAGTGGTCCCTATCCCTATCACAACACCGCCGCGCCCCACCCCCACTTTTGACTCCCCACTTTCCCCGCCAATAATTATCATTCCGGATATTCCAGAAATGGACTGGCAATCTGTTGCCAAAAACCGTAAAAGGGCTCTTCAATCCCAAGAAAGCCCCCCCCTCGTCTGCCCCCAATCAGACACGAAGCCAGCTGGTGCCACCGTGGCCCAAACCAGCAAAAAAATGAGAGGCCCACTCAGCCCTCCTCATCCCGCAGCCCCCGCCCCACCTCTAAATAATGACTCACGACCTCTACTTCAGATCAAAAAAGACCGCATCCCCCCCATCGTACTTCACAATTCCGCCAAATATGGAGACCTGAGAGCTAAACTCAGGTCTCAAAACATTCACTTCTCCTCGAAGGTGCAGCCCAATGGTGATCTTAAAATCACCACTGAAACCGTAGAGGCCTACCGCTCCCTAGTCCACATTACCGATTCTCTCGCCATTCCATACCACTCTTTCCATTTGGAGAGCGAGAAGCCCCTGCTAGCCGTCATCCGCGGCCTACCGACCCCTATCAGCGTCGAGGACATTTCAGATGAACTCAAATCACTCGATTATCCGGTTTTAAATGTGTATCGCATGAAAAACCGGAATCGAGTGGAACTCCCCATGGTCATCGTCAAGATGACAAGGGACTCTTCCGCAAAGCGCATCTTCACCGAACTCCACGGTGTACTCGATATTCGAGTCACAGTGGAGGAGCTGAACAAGCGCAAAGGCATGGGCCAGTGTCATCGATGCCAACAGTTTGCCCATTCCGCCGGCAACTGCCACGCCCCAGCCAACTGTGTGAAATGCGGTAGAACGCATCACACATCTGAATGCAGGAAGCCCGCGGACACTCCCGCCACCTGCTGTAACTGCGGAGGCCCACACACGGCCAACTTCAGAGGCTGCCCACGCTTCCCCAAGAGCAACCTCCCTTCAATCGCTCCCCACCACCACTTCCAGACCCCGCAGCCCTTACGCCCCCTCATGGATGGCATCTACCAACGCCCCTCCACCAACGCCCCCTTACCGAACGCCCCCTCGGCAAACAACGCCACACGGCGATTCCCCAACGCCCCCCAGAGTGCATCGAAACCAGTCACTTCCAACGCGTCATACGCGAACGTCGCAACTCATCGCCCCCTATTATCAACATCTACACCCCAAAACTACATATTGCCCGCCGCCCCCCCCCCAAATCGCGATCTCATTTTGAATAACTTAAAATCAGCCATCACCGAAGCCATGAACCTCCTCAACTACATCCAAGAACATGGCTCGCACCTATAAACCATCCCATATATCCGCCGCGTTCTGGAATGCAAACGGTTCCCTCAGAACACATAAACAAGAGGTCGAGGATTTCCTTCTCGAGCACAACCTGGACGTGTTGCTGATAACGGAAACGCATCTCAAACCGAGCTACCGTTACAGCATCCGTAACTACTACTGCTACAGAGACGACCGCCTCATCGGCAGAAAAGGCGGCACCGCAACTCTCATCAAAAGCACAATAGACCACTGCCACATCCCCTCCCCTTCCACCGTCAACATAGAATCCACATGCGTAGTGGTGAACACCGCCAATCACGGCCCTCTTAAACTTTGCGCGACTTATCTTCCACCTACCTCCCCACTTGTCGAGTCTGAATTGGACTCATTCCTCGCAGATAATATCCCCACCATCATGGCGGGAGATCTAAATGCTAAACACCCCTTCTGGCACAGCCGCACTTCCAACACTCACGGTAATAAACTTGACGAAATCTCCTCCCGGAAAAGATACTTCGTGGAAGGACCCACGTCTCCCACCCTCTATCCACTAATAGACAATCATCGCCCTGATGTCATCGACATCATTGTCCATAACGACATTCTCTATCAAACAGATCTCACGACTGTTCACCAGCTTCAATCCGATCACTACCCGGTATTACTTCAATTGACGGATGGCTTACCACCCTTCTCGCCCTCAGCCCCTCCGCGACACATCACCTCGTGGAGCGATTTCGCTATTAACGTCGACAGCAGCATCAAAATACCGACAACCTTCCCCGACACGAACTCCATAGACGCCGCTATAAATGACTTCACAACCACCATCAAATCCGCTCTCACATCCTCTTCAAAAGAGAGACCAGCCGATAAACCCGAACTTCCCCTTCCTCCACATATCAAAATACTGATTATGGAAAAAAACAAAACCAGAAAGTTGTGGCAAAACACAGCTGTCCCCTCTTACAAAACCGACTACAACAGATTAGTCAAAAAAATCAAACACCTCCTACAGCAACTCCGCAATGACAAATGGTCAGACTTCGTCGAGTCTCTCGAATACAATGATGGACTCAAATGGAAACTAACGCGTAGCCTTAGAAATACGCCCTCCCGACCCAGCTCTCTTCAAGGACCAAATGGCCCCGTTTTCTCTGCTCGCGACCGCGCAGAGACCTTTGCTGACTCTCTAGCTAATATCTTCTCGCCAAATGCAGACCTCTCTAACCCCTCTCACTCAATAATGGTCGACAACGCAGTTGCCGACATATTAAATGAGCAAACCCCCCCCACCACAGACTTCTTCTCACCGTTAGAAATTCAATCTATCATAAAAAATCTCATCAACAAAAAAGCCCCCGGCCCCGATAAAATCAATAATCTCACCTTGAAAAAACTTCCGAAAAAAGCCATTTACGCCCTTACCGCCATTTACAATGCCTGCCTTCGACATAAATTCTTTCCAACCCCATTCAAAAACGCCGACGTCATCATGTTCCCTAAACCGGGTAAAAGCCACGTTATCCCTGAAAATTACAGACCGATCAGTCTGCTCCCGACTCTAGGTAAAGTGCTCGAAAAATTAATCCTAGAACGTCTCTCGTTAGAAACTTACTCACGTAACATCATCCCAGATTCGCAACACGGATTTAGGCCATTACACTCTACCAACCATCAGCTTCTTCGCGTTGTAGAACACATCATCAAATACTTCAGCTCCAAAGGCCTCACGACCCTCCTTTCACTAGACGTGGCGAAAGCCTTCGACACAGTCTGGCTCAACGGACTCATATTCAAACTGCACAAGTCAGGTATTCCCCTCAGACTAGTGCAAATCATCGCATCATTCCTTGAAAATCGCTCCTTCTCCGTCAAAATAGACGGTATAAACTCATCCCCTCGCCCCATTCTGGCAGGTGTGCCCCAAGGTGCACTGTTGTCCCCTATCCTGTATAACATATACACGAGCGATATGCCCCAATTTTCACGTACACATTGTATCACCGCGCAATACGCTGACGACACAGCCTTTCTCTCTTCATCGAAATATGAGTCCGTATCCCACAACAGACTGCAAGACTTCATTCCCATTCTGGAGCACTGGTGCACCAAATGGAAGATCAAAATAAATCCCACCAAAAGCACAGCAGTCCGCTTCTCACGCAGATACATCAAACCCATCAGAACTCTTAAACTCTTCGGCCAGAGCGTCCCATGGTCAAAACACGTAAAATACCTAGGCCTCACATTAGACAGTAGACTCTCGTGGCATAAACACGCCCTCAATATCAAATCAAAAGCTCACGGAACACTCAAATCATTATTTCCCTTGATCAGTAAATACAGCAAACTTAGCACGCGCACTAAACTCCACCTATATAAAGCGATCGTCAGACCGCAACTGACATACGCCCTTCCGGTCTGGGGCCACGCGAAGAAAACAACGCTACATCACATTCAGATCATTCAAAACAAAGCCCTCCGCATAATTTTAAAAGCACCCTACATCGTCCGTAATTCAAGACTCCACGCAGATACCAAACTACATACTATCCCCGAACATATGCGCGCTCTGGCCGAAAGGTTCTACAGCTCTATATCCCGTCATCCCAACCCAGTCATAAAAGCCTTAGATAACTACAACGCGAACACCAGTTACAGACACACTCGTCCGAAATCAATATTGCGAAACATCCCTCCGACCCCCCCCTCTTTAACTCTAATCATCCCCCCAAATGACCCCCCGATTGTCACTCTGAACACCCCATCATCGATAATTCCTCCGGCAGACAGTTTACCCCCATAGGCAACCGCATTTCTCACCTTCAATAAACATTTTCTACACCTTAATATATTTATAAAAGTCACACATTTCCCCACTCATTTACTTATCTACATATACTATATTCATTCTTATTCTTATAATTTATTCACAATTCACAATTCATTTTTTCATTTTTTTTTTTTTTTTTTTTTTTTTTTTTTTTTTTTTTTTTTTTTTTTTTTTTTTTTTTTTTTTTTTTTTCACCCATTCAATATAAAACAGTGTGTGACGACACAAATTTATGTATATTTGTATTTAATATTATGTACATATCATCATATTTATATATGTATTTAATCGTTTATAATTTCTCATAATCATTCATAAAATCAAAACAATTACCACAAACCTATCCTTTCCCGATTCCCAAAAAGATCCAAAAATTTCCAATAAATATCTTAACAGTCAGAACTTATCCGATGAAGGAGTAAGGTGTCCTACCATCGGACCGAAACTCCGAACAAGCTATCCATCACTCATTACCACATACTAAATCTCTTATGCAATATTTGAAAAAAAAAAAAAATATATATAAATAAATAAATAATGATAATAATTATAATATAATAATAAATAATTAAAAACTAGATACATATGCGGTGATAGAAGTAAGATACTGATATTCCAAATTCTTTTAAATATAAATATGAATTAAATACGAGCGAAATCGTTAAATGGAATGCATTACCTAAAGATCTGACCCTCCGTTTTTTTTTGGTCTCTCAAATGCGACATATTTCTATTTTTTTTGGCTGTCTCGTACACAAGCCACTTAGAAGAAAAAACGTTAAACTTAAAATGTTCTAAACAGAACTATAAAAATGTACCGCTTCTGCGATATAAGAGGAACAGTATTCCACATTATCTCGGGCATGGCACACCACAAACGAAAATGTTATACTAAAAATGTGATATAGTGGTTTCTATTAATTAATTTAAATAATTACCTCGAGTTATTATATAGTGAAACGTGTTAGAATCTGAATCCGGAAGGAGAGACGAACAGAAGAAAGCTTCAATCAAACAATGTGAGTCTTTTAAAATTATCTATAATTGAACTAATATACTAATAAAACTAACTAATAAAAAATTGTGATTATTTAGTCAATGAAAATCTCCGTACATAGTTAAAATACCGACATAATAAACATGTATGTTTAAATATTTTTGCCCAAGAAAAAATTTACTTCGTCATATAAGTGAAAGTTGGTTTACGCAAAATTCTTGCTATATCAAATACTGGGTTCGATACCAATGACCGGAAATGTAACATGACAATGCGAGAGTGATAAGGCCAAATACCACATACTAAATCTCTTATGCAATATTTGAAAAAAAAAAAAAAAAAAAAAAAAAAAGAGTATTTAGTCATGCGCACAACGACCTCTTCATACAAAAGTGAAGAAAAAATTAAAAAAAAAAAAAAAAAAAAAAAAAAACGTATCCCAACCCCCTCCATTCTAAAATGCGTACGTTACCAAAGGGCAACCTTTGGAAACACATACCTTTGGCTGTACATCACTCTGTCTCTTTTCAACTACTACGTTTAGTGTACCTGCGGCAAACCCTGAAACTACTCCGAGTGACCCCCTCGAAATAAACGAAATAAACTGTTAGCGAACTTGCCTTCTCGTCTACCTTTCAAAAGGAGCGGAAAGTCGGCCATATATGTGTACTAACTCAATTCATTTCTAGACCTCCTTTACTTTGCCAAGTGTGAGAGGTGTCAAAGCACTTTCTTTTTGCTAGACAAATCACACTAGGCGAAACAAACAATATGACTGTCTTTATACAAAATCAGGCCTCACCCCCATTCTCCGTATTGACCACGCCATCTGTGTCAGGGGGAAATAATGCGCGGAGGGGATTCTATCCCATACCAAATAATACAGTCAACCCACTACATTCATGCAAACTGTCTGTAGCCACCTTCAACTGCAGATCGCTTAGAGGAGAAGATCGACTACTTACACTGGAAGAAGAACTCACAAAGATCAAATGGGACGTTGTGGGACTAAGTGAAGTAAGAAGACCTGGAGAAGAACTCATCGAGAGACCAAACGGAAATATCCTATATTACTCAGGAACTAAATCAGGTAAACTTAGTGGGGTAGGGTTTATGGTAAGTAAAAAACTAAAAACGAATATTGTCGGGTTTACAGCAGCATCAGACAGAATGGCAATGCTGACAATTAAAATTAATAAAAGATACAACCTTCAAATTATTCAAGTCTACGCACCCACAACAAGCCACAATGACGACGAAATCGAAAAATTCTACGATGACCTTAGGAGCCTTAATGAAAAGAAGAAAAACCACTTTAAAATTATCATGGGAGACTTTAACGCAAAAATTGGACAAACCAGAAATGACGAAGAATGCACGGGTAATTTCGGCTACGGGGAAAGAAACGAAAGAGGAAACCGAATGATAGAATTTTCGCAAGCGGAAAAAATGTACATATCAAATACGCTCTTTAAAAAGAGATCACAAAGAAGGTGGACGTGGAGAGGACCAAATGGCACATTAAACGAAATAGACTACATACTGGTGAATAACAAAAGAATGATTGAAGACTGTAAGGTGATTAACAGATTCAACACGGGAAGTGACCACAGACTTGTACAGTCCACCATCAAAATAAACACAAAAATGGAGAAATATAAACTTATTAAAAGCCATAAGGCAAAAATCAACATTGAAGCACTGCTCTCAAATAAAAGAGAAGAGTTCCGCTACCAAACAAAATGCAAACTCCAAGCTCATACGAGAGAAGGAAACCGAGAAAATATAGAATTATGGAGTGAAACTATAATGGATGAAATAAAAGAAATCGCATTAAATGTGGGGGGGAAACCCCAAAAACCCAGAGACTCAAAAATTTCAGACGACACAAAACAACTCATGACAAAAAGAAGGGACTTCAAAAAAGACGACAGTATACGACAATCAATCGAATATACCGAACTGTGCAAAACCGTAAGGAAAAAGGTAAAAGAAGATATAAGGAAATATAACTTAAACCTAATACAAAAGACAATAGAGCAGAACCGTAGCTACAAAAGAACCTCCCAAATGCTAAGTGACGGAAACAAACAAATAACGGCCCTGCTCAAAAAGGATAACAGCAAAACCGAAAATCGGGAAGAAATCATAAAGCGAGTCCACGAATTCTACTCAGAACTATTTCAAGACATTGAAAACACGAGAGATAGACCGAACAACCAAACAAATGATCAGGTTCCTGATGTTCTTATTAGAGAAGTTGAAAAAACCATAAATAGTATGAAAAACGGAAAATCGGCAGGAGATGACGGCATAACAATAGAAATTCTTAAGGCAGCAGGAGATGAAATATATCCCATCTTAGCAAAAATAATGACACACTGCATTAACAACGGGAAAATTCCCACAAAATGGAACACAGCAAAAGTGATTCTCCTTCATAAGAAAGGAGACAAAAACGACTTAAAGAACTATAGACCCATCAGTCTCATGCCAATCATTTACAAAGTATTTACAAAAATAATAACAACTAGAA